>JAVXUO010002517.1:0-351864 GCA_033065855.1 Escallonia rubra
TATTCAAATTGCTTTTTGTTCCATATGCCAAATGGAAAATCGACTCCTTTACAATTTCCCAGAATCAGATCCGATTTAGCAATTACGTCAGGAACCCCTTTTCCGTCCCAGGGCACAACGGTGTATGACCCATTTGCAAAGTAAATAAACCCACTTGCCAAAACAGCAGGAATATACTTTTGTAGAGGGGAATTGAATTCGCAAAGTAGACTATAAAACTCAAGCTGCAGAGGTGCAAATAAAGTTGGTTAGATGGGTGATTGTGAGGCCAATAAAAAGACAATCAAGAGCAACAATGTTGATACCTCAGTGCCTAAAGCATAAAGAGAAGCTTCCAGCCCTCCTTCCACATATAATTTAATTACATTGTCAGCAACAAGATAAACCTGCCAACCGCCAAAAACAAATTAGAAGACATGCATGGTATTCTAATATTCCGCGGGAGAGTCAATCCTAGCTTGGTCCTATCAAGGATTGCCATATAGTCGTCATATTACACAATACTAAACACAAACAGTGGCTATTTGGATGTCTAATAGACAGTAAGTCAGGGCGAGTAAAATCCACACCCCTGTTGTCCCAAAGGTCTAATGCATCTTTCAGCAACAAAATGGTGTGAATTTAGCACAGTTTTAGTATGCACAGTTTTAGTATACATATATATATCCTACTGAAGCGAAAGAAACATTCCCCGCCCCAAAACCAACCACGAGTTTCATCATATCATATATCTCTAAACAATCAAACTAAAAAATCCTGTTCCCCATGCCTGTGAACATATTTTAAACGGCTAACCAGAAAGAAATAGAGGTGACAAAGATGCAGATTAAAATGGCTACAATACCCCTGAAATGTACAATATTTATGTATATTTATGAAGGTGACAATAGAACCAGCAGGATCAGTACTTTTACGTGTCAACCTTCTGTAAATAACACCCATCATGTATAACACACTTACAGGATTGCTTCCAGTGCCAACAGGAATCTTCTCGTCATCTCTGGGTAAAGGCAACTCATGGAAAGCACAAATTTCTCCCATGCATTCAGACCATTTGCCAGCATTCAGTGCAAGACAAGCACCCTGGGAATTTTCAAAACATTAGGCAGTTCAACTCATAAAGATAACCAATTAAAGAAACACTAAGACGCACTTTGAACCATGAGATGGCTTACTAATGGTATCAATTCCCACAACATAAAATGGTCTGTTGTGAGCAGATGCCAAGGTGGATTGGTTAATTTGCAGAAAGCAATAGATGTCACAATTGTTATTGCGAGTTATTGCTTATAGTGTATACTACGTTATATAAGTCAGTGATCATCAACTATTTGGCCCAGCACTGGAAAATCACCCAGTTTTGGTCAGGGGGCAATTTGACATCCCTATATGTAGACGGAGGAGAGCACATTTACTCGCAGTGCTGTAAATCACTGCTACCTAATAACATAATCTGACAAGAAAAGCAATACCTTCCATATTAGGTCTCTAATTCCTTGTTTTCCAAGCCATAGTTTCCATAACCATTCTCGCATTTCTCGTTGCCCTATGCAGTTGCCTGAGCTCCATAAAGCATTGTAGTGGTCTCTGTCTTTATCAAGAAACATGGCTAAGAAATTTATATCATAAGAGAATTCTAGATGATGTCTATTATGACTTTTGGAGGCACCAAATGTGCCATTTTCACAGTTCGTATCCTCTTGAGGTTCGCATATTCTGACCCGCTTCTCTTTCCTAGTCAGCTCTGAGCAGCTTAAACTATCTGTCTCAGAGAAAGCATTATATTTGGCATCCTCAATATTGTCATCGTCCAGGGCAAGCAATCCAGCACGGCAAACTCCTTTATGTCGATACCCAGGAGCCATGTCCAGACAGACAAATTCAAAGTTTTTGGAATTTACAAAATTCTGCGTCACAGCAACAGTTGTTTCTAAATTTAGCACGCAGTGCCACCATCCACTTGGAACATATATGGTCTCGCCAGGTAATTGAGTACACTCTATTGGCTTGTCTTCATCAGCGAGCAGGGGGTAATAGTCTAGCCACCACTGGGAACCAAGAAAGAGATGTATTATACACTAACACTTAGAAACCACAAGAAATTTGTATAGTAGATGACATAATGTATAGCTACATCAGATTACTTGCAATGATGACGGAGTCTCAATATTGACATCACCATCTTCTTCATTTACATGTACCATGACGCCTAAAGGTACTCTTCCTGGAGGATACAATGCCCACCTATTCCAATAAGATTAAGAAAATGCTGTCAAGGTACATAACATATGAGAAAATTATATGAGCAACCACTAAAGTAGCCATCACGGGGTACAGTTTTTGGATAAATCAGAAAGCTGAAATTCCAAGAGACAGCTGAGCAGTCGAATTTGATAAGTCATTCAGAAACCAAAGATTTAGCCCTTCTTCGAAACAGGATATCACCGCTTGAAGACCTTGCCCTCCTAGATTGAGCATGCTTTCTGCTGTGTACATGTATCACCCTCTTTATACATTTGATTTTTTTTTGGTGTCTACATGTTCTTTCCCTTTTGAGAGTGGTTGTTAGTCTATGTTAGAAAAAAGAAACTTCTAAGCCAAGTTTAGGGTTAAATACACGTTAGTACCTTGAAAGTACCCCGAAGTCTCACTTGAGGGTCCCAAAGTTTATTTTTTACACATAAGGGTCTGTAATTTCAAATTTGCAATAAGTAAGGACTTCCATCCAAATTCCTAACGTTCTAGCCCTTTCCGTAAGGAGCAATTTTGTCAAGCCAACTTTGTTCTTTTCAAAAAAATCTAGTCATTACTAAAGTCCAAGTAACCGAGTTTCTCTTAGGCATTTCATCAAACACCTTCTTAGCAGACCCCAAATCCCCTCTACCCTTTTCAAACAAGTCAATCAAAGCACAACCAACCCACAAATCCGACTCAAAGTACCTAGTCTTCATCACAAACCCAAACAAAATCATCCCAGTTCGAGCATAATCCAAAAATCAATTTTTGGATTATGCTCGAATTCCTCCAATTCACCAAACACTTCGCCGCAGATCCACCCAGCAGAAAACAATAATTCAGAAAATTCCCCCCTTCCCTCTGAAGCCATGGAAGCTTCTCTGCTTCTGTTCTCTCTCTCTCCGTACAGAACTTTCAAACATGGAAAGAAGCTTCTCTTACCCTCTCTAATAAACAAAGCCCAACACGGCTTTCACAAAATTTGACCTGAATTAGTCTCCCTCATCACTCTCTCTCTTTTGACCATGGCGTCTCGATTCGACCCAGTTAACGTTTATTAAGTTCAACCTCCATGAACCCAAATCCGCCTAGTTATCCATTTTGTTCTCTCCCAAAAAAATGCCGAGCGTAACCGTAAAGCTCTACAGCGTACTATACAAGTTCCTCCACAAACGCCAATTACAGACCCTAAGCGAAGAAACCCACAAGCCCAATTCCAACTCCAGTTCCAATTACACCTGCCGCAGATTCTCCAGCCTCTCCCAACATTGCCGACGAACCTATCTCGACTTCGGTAGTTCCATTCCCTTTCTCCATCAAACCACCTTCTTCCTCTGCCTCCTCAGCAACCGCAACTCCTGTCTCAACTCCCGTCCGGCGCTTTGTTCTCCTGGACGAGATTCTCTCGTAGTACCATTCGGTTAGCGAAAGGCAAGCCTTGGAGTCGCGAGGCCACGAGTAGCTAGATCGTTGGCGCCGGCGGTGATGTGATGAGACGGCGCCGGCGGTGATGGTGATCTGATGAGATGAGACGGTATGGTGGTGGTTTGACCGAGGTGATGCCGATTTGGGTGATTTGGCTTCTCTGTGTATGCTAGATCGTTGGTGGGGCTTGGATAAGTGTCGAACTGGGTAGGAGGAGATGGGTGAAAATTTGAAGAAGAAGAAGAGAAAAGAATAGTTGAAGAAGAGATGAGAAAAAATTAAACCTGTCCGGACAATTTTGCCCCGGACGGAAAGGGCTAGAACGTTAGGAATTTGGACGGAAGTCCTTACTTATTGCAAATTTGAAATTACAGATCCTTATGTGTAAAAAATAAACTTTGGGACCCTCAAGTGAGACTTCGGGGTACTATCAGGGTACTAACGTGTATTTAACCCCCAAGTTTACAAGGCGGTGGCCACTGCAGGGTCAAGTAGCAACACTATGCTTTTAGTAATTTTCTTTGTTTCTTTTTCTGGTGATCAAAGTGGGTGATTGAGTTAGGAAACAGCTATTCACCTGAAAATATTAAGCAAATAGTAACTAATACCATTTTCTTCCAAGACTTTATCTTACCATTTTTGGCTACAGTGCTATACTTCTTTTACTCACCTCCTTGGTATTATGTAAATCCATCTAAACATGAGATGCTTCCTGCCTTCTGTTCCAAAGAGTAGATAACAAAGTTGAAGGATGAAATACCATGTCCTTGGGACTCTGATTAATTAACAGTTACCATGACAAAATAATCTCATTAGTCATTGACTTCTGTTTCTCTTTTGTTTTGTATGCGCACTTTTACTCTTTTATTCCTTTCCCCTGGCAAGTAAGTAAAATAATGTAGCCCGACCGCAAAAGCTTAGATTAAAACAGATTATTAAGAACCTATTAGGGCAAGAAAATTGTATTTTGGTCTTCATGTACCTTTTACGGCCACAAAGAAGAGTATTCCATGCACTTGTAAGAGCTGGATCAACATGCCAAGAGGCTCCAGACCTCTCTGGTCCAATAATGAGCCATCTATAAGGGGGTCGTTGATCCCTATCTAGTACATCAAAAAAATCTTCACAGAACAGATGAGGCACACTGTAATCCTTCAACAGACCTGGTTCAGCTTCACCAAACTGCAAAAATTAAGTTCTGTTCTGAAACTGTTATAAGATAAATTTCACTACAAAACTACCACAGTATTTGAGAGGCACCGTATCGTCAAAAATATAGAGGGGATCCTCATCATGCTGCATTTGAATATATGATACATAATCCTTGAGTTTCATAGTAATTTTCCCCGAACTCCTCTGCGAAATTCTAAATACTGTATCTCCACAGTTTAGCAATAGCTGCTCAGGTGTCCATGTATGCCTTGCTCGCCAATTATCAGCCAATCCAGAAATTAAAACCTGATAAAAAGTTCAAGAATACTCTGGGTAAACAAAAAAAGAAAACAGCAACAGAAAACAAACTGGTATAAAAACTGGAGATTCGAACCTAGCATGGTTTCTACTTCTTCTTTCCGTTCCCCCACTTTTATTGCTCTTACTAATATTTCTAATTTATTTTATTTTTGTTTTATTCTGGCCTGCTACCCATCTTCATAGTTAGTAGAAGTGGCAAAACTACAAGAAAATCACAAATCTGTGCAACAGCTACCACATGGAGGGTAATATAGCAGATTATATTAATTCCTTACTGTTCACTTATAAAAAGGGCTACCAAAAAAATAACTACGGATTGCACTGATAAGGTTATATCTGAAAGATAAAATTTACAAAGGGGTGAAAAGATGAGAAGTGTGGGATGATGTAGTTGAAAGAAATTAAGGTGAACTTGTTCTTAGTTATTTGCTTTTATCTATTTAATTAATTATTTTTGTGATGAGTAGAAAGTAAGTAAAATGAAGAAGAAGAAGAAGAAGAATCACTTCCTTACTGGTCTCTGCCCATCATACTCATGCTGAAACTCTTCTAAAGAAAGGTCCTTCTCCCTATTTACATTTCCATAATCAAAAGCGAATCCATCCAATGTAGTATGGCATCGATATAACCTTCTATATAGGTACAAAGAGAAAAATCCTGCAACGGGTAAAAATATCACCTTCAGTACAATGGTGAGGAATAGCCCTAATATAGCAAAAGCTCCATGCATGAGATTTTTTACCATCAAAGTGCAGTTGTTTTCTGCAGGGATCCTCATATTCATTTGGTAAATGTAGTCTGCAGGCCCAAGAGAGGGGCAGGGTAAGCGGAAAACTGGTCAGATTCTTCAAAAGTTATCAATGAGAGCACACAGAGAATGACCACTACAAATTCCAACACGAATATAGAAGTGTGCAAAAATAAAGAAAGAATCAAGACATACTGATGTAGCGTTGTTTTCTTCCAGGAGCCTTTGTACTCAAGCTGATGCTTCAAATTTTTAAGGCAAAGATTCATCCACAGGGGTTCTTCATTGCATAATATATACATCACACTACACATAAGAAAACACTTTCATAAGGAAGAGAAGAATATACCAAAAAGCAAAGGACACCTAGTTTGCATTCTACAATAGAAGCATCAGTATTTGCAAGTGTTCTGGATAAACTTCCCTGTTTAAACGGCAGAGTAGGGGTATTTGGATTTAACAACATTTTTCAAGGGAAAATGAGCCTTAGTGTAATGATAAGGTTGTTCCATCATAACCTAGAGTTGCAAGTTTGGAATGCGGGGACAGCCTCTTTGCATGAATGGGAATGTGTATATCTCCCTTGGATGCCGGGCCACCCTATCATCCTTTGGTGCTACTAGTGAAAGTATTGTATGAGGGTGATAGCAGATAATAACGGTTTGTTTATCATGCCAAAAGAACAAGGAGGTAAATTTACAGAAGAGAGAGGGAAGATATAAAGGCTGTCTCCTTGTTGGCAGTTGCTGCTCTTCTTCACTCCCCAATTCTAATCCAGAAATCCATTCCGAAGTCACGATTATAGCTAGAGCACCATATAAGGTCTACTCACATGTGCAAGGTCACCATAAATTCAGGACACAAGTCTATTGGTTAAATCAGTAGCACATCACTGCCACCAGAAGACTGAAATCAGGAAGATAGAGAGGCTAGTGCATGGCACGTAAGTGTTACCACCCATTACAGAACAAGCCTGGGGTGTAATGCCACAGCCTAAGGCACTGGGCGCTGCACTGACCCAAACATCGCCTAGACACTGGGGGGATTTAATGGGAAAAGGGCCTGAGGCGCCCAATTTAATTATAGCCGGCCTTGTCTCTGTGAGCATGTCCCTGGGTCCGTGACAAGTGGTATCAGAGACACGCCCAGCCTTTGGTCTGCGATGTTAGCCCACCGGGCCAATAGGCAGTGTGTTTGTATCCTTTACGCTAGAGAGTGCGTAAGGAAGTCACAAAATGCTGTTGTAGCACGTGGGGTGCTAGCATAAGAAAGGGCTCACGGGAGTCGTTTCATCCCCCTTGTGCGGGCGCAAGGGATTGGGCGTGGTAGCTGTCACAAACTCATCTGGTGGGAGCCTAGCGCAAAGGGCTGCCCATGGGAGATAGGCGTCGCCCCCGTGTAATGCCACAAACTAAGCCACTGACATCGCCCAGACACTGCGGTGATCTAATCAATAAAGAGCCTGAGGGCCTTACTTAAGTATATCTAGTCATATCTATGTGAGCATGTCCATGGGTCCCAGATAACGTTTCGGGCGCGGCACCAAGGCCTCTTCCGACACTTACAATTGTAGTTGCCAATACCAGATTTTCGTCATGAATCAGCAAATGCGAAATCAAGTTGAGCGTAAAATCGTAAGGTTCCGCTCAATGTCATAAAATGATAAATTACATCCAACCATTTGAAGAAACTAAGCAATAAATCAATATTCAGTACAAAGCTAATGTATCAAAGAAATTAGGGGCCCCCAAGATGTGTTATGGATGTTGACATACAACAGGGGCCCTTGGTGAAACTGGTTAGGTTGGTAACATCTTCTAGTTGCTTTTCAAAATTAAAATTTCAATAAAGAACATTCCAAGAAAATGAAATGATATTGATGAAGACTACCCCTTGTGCAATAACCACTCGTTCTTTCTGTTCATAGAATTACAATCTGAGTCTGAGTTCTTGGTAGTGGGAAATTGATGAAATGCAGTCTTTCATATTGTCGGATCCGGACGTTACATCCTGGGAAGAGCTTTTTCTCATGTGAGGAAAATGCTACCTCTAAGATAGCTTCCTAGAAATGCCTTTGCCCAAAAATCTAAGTCACCAAATCCTTCTAAAGCATCCAATCCTCTCATTCTCAATCCTCACTCTAGCTCCCATTTTTGCTCTGCCTCTCGTGCTCTAACTGCTAAATACATGTCCACTCCACCCTCTCGCACGCACTTGCTTTTACTCGCACTCCCCCCTCAACAAACTGGTGACTTAGCTGACAACATCTTTGGTCTTCTCATTCCGTTTTTCCCTCTTCTCCTTCTTGAGCTTCCAAATCCACACATCATCACAATTACATATCCCACAATTTGCTAGCATCATTCGGGCCTAATTGATTGGAAGAACTTGGCAGCAAACTAGTTTGATGCCACGGGCAACAAACACCACTCACAATGCGCCATGTCACTAATAGTGCCACCAAAATTTAGGAGTGGCATTATAGTTGGCACTGAGGATAAGAAAATTGTTACAGGAAGTGTCTCTACCAATATTCTTTCTATTACTAGTGGCGGTTATTTGCACAAAGAATGAGGATAACTGTCAGATAGCAAAAAACTAATTTCATCTAAAGTGTCTTTAGCAGCATTTCTAGGTAATGAGTAGCATTTTGGCGCCAATGGAACCTAGCAGCTTTATCTGCCAAGCTTTTCCTCGGCTTCAGCCAACTCCAAATTCCACTTCTCTTCACAAATTCTCATGCAATGTACCATCTCGCTTTTCTTTTCAATATCAACCGAATCAAAATGCTTTACGTAATGAAGAAACTGGATTGTCTGTAACTGAAGGTTATGATAAAAGCATAATGAACAATTAGGTTATACCTTGGAAATGGTAGAGATACTTGGTTATGGACTGACGACTGGATGCCTTATGGATCTCTCGTTGACCATTTTGGAGCATACATGATGCTGCTAGCTCACTGGATGCTAAGGTCTCTGAGATTCTTAGTAATGATGTGTCTGGCAAATACCTCTACCTAGGCCACAAGCTTTACAAACTTGGCTCCCCGGCCTAATGCAGACCTATGCCTAATACCGAAAATGGGAATCAAGTCAATTGGTCCCTGAATTGAATTCCAATGGATGCTTCACTATCCACTCTACTTGGAACCCACCAACCAACTGCTGGTCATTCTACGGGTGCTTTGCAAGGGATGTTTGAGGACTAAAGACAGTCTTAAGGCTTGGAACATAGTCACTGATGAGACCTACTCCCTTTGCTCTCAATACCAGGAAAATGTTAATCACATGTTTTTTGATTGCTCATTTGCTCCTGCACTTTGGATTCGAGTACTACTAAGATTACAGATTCACGCTGGCTTCTCTACTTGGCCTCAAATGTTTCATTATGCTTGTATTCATTATAGAGGAAAGAGCTTCTTGGCAAGACTCTGCAAAATTAGTTCTTGCTGCACAATCTATTGTATTTGGATGGGAAGAAATAACAGAGAGTTCAAGAATGAAGCAAATACTCACGACTGTGTTTTTGGTTGGATTGAGCAGTGGATCAAGCTTGGATCAAATTAAGTGTACTCAAGCTTGAAGAAAGTGAGGAGGAATCACAGGAATGAAAATTTGTGCCTTTCCTGGGGATTCCTGGCACACTCCTGCTTTAATTCTTTGTTTTTTCATGTAATTGATATGAATACAGCTTACTTTTTCAGATGTATTACACTATTACTAGAGCTGTGGAATCCCTTATTGTGGATTTCCAGTAGAATGTATATATTTCGAGCTTAAGAAGAATACAAGGACTTTCACCAAAAAAGAAGAATTAGGTTAAACCACATCGGTTAAACATCGAATTAAACAAAAATAGGAATTTAAAATCACAGATTATGTAAGTATCGCCTGACAAGTCAAAACCACGCTACAAACAAGGAGCGAAATCGTCTTTTAACATTAACATGTACTAAATCTATCATACAAAAATCCCACAAGAAGTTAAACGAGCAGGATTCAAATGGAAACTGAGGGAGAAAACAGAACAAGGATGAAACGGAACCTGCTGGCGCAAGAGAGGCGAGCAACATCGCGAGGGGTGAGCGCGACCAGGATCGTGCACAAGATTTCGTCCGGAATTACGCGCAGGTCACCCAGACCGTCCGGTCGCCGGTCTCTTAATGCCGGTTCCATGGATTGCCCTGCCTGATCAATGCGAGATTGCTCGTAATTTTTTTTGTGATGTGGGCTCTATCCGCCTGCTGCGTGGAACTTAAGGCCGTCTTTCTCTCTCTTTTCCGCGGCAACACCGTGTGGGAAGCCCGGAAGAGTTTGACATGTGCCACGTTGGCGAAAGCGTCGTGTGATGACGTGGGGGATTGGACGAGAGGAATGATATAACAAGATTAGGAAAGTTTTTGATGCATTGTCAAGATATTATCGTCGTACTAGTTAAAACCACGTGTTTTTTATAAATGAATTTTAATAAAATAAGTTAATAATACTCCTATTATTTTTCTCAACTTTTTTTTTAGAAGAAATGAGCTACTGAAGTTTTCGGTCAACTTAAAAGTTTTACGTCGACTAAAAACTCATTTTTCGGTCGAAAAAGGTTTCTGAAATTTTTAGTCGATGAACAGTAACTTTCAGTCGAGTGAATATTACTTTCAGTCGACTAAAAAACTATTTTCGGTCGACTTAAAGTTGTTTTCGGTCAAATTAAAAGTATTTTCGGTCGACTTAAATGTGTTTTCAGTCGACTTAAAAGTGTTTTAAATCAAGAGAAGAAACGGCTGAAGGATTTAGTCGACTTAAACTTGTATTGCTTTGAATGAATAGTGTAATTTTCTTTACCTTCATATAAATAATGTTTTATTTAATTCCTAGCCTTTTTGGGTCCTCTGTTTCTTTTCTTCTCCTTTGCACGAGAGAGAGAAAGAGAGGGGGGAGAAAGAGAGATTGAGAAGAAGGCTTGGAAAGTTTGAAAGCTCTAAAGAGGAGCTTAAGGGTTTGTGGCTCTCAAAAGGCTAGGGAAGTTTGTTCCCTTTACCCTTGCGGTGGAAAGAGAGAAAGAGAAGGATTGGGAAGCTTTTGAGTTCTAAAGTGGTGCTTGAGGATTTACATTATTAAAGGCTTGATTAAGGTAAGGGTTTACTTTCGAAATTCGAATCAGCGATGGACCAATCGCTCATGTAAGTCCTTAGTTTCTTTTTTTGAAATCTGAACTTCTTCGAATTAAGTTAAGTGACTTTCTCTTCCCCTTTGTTCTGACCATGATTATGAATAATTCGTTTTCAATGCTATGATTTGTGGAAATCAAATTCCGTCGAATTTGTTTAAACTCAGAATTTTGACATATTGATATTGTCGTTTCAGTGATTTATGACCGTCATTATTTCGTATACTCTACTTATTGTTCGACAAGTCCGTAATTTGATAGTGTTATTTTGAAACATTTGAATATGGTTTGAAATGTCCGATATTTGATAATGATTATTTTGAGATTTTATTTTGGTGACTTTATGAGCCATGTCACAGCGTATGTGACTTATTTCCGACTTACCCACGTGGATTGAAATGTGGGTTAGCTCAGGGGAGTTGAGCTAGAGATCGCGATCTTACTTTTTGAACCGGCCTCATATGTCAAGAATGACGTATGTGACCATTTTTTGAATGGCTCTCTAGTGTTTGTCTCCGTACTCATATATATTTTGACATTTGATATTTGGTCTGGTAGTGTCTGTTTCCGTATTCAGACATATTTTGACAATTGATATTTGGTCTGCTAGTCTCCGTTTTCGTATTCAGATATATTTCGATATTTGATATTTAGTCTAACATATGTTCAGTTGAAACCGGTGTGTCTTTGAAATCTTGTCTTTCAGACATGTTTTGACATTCGAAATCTGGTTTGATTATCAGTTTCGTTGGAAACTTTTGTGTCTGTCTTTGTATTCAGATATAGTTTGACATTTGAAATCTAGTTTGATTATCCGTTCCGTTGAAACATTTTGTGCTTCCGAAATTTTGTTTCTCAGATATATTTTGTTTTGTTTGATTGGTCCTTTGAGCGACCTTACTGGGCATTTGGCTCATTCCCTTATGATTTTTCTTTCAGGTGATTAGTATGTGGGATTTCGGATTCGAAGGGCTAGCTGTGTGACCAAGAGTTAGCTGCCTTATTTCAAAGTTAGTATTGACATTTAAGTGTATTTAATTAAGACAAGTTGGTATTGTTTAGGTTTTGTTTTGAAATCCGTGTTGGAGAAAGTTTTTGGATTGTATAAAAGCTTTGGGCCCTATGATAGATATTGATATACTCTTGGGAGTTATTAGTGCATGCTCTGATTGACCGTTTGAGATATTTATGATATTTTAAGGTTTCTGATTTTGTTTGGGAGACTTTCGATATTGTAAGGTTTACTCCGATTTCCGATTTATATGATCGTTAACGCTCCGGAAATTTTAATTAATTTTTTGGGGCGTTACAGTTATTGATTGTGCTTACTTGATTGACTAGTAAAACACGACTTATTTAATAGTTATTTGAGTTCGAGTAAAGGTTTACAGTCCCAATAAATATCTTAGGATTTTGCATAACGTCGTAAAGATAAAATTTCAATCTAAAAAGGAAGTAATTTTTTTAATACACTAAGGCATTTTGAGTGAAATTAGTGAAAGAGTAGCAACTGGTTTTGGCCGTCGGCTAATTAGTGTTAGTGTAATTTATTGAGATAAAAAGTGATTGCCAACCAATTTTCTATATAGGGCATGTTTTATGCTAAGGAAATGAGTTCGAAAAACAGGTGGAGGTGCCAAAAAATACAAGTCACATGTTAAGTATGATTGTGTGGGACAGAGTATGAATAGGAGCAAGGGTAAAGACCAAAGCAACCTTAACAGAGCCTGAGGAATGGCAGCGCAGCGAGCGCGAGGGCGCAGATTGAGTACGGATCAACAATAAAATATCTCAAGATCAGTGTTATCAAAGGCGCGCCTAGGCGCAAGGCGCAGCCCCTTTAAGCGCGGGTCTGGGCACCCAGGTGCAAAGCGGTCATAATTTCTTATTTTTGCCTTGTGGCATCATCTCAACCGTTCATTATTTTTTATTCTTTATTACATAAAATAATAAATCAAGATCTAAACCACAAAAAAATCTCAAATCCCTAATCAATCGATTCTCATATTGTTATTCATTGTGCTAGCGTCTCATCTCCAAGCGTTACTCATTTTTAAGTAAATCTACTCATTCACTTCACCTTTTAGACAAAGAAGATGAAATTGAAGAGAAATCTCTAGCAAACTTGGAACCTATGATTTTGAGGAACACATTGCTGCCTTAGCCTTCATCAACGATGAGGACGACGTTGTCATATTCATATTGGATTTGAAATTTTTTTTAGTGTTCAAAATTTGTTAAATCGTCATGTTCTGAAATTTTTTACGTGATTTGATTGGTTTAATGCCCTAACATTTTTTTTATTTTTATTTTGCACCTCACTTCGAAAAGGCATGTGACTGCGGCTTACGTCTAAGCTCTAGAGATCCTTTGTGCCTTAGGTGCGCCTGCGCTTTTAATAACTATGATCAGGATCCAATTAACATGTTTTTTCTCTTTGTAGAACTCTTTTTACTTTGAATTTTAGATTGAGGAAGTGAAGGTGTGCAAAGAAGTTCCCAATCTCCTTAAAAATGAGCTCCCGAGTCTACAAATTACAGGCAACTGAAAATGCCTTGTCACCAACCGACACATTGAGCTCTCTGAAGGCGTACCTTGTCATGAGTGCACCATGTGTCGGTGTTCCATGCACTTTTGAATGTCATATACTCTTGGCTTGCCCCATACAGCTTTGCTCTATCTGGCTAGGAAGACTGACTCACGCAACGTCGGGGTGGTCAGAAAACACCATTGATCTAGCTACCACTCCAAAACCCTTACTGAGTCCACGGAAGCATCGAGAGATGTAGAGACCTAACAGCGGTGGGGGAAGGCCCGACCACCTAACTGTCAAGCAGACTCAGGCGCTTTTGCCCTCCGAAAACTTGCTCCCGTCTTAGAGTGACCCGAGAGTCATGGTCCCTAGGGTTGTCGATAAAGAGCCCCCCAGTGTCGAAGGATGTGTAGACTAGTCACGCAAACACAGTGACAGAAATAGTGTGACGGAGGAGTCGCCTGTCCTAGAGTGAGTCCTTATGCCCAAGCACTTGGAGCCCACCAAGGTAATGTACCGGATGAATTGCCTACCTGACGGGCCAAGCTAGTGCCTTCGAAAGAGTGGCCTACCAGGCAGGAAGGGAGTCTTCATGCCGCAGTACCCAGAGATCCCTGGCTGCTGGCATAGATAATGTCTCAAGGGAATCACCTATCCCCTGATGAGTCTTTATACCAGAGTACTCGAGCGTGCCAAGGTAGTATCCCAGATGAGTCACTTACCTGACAGGCTGAGGTAGTGTCCCGAAGGAATTGCCTACCTGGCAGTAAGAGCATCCTCATGTTGGAGCATTTGGAGCTCGTTGAGGTAGTGTTCCACAATAGCCGACCTTGAGGGATGTTGCATACTCTGGAGAGCGGTTCATAGCATGTTCCATAACCAAGGGGTGCACATGGTGTGGTGAAGAGATGGACTAGCGCCGAAACGGTGGCACTGTGACAAAGTTCCAAGGGCAAAAATGTATAAGTGGCACGCCGCGTGGGCGTAGCAAAATGCATGCGGTGCTAAGGGCGTGCTCAATGGAAATGGCAGGGGGCACAGTCACTGAGTGTTTTGCAGGGGCATGTAACACAAAGGCGGAGCATGGTGCAACAGATGGATGTAGTGCCAAGGGCTGGTAGCGTGGATACTGTCACGACCCGAACCCACGGGTAAGCCCGTGAGCTAGGCACGTGACCGGCCGCAGACCCATTCAGACAACTAATTAGGGTTCTGCCAGGCCTTACTCAAGCATGTACACAATTTTAAAACCATACATTAAACCAACACCATAACATGAATTTCTAAATATACCTTTACAGCTCCTTCCAAAATTATCTCAACTAAATTACTCCATAAAGACTAATAGCATTTATTTAAGAAGAAACCTCCTGGGATTCCGCTACGAACAATTCAAGTAATAAACTGGCAGTTCTACAAATTTCTCAAGGCTTAAACCAACATCCTAACGAACATCTCTTGCGGCTTCCTTTTCATTACTCTCATAGTACTGAGGCTCATCTAGGTGTTCACCTGAAAACATTTATAAAAAGGGGTGAGCTGGGGGCCCAGTAAATACACATGCCATATCCCTAAAATAAATTTGAGGGTTTCGACTATGCCATGGTTTTCCTTTTTCACAATAAAATTTCAATGTTACCAAAATAAATATGCTCAACATATCCACGTATATATATGTACTTGCATCAAAAGATTCTCGAATTAGAATGGGATCAACAAAGAGTTTTCACCAAGGACTATCACAATTAATCATAACATGCGGTCAGCGTATGGTCCCACTGACTAGGACCCAAAATCCCTCCTCCACCCAGGATAACAAAGTGTGGACGCAAGGGCGAACCACGGTGCAACAGTACTGTGCGTCAACGTATGGTTCCGTTGACCAGGACCCGGAATCCACTTTCCCCCGTGGATATGGGGCGCAGTAACACAGTCAACTATCATTTTGTTCCACAGAAATCGATCATGATTCAAATACTCATACAATAATCCATGGCATTTCTTTTCAATTTATGTTTCAAATAAAATACTTTAGAAATAAACATATGCAAGATAGAACTTTAAACTTTAAATGATCAAATCATAAATACATATCATAGGTTTTGCAAATAAATATACAGAGGAACATGACAGGGGTACTTACCTCGCTCAAAATCCGCTTCAGGTATTTGCTCAAATGCCGGCCCTAACTCTTGACTATTAAAACCTAAATAACAAATCATACAAATGTCATTCATTAACGCTCGAGCACACCTAAGTATTAGGTATTAGTTTTCTTTTAGATGAGTAAACTTTGCCCAACCGTCCCCCGACTTATGTATAATTACCTATTTGCACTTTGTCTGAATCTATTCAAAAGAGGTCCTTAGAAATAATTTAGTAACTATCGTGACAGTGAAGCGTTACGCTATATCCGTTCAGGCGCTACGACGCTAACATAGCAAACGACCTTAAAATATTTCGAAACTTTAGACATTACCTTATCTTAGCTACATAAGATTATTGTAGGAGTTTCAGAATTCAATAACTTAGTTTACTATTCTATAATACACTAATGTCTCTATCACGAATAAAATTAGTTAACACGCTTCCCGAGCTCCGAAAAATCTAAAATATTTACTGTGTGTAGGTCTTGAAAAATAAACCTAAGTTACTTCTTTGAGTTTGCCCAAAAGATTTTCTAGATATATTTTAAAAATTCGAAAAGAATCTGCTGGAATACGATACCTTTTTAGTGACACTTTTGAGTTGAACTTTAAAAACAAAACTTTTCCCTCTCTTGCTACAATATCATCTTCCTCACGCAACTCAGTCGTCCTCTTTTACCCAGAATCACCCCACCTCTTCATTTTCCCTCTCACTTACCACCTACTTTAAATATGGTTATACACATGTTACATATACACCTACTCACACCATTCATTCATAACCCATCTGTATATAAGACATTCTCTCAACTCATGGACAACACCCAAATACATGCTTACAACCTTTTTACATACATGACATGAATTTATGCATATGTATCCACAACATTTTCATAACTTACACAACCCTTCAAAGGCAGTAGTTTCCTTTCACTCGTGTAACCCATTTATGTGCAACCCATCAGTCTACTCCTTCCCCAAACACTGTTCACGCAGCCTTGGCTCCCTTCCTCCTTACAGACATACACTCCTAACACATATGTACAAACCCATTGAAATAACTCCTCACCTCCATTACAGCTACTGCCTTGAGTAGTTTCTTCCTTGCCCAAAAAAAATGTCACAACCATCCCTCCTTTCAAATTCTTATTGTACACAGCACACCCAAATCCAATACACACTCTACACCCATTAACTAACCACTCCACATAAACCCAGATTTATTCGTGTAATACCCACTTTGTACAGCCACAAACTCACACATATACACACATAATAACCACAACTCACGACCCAGCTGCACCCCCTTCTCTCACAATGCACAGGATAAACACACATATACATTTACACACACTATACAGACATCAACACAGCTTCTTCCTCCAACAACTCATTCCATTTCACCTAGACATAAATCATGGCAGTTCACTCACCCACTCTCATGAGCAGACAGACCTCACACCGCTGGGTTAAACACACAAGGATTTCCAGCTCACAGGCTGCTTGTGACAGCCTCTCTTCCCTTTCCCTTGCACCCCTGTTCACGAGCACAGTCACAGCCACCATGGCTCTGACTTCTTCAACCCAACATGTACCCTTCATGGCAGCCATCCCTCTTGGTGATGACTCCATCTTACGGTATCAAGCTGCGCACACCTTACGGCACCACCGCGCACACACACAAACACCCGTATACACATCTACAAACACACGTCCATATAACTACATACACACACTCAAACACTATCATCCCACGGCATGATTCCCATACCCCTCTTAATCCCGCAATCAGTAATGAACAAGAGAAAAGAAAACTAGGGAAAAACTTACAGGAAAATTTGATCGCCGGAGAACCCTTGTCCCGTCCTTCCTCTATCTCTCTAACTCTCTCTCTCTCTAAGGTGGATCTGACGAGCTGAACAGGAGCCCTTGACGGCAGCCCCAGTTGTATAGGGTTTTATATACATTTGCTTAAAGAAATCCTAAATATAAAAATATAAAGAAAACTCCACATATTTATTTGCCGCTAAAAATTTCTAACCCAAACCTGTAATTGCAAAAAAAAAAATATGATCCAAAGAAATAAAATACTTATGATAACTATATGTTAGAATGTTATTATGGGTTGTTACGCTAACCCGCTTCATTATTTGTCGCTTAAAAACTCAAAAGAACATCACTCTTAAAAACTGTCGCTAAAGTAATAATAACCGGTTAAGCCTAGGTTCGGGGTATTACAGATACAGACGCTGCGACATTGGGGGGTGGGATGGTGGTTGTCATGGCGTACGGAGCCCCCAAGGAGTTGTAAACTGACAATGTGTTGAAAGTATCCAAATA
The DNA here is from genome assembly GCA_033065855.1 of Escallonia rubra. NCBI lineage: Eukaryota > Viridiplantae > Streptophyta > Magnoliopsida > Escalloniales > Escalloniaceae > Escallonia > Escallonia rubra. The sequence continues at coordinate 18,065 of JAVXUO010002517.1, forward strand.
TGCATGGATGGAGTATGAGTTGAGTGGCAAGGGTTTATGGAACCCATGAGTGTAGTGGTGGTGTTATGATGGGTGACACGAATGCCATTAAGTGGTGTGGCATTACACATTTAGTAGTTAGAATGTTGTCATGGTGTAAAGAGGTGGGTTGGATGATGGAAGGGTCTTGGTGTAGATTTGGGAGGTACAAGTTGGTACGTGGGTATGTAGGAGAGTATGAGTGTGGCATGGTGGGTTGGCAAATTAGGAGTGTACACCCCTACTCAACAACTTGGAGTGCACACCCCCTCTCGGTGGTTTGTCGTGTACACCACCACTCGGTGATCTCAAGTAAGAAAGGGGGAAGTGTGGTGGACAACTGGAGATATGTGAGACAGTCATGAAGGAGTGAAATGTCGAAGAGAGCATAACGCCCCTTAACCCGGTGGCTACCTAAGGGGGTGCACCCCCGGGTGGGGGCTCCCCAGAAAAAAGGTCCATTTGGCGGTTATAAGATCGTACCACCCGACAACTTACCTAAGGATAATGTCGTGGGTGGGCGGCTCCCGAGGGTAAGTTGCGTAACTTTTCCCCTTTTTTATGTGTAAGGGTCAAAGAGATATCTTTAGGCATTTATGTAAATTAGCGACACGTGATTATAAGATGTTGCTAGCCCATACTGACTACGCACCTTTGACCGCTCTTGAATCCCATTTTTGTGACACGTTGTTCCCAACCTATTCTGGTCGCACCTAAAGGCCCACTGGGGTCTCAATTTTCATGACACGTCCGCACAAGCAACAGTCAATATTCAACGCTCACAACCGGTCAAAGCATGCACGCTCAAGTCACGTGCACTTCTCACTTTCGTTACGTTACTTCATCACTAAGAAGCTCATTTGCGCATGACTCTTCATCACGCTTCGACCGTCGCATATCGTCCGTCTGGCGCCATGGCACTTGCCCAAGGAAGTTGGCCTTAGCCTTCCCCTTGGGGTCGGCCTTGGCCTTCCCTTTGGGTTGGCCTTGGCCTTCCCCTAAGGGTTGGCCTTTGGTCTCCATACTTAACACCTTAACTTCTCTTCAAGGGACCATACATCACCCCACGACCCCGTCGCCCGGACATCACTCCGCGACCCCGTTGCCCGGACATCACTCCGTGACCCCGTCGCCCGTACATCACTACGTGACCTCATCACCCGGACGTCACTCTGCGACCCCGTCGTTCGAACGTCACCCGCGCCCGCACACCGTCTCTGCGACCCCATCGCTGGCGCCCGCGTGCCAACTCCTTGACCCCGTCGCTCGGGCTCCGTCTCCGCGACCCCTGTCGCCGGTGTCCGGGCGCCACACTCCAACACTCCACCGCGCCGCTGATGCAGCCATCCCCCAGGCTCTCTGTCACACTACCGTGCCCACGCACTCCGTCGCGCCCATGCGCCATAATTATGTTACATGCCCCTAGGGCACCACACTCATTCACCACACCATGCGCACCTTGCCTTGGTCCTGGAACATGCTTCGACCCACTCTCCGGAGTGCGCAGTACCCGCGGGGATAGGCGACTCCTCCAGGACACTATCTCTGCCAGAGAACTTTTCAACTCATCTTCCGTCAGGTAGACGGTTCCTCCGGGATGCTACCTTGACGCTCACCGAGTGCTCCGGCACAAGGACTCACCCGTGGGGATATGCAACTCCTCCGGGACACTATCTGCCAAGGAGCTTTTCAACTTCCCTTCTGCCACGGCTCCTCCGGGATGCTACCTCGGCCCGTCAGGTAGACGGATCCTCTAGGATGCTACCTTGACGCGCTACCAGTGCTCCGGCACAAGGACTCACCCGCGGGGATATGCGACTCCTCCTGGACACTATCTCCGCCAGGGAGCTCTCCAACTCCCCTTCCGCCAGGTAGACGGCTCCTCTGGGATGCTACCTCGACCCGTCATGTAGACGGCTCCTCCGGGATGCTACCTTGACGCGTTCCGAGTGCTTCGGCACAAGGACTCACCTGCGGGGATAAGCTCGCTCTCTAAGACACTATCTCTGTCAGGGAGCTCTAAGTGCTCCGGCATGAAGACTCCCCCCTTCCGCCAGGTAGAAGGTTCCTTCGGAATGCTACCTCGGCCCGCGGAATAGGCGACTCCTCTGGGACACTATCTCTGCCAGGGTGCCTGCGTGACTGACCTACGTGTTCCGGCACTGAGGGCTTGCGTCGGCACCCCTAGGGACTATGACCCCCGGGTCACTCCGAGATGGGAGCAGGTCTTCGGAGGGCATCGCGCCTAGTTCACTTGGCAGTTGGGCGTCGGGTCTTCCCCACCGCTGCCAGGCCTGTGGGACTCTGCAAGGGCTTGTATTGGAGGCTAGATCAAGGGGGTTTTCTGGCCACACCGACGCTGTGGGAGCTAGTCTTTCTAGACAGATAGAGCGACGCTGTGCGGGGCAGGCCGGGTGAATATGCGATCCGACAGTTCGTGGAGCACCGGCACCTGTAGACCCCTCGGTGACGTGTCACTCCCGGGGAGCGCCACGTGTCGACTGATGACATCATCATCTCAACCTCTATAAATAGGGGTCTTGAGAATTCATTTAGACGGTTGGGCATTTTCAGAACATTTTCACTTTCTCACTCTAGAATCCTAGAGAGAGAAACATACAAGACCCTGACTCTGGACCTAAGCATCGGACTGTGACTGTCGTCATGTATTCATCATATGCCATCGCCCTCGCAGCACTGCCTCCCTCAGGCTCTGTCTGGGTAGCAATTGGTCTCTGCCCTTGTTCCACCACCCTTGTTGTGTCCTACATCAACATACTTGGCATCTGACTTGGACTGCATTCCTTGTGGCACCTCCACGTTGACTGCGAACCCACTTTCTTTGGCATCACACGTCAATAAATATTCAACGACCAAAGTTCAATGCTACCAATCTAGTCAACTCGAAGCGCAAGCTCCAAGTCATGTGACGTGCCTCCATCACCAAAAATATTCTAAGTGTTAGATTAGGGCGCCTCCTCCCTTAGACAAATGTCTCTCTCTTCTTGGGGAGCTCATTACTCCTCCCCTGGCCCGCCTCCTCACTGTCTTTGTCCTTTGAAGGCTCCCTTCTCCTTGGGTGCTCCTTGCCTCACACATTGGTCTTTCCGTTCCTTAGGGGCTCTTTACCTCAACTCTTGGCCTCGCCTCTCCTTGGGAGCTCTTTAGCCTTACCCCTTCACCTCTTCTCTCATTGGGGCTCATTGCCTTCCTTATTGATCTATCTCTCCTTGGGGAGCTCCTTGCTCCATGATCTCGTTGCCACAACCAAGCGCCACGACACTTGACCGTATCAGAGCGTCGTCTCGATGCTACGTGCCCCCAGCACTGTGCCCTAGCGTCATGACGCCAGACCATGCCCAAGCGTCGCCTCCTAGTATATGTGCCCCCGGCATTAATTCCCTCGGTCGTGCATGTGCATTATCGTCGTATCATGTACACGCGCACAACACCCAGTGATTGCGCCTTGGTGCCATCTCTATTGAGCGTACCCTCAACACCGAACATATCATGTCGAGCCAATTATATAGTCAACCCCCCCCCCCCCCCTCAGGCCACTCTGTCGCACTACAATCTACCCGGCATTGGTCCATCCCCTCACTACACATCTCACCTTGGTCGTGAAACATGCTTTGACTTACTCTCCAGAGTGTAAAGCATCCCTTAGGGTAGGCGACTCATCTGGGACATTACTTCAGAGAGCTCTGAATGATCATGCATGAAGACTTCTCTCTGCTACGTAGGCGACTCCTCTGAGACACTACTTCAGAGAGCTATGAGTGCTCCGGCATGAAGACTTCCCTCTGCCACGTAGGTGACTCTTTCAGGACACTACCTCGGCCCATCACGTAGGCCAATCCTCCGAGACACTGCATTGGCACGTTCTAAGTGATCCGGCACAAGGACTCATAGCGGGATATGCAAGTCCCCCGAGACATTATCTCTGCCAGGAAGCTCCAAGTGCTTTGGCATGAGAACTCCCCTCTCGCCAAGTAGGATACTCCTCTGGAACACTACCTCGGCTCGTCAGGTAGGCGATTCTTCCAGGACATTACTATAGCGTGGTCTGAGTGCTCCCACACAAGGACTTGTTGCGGTATGGGCAACTCCTCTGGGACATTACCCCAGCTTGTCAGGTTAAGCGACTCCTAGGACACTACTTTGGCCCGCTCCGAGTGCTCTAGCACAAGGACTCATCGCGGAATAGACGACTCTCTCAGGACAATATCTCCACCAGGGAGCTCGGAGTGCCCGACATGAGGACCCCCCTTCTGCCAGGTAGGTGACTTCTACTGGACACTACCTCTGCAAGTCGCGTAGGTCACTTCTTTAGGACACTACCTCGGCCTATAGGGTAGGTGACTCTTTCAGGACCCTACCTTGGCGCGCTTCAGATGCTTCGGCAGAAAGATTCACCCGTGAGATAAGCGACTTCTTTAGGACACTATCTCCACCAAGATGTCTGTATGATTAGCCTACGTGCTCCGGCACTAAGGGCCCTTAATCGGCACCGCTACAATTAAGACCCCCGGGTCACTCTGAGACTGGAACAGGTTGTTGGAAGGCACCATGCCTAGTCTGTTTGTCAGTTGGGCGCAAGGCCTTCCCCACCGCTGTCAGGTTCTCTGCGTCTCTCAACACTCATGTGGAACTCAATGAAGGCTTTGGACTGGTGGCTAAATCTAAGGTTTTCTGACTGCACAGAAGCTTTGTGAGCCAATCTTTCCAGATAGACAGAGCAAAGTCGTGCAAGGCAGGCCGAGTGAATATGCGATCCGATAGGGAGCACTGGCATTTATGGCCTTCCCTCAGTGAGGTGTCGCTTGATGACATCACTTTTCCAACCTCTATAAATAGTGGATTTGAGAACTCAATTAAAGAAGAATAGAAATCAATTGTACATTTCATTTTCTTACTCTAGAACTTTAAAGCTCAAGAATTCGAGAGAGAGAGAGAGACTCTGGATCTCAGACCTTGACTTCAGACCTCAACTCTGGACTTGGACTGGGGGACCTTGATACTAGACATATTGGACGAGTAACTATCATAGCGTTTTCACCTTGTGCCTTCGCCCTCGTAGCACTACCACTACTCAAGTTATGTCTGAGAAGCCTTGGTCTCTTCCCTTATGCTATTCTTGCTCTGCCCCACACCAGCACACTTGGCTTCTGACTCGAACCGCATTCTTTGCGATACCTTCACGTATATTACGTACCTACTTCCTTGCCATCACAAGGTCATCGTGTCCACAAAGGGCCAAATTAACAAGCCTCTACCATTTCTTTTGTGCATACTTTGGGTTGGTTTACTGGTGAAAGCACGTCGCACTGATACTTCTTTAAGTAGTTTTCTACATTTCAACCGCAAACAACTTTACCCTTGCGCAACAAAGCTGTACCTCCACACCACCATGATTCTAGTCCAAAACATGGTGGAGATTGTTATGGGGGAGAAAGCGAGAGCCAAGTGCCATCAAGAAGGCTCACATATGCAGGGTCTTAAGTACGTCTTATTTATCGTTTACAAAACATGGTACTAACACCTTGCACGTGCACATTAACAATCTACCCCTCACGCATGAGCCGATCACATTCGAGCATCCCTCGAGTCCAACCTCCTGAAGACACTCTACGCAAGCTAAGTAGTGTCAATTTCGTTAACAATCTACATGAGTTGCCACCTTACTTCCACCTAATGAGTGAGCACACGACTTCGGCTAGAGCCAACATGTTACATTTTCTCCAAGAGCCTCCAGGTGTACCACTGCTAAGAGAACGAGCCCAGGGTATTGGCCATGGACTCTAAGAAAAGCGAGAGCCGAGTAGCATCCAAAAGGCCTGCCTGTACATAATAAAGTCCAACTTGACCTAATACAAGATCATATAGTACTTGACCTAAAAGCTTATCCTGAGTTTATCCATGGATATATCTTCATCTTCACCCTCTACCTGATGTGAGACTAACATCTCACACATGCAACTCAAGAGAGAACTACCAAAATACATGCGACTTATCAGAGAACTACCAAAAGAAAAGTTGGAAGTACTGTCTGCAAATGCTTTTGAACTAGCTTAGATTCTAACAAGACGTCACCGGTAAAGAGAATATCCAGAACTCATATGGAGATTCTTAATTTATTACTATTTGATTTAAACGTGATTTATGTCCAACCAAGTGGAACTCTGCAACAAGTCAACAACAAACAAAGTAGTTGTTGGCTTCAACTACCCTGATTTTCATGTGCCTGTGTACCAAACGATCCCAGCACAGACATTAAAGCCATTAATAAACGCATATACCTACCATCAACTTTATAATCTGAATGCAGCCATAAACTTTTGCTTTATTCCCGTCTCGTTGAACAGTCTCAAACCATCACTTTCTTCCAGTATACGCGTACAATACATCATCATACTTCAAAACTAAAAAAATCCAAATAAATATAATAAAAACAGACATAATTAACTTGGGGGGAAAAACAACAAACATGTCTGAGGGCCCTTGAAGCAATTCTACAGCTCTATAATGCCAACGACTGCTGTGATCCCATCCTCCTCTTTCTTAAACGCTCCGCGATGATGAAAGCAAGTTCTAGAGATTGAGACGCATTGAGTCTCGGGTCACAGTGGGTGTGGTAGCGTGAGCTCAGGTCATCAAATGTCACCGTTCGTGATCCACCAATGCACTCTGTCACGTTCTGGCCAGTCATCTCTAGATGAACCCCTCCTGGGTGGCTTCCTTCTTGCTCATGCACATCAAAAAATGCTCTCACTTCCGCCTGTCCCATTAAATTTTGTATGAGTTTCGCATCATCAGTAAATTTTTCCAAGTTTCAGTGATTGCAAGAGTAAAGACCCTTAAAGTTGAATGAAATCAAAAGAGCATCCAAAGTTCCTACATATCAGCAGCTCTCAAACTATCAACATACCAGAAGATAGAAATAGCGGCGGTGCTCTCTTACTGGTGGTGCTAAGAGAACAAGCCCAGGTCGTATCTATATTTCTGGGGTACAAGGTTCACATATATCTTTCTTGTCTTGTGGAAAAATTGAGAAGCACGCACGAGTACTATGAAACTAACCACCAGAAGATAAAGTAGCATCTACCAAACAAAATAGGTATTTAGGTCCACTCCAGGTCATAGAGAGGGACACAAAACCATCAACATACCAAACAATTTTTTTAGTTCAATCACCTTGATACAGTTTAAGGAAACTTCTTTGGCAATTTCATCTACGTTGTGTTGTACCCTTTCCTACCTACTACATCTTGTTTTACATTGTTTTTCCAAGGTCTTTTGCAAGGAAATAATATAATCATTTCTGCGAGGTACACAAGTGAATTTACTTGAGGTGGTTGAGCAAGTAGACCCACCATAGGAAGAGCCAAGGAGTCATAATCAGCCTATTAAAAGAGATAATAAGTACAAAAGCGATGGATCTTTTTTTTGGTACCTCATGCACATGGCCAGCACGGGGCCTTTGGCACGTTTTCATAATAATCAAAAGTGCTATTGTGGCAGACTACTGGCCATGCAACGTTGCACTGATATGTTCCAAAAAATATCTAGCGAGGATGTATCAGGAAAGGCACAAGCCAAAACAAAGAGCATTGTAATAAACTAAAAATCTAATGCACATAAAGGTCAACAATAAGTACAGGACTCATTTCTATATCCTTTTGATTCTGCAAAGTCTTTCACTATATGTATTGTCGTGGCTTCAACTATTTCCAGTTTTTGTACCAAAAGTAGATTCGATTGTGAACATTCTGGACCAAAAATTTAAAATGGTGGATACCTATATTTTGAAATACTATGACAGTGGTGAACCACATCACTGGAGAACCAAAACTCATGAAGAATAACGGGTACTCTTCATGGCATGTCTATAATCAAAAAATGAAACTCCCTTCAAATGAACCAATTCTACAATCTTAATCCAATACGTTAATTCTGCAGGTTTCATGTAAAGTGTCGAATATGACTGAGATGACAAGTAACTTACCCTGATAGCATCAAAGGGGCGAGTTTTGAGACCACAGGGAGCTTTGATGGTATTTCCATGCATAGGATCACTGACCCAAGTAACAATTTGCCCAGCTCTTCTTACTGCCCTAATTAGATGGGGAAGCTTCACCCTCATGTTCTCTGCTCCCATTCTTGTAATTATCGTGATCCTCCCTGGCTTGTTCTGGGAATTCAATATATCAATGAGCTTGACAAGTTGATTTGGATCCATCTTATCGCTCACCTGTAGAATAAGAGCAGTATCATTTTAGCACCTAATCTTCATTACCATTGCCATTATCGTATGAAATACACTCAGATGGGAGACACGACATTTCAAATTGATTGTCAAGAAAAGACTGCAGCTACCTTAATCCCTAGGGGATTAGCAACTCCTCTTAAGAACTCAACATGGGCACCATCTAATTGGCGTGTCCGCTCCCCAACCCAAAGCATATGGGCAGAACAATCGTAGTACAAGCCAGAAGTTGAGTCCAACCTAGTAAGAGATTGCTCATACGGCAAAAGCAAGCACTCGTGAGAGGTCCAAAACTCAGTGGTTGTCATGATCGGATGTTCCATTGTAAGTCCAGCAGCAGCCATGAATCCAAGGGCCTCATCCACTCGGTTAGCTAGTTCTCGGTACCTATCATACCAACAATCATATCACGATTTGTGCAAGCAACCGCATAAGACCTACTTCAGCAATGAACCAACAAATAAGCATTTTTTTGAAAACTCATCATTCAACAATACGTGGAGCTTTCAACACCCACAAGACGGTTTTAGATGTTTCTAGAAACATGTACCTAACATACCTTAGAATAAGCATATCACGTATTGTGCGAGGTACCAAACAAAACCTAAGTTAGCCATGTATCCCACAATCATGCTTTCATTTTCAGTAAGTAACACTCATATAAAGATTTGATTCAGCTACTTCCAGAAGTGTTTTTCGAATAAATTCAACATAGCGGCTTTCAATTGAACACGCGGTCAATTAGGAGCTAAACAAATCACTAAGCACACTGAAAACGACCTAACAAATCAACTTGTCTCACTTGGTTCTAACAAGGAAGCTCCAAAAAAGTGTCTACATCGAACTAAAATATAAATCAACAAAACATAAAACAAGGCCAAATATGTATACCTATCACCCTGTTCGCTGTGCTCAGTGAAATCCAAATTCCACTGGGTAATCCTCTGCATAGAAGCATAACCTCCCGTGGCGAAAGCCCTCAACAGATTCAACGTAGCAGCAGATTGACAGTACGCCCTGATCAGCCTTTGCGGGTCCGGAGTCCTGGATTTCAAATCGAAAGCATCTCCATTCACATTATCCCCTCTGTAACTCGGCAGCTTCACCCCATCCTTCTCCTCTAACGGGTCCGACCTCGGCTTTGCAAACTGACCCGCCATTCTTCCCACCTAAAATAATCCACACCCATATCCCAAACTCACTTCAGTTTCAACACCGTCTCAGAAATAACCTCAAATCAAAACAAAAATGCCAAAAAAAGAAGAAAAAAATGTGCACAAATATACTGTCAACATTTCATAGGATTTGTCCCCTTATTTTCCCAAATCCCGAGAATTAGAATCGGAACACATTGCCGTTGTTTGAGTCAAACCAAATACTTATTATATCTCTACTGGACATGAGGTTCAATTGAATACTATTTCAAAAATGGGAAAGCTTATTTTGGATCTGATTATGTTTGTTGACTCCACAGTTTGCCGTTAAAAAGTTCTTTTAGTGATAAAACTTCATCCTTGTAGCGACCAAATGAGATGCCCACATGCGTATTTCCTTCCTAAAGTTTGCAGGCCAAGAAAATACGGGAAAAAAATAAAAGGGCAGAATGGCGACCTTGATGACAGGCATTTGGCCACCGAACATAAGCACGGCGCCCATCTGGAGAAGAATCCTGAAGGTGTCACGAATGTTGTTGGCATTAAACTCCTTGAAGCTCTCAGCACAATCACCACCCTGCAGCAAGAAGGCATTGCCCATTGCGGCCTCGCCGATCCGCTCCTCCAGACTCCGGGCCTCGCCGGCGAACACGATCGGCGGGAAGGCGTCGAGGGTCTGGAGCACCGACTCGAGCTCGACCCGATCCGGGTACTCGGGCAGCTGCAGGGCCTTCTTCGACTTCCAGCTGTCCACGGCCCATTGGGTCGAGGCCTTGTCCGGCTTGGTCACCGTCTGGGCCGCTGTCGCCGTCGCCGACGTGGCGGAGGTCGGCGCCTTCAGCGGCTTCGACGGGTCCGGCGAGTGAACGGCCGAGATGGGCCGGACGGATCTGGCGGGGTTGGTGGCGGAGAGAGATGGGCTGGCGCATGGGCTTGGTTGGTGAGAAGGTAGGAGGGAGTGAAGAGATTTGGTGGGTAGGAGGGAATTGGTGAGAGCCATTGTTGACCAGAGTTGAGAGCAACAAAGGGGAACCACGAATTTCGGAGGGAGATGGAGGGTGTACCTGAAGAGGGAGGAGAGATATGGAGATGGGTTTTATAAGGGGTTGGCGTTTTGCAGTGTGGGGGATGGTGCGTGTCTGGTAAGGCCCCCGTGGTGGTGGAGGTAGTTGAGGAGGGTAGTTCGGTAATTTAACCGTTCGGGGTGTGAACATTACAAGGGTTTGGTGCTTCACCTACCCTGATTTCAACAATATTTGTGGGGGTCAAATTACATATTGGTCCCAAGATAGGTGTTACATTTTCTGGTCTTCGGACCCAAATGCAAATTAAACCAGAGCATGCCGTCTACTTTTGAACCAAGGCTTCGATTATATGTATTTATACTTTGCTTACGGTAATATTACGTGATTCTGAATCATTTGAAATTGTTGGATCGAGAGAATCTAATGCGATGAGAAGAAGAATAACTGAAGGAAACAGAGAATTATTATATGGTATATTCAGCAGTCCTAAATAGTCAAGACCACTGATACTTTTTGAAACATAAAATATTTTTGTAATCTTATATTTCGGTGTCTGACTTGTTATAACCTGTTACAGAAATGATAGTCTCAGCATTTGCCATCCAATTTTCGAGGCTGCAGAGACAAAAGTTCCGGTGAGCAAACAATGCCCAGTTTGAACAGTCGATGAATTAAGACCTTAAAAGACTATGTATGGTAAGTGAAATGAATGAAAATCCAAGAAGATTCAGGTTACCAGAACTCAGACCATATAGGATTCCCAAGTTGAGAATTACCAAGTATAGAACAGTAAAGTCCAGTCCAATTGGTTTCTTCTGACCAAAATAGAGACATCTCCTTGTTCAATTTGGTCAACAATGGAGGAGGGGGGTGTAAAGCTGATAACGATCTGTGCCAAAGAGTAGGCAAGAACAAAGACTGCAGAGTCTACAATTTTCTGGGCAGCAGGCAGGCAGGGCTATGGAGCCTCTCAGCCAAAACTCCAGCAAACAAACATTGCCCAAAATAATGCAACAAAAAGTTCAATACCTTAACAACCATGCCATTGCCAACCAACCGGCAACCTTAATAAGCAGCTAGGATAAACCGAAAATTTAGGAAGATTTGGATCTTAGATGTTCTATGGAAACCTTAGTTAGTTAAGAATAAAACAATTTCAAACTCCATTCCTCCTTAAATGACTCGTCAATGTTTTTTGTATTCATTAGTTATAACCAAGCAGTTCACTTTGAAATGTTTTACGATCGTTGTTGCATGTTTTCCAACTACCCCCCTTTGTGTGTTAATCATTGACGAGTGATCAACATAGTGAGCACATATCATTAATAGGGGTATGCAAGGGAGATGCACAATAGAATTTAGGGCTGGTACTTGTTGCAATAATGTGTAGCTCTGTCTATGATTGTGCCCACCCCCCCCCCAACACCACAAGTAAAAGTAGACACAATTATTTAGGGAAACGTTTGAAGTTTGTGACAGATTTCTCGAGAAACATGTATTTGCAATGATAGTTGGTCCTTCTCAATCGAACAAGAAGATATTCATTGGTCTGAAACTATCGAACACCGACGGGCCGCAGGTGACCCAGGGACAAGACTCAAGACAAAGGCCACAGACAGTTCATTATTGGCCTGAACCACCTTCCACTAAAATAAATATAGTGAAATCGTACGAGATACATTTTCTTTTTCTTTTACATGGCTCTTAGGTTACGATTGCACAAGATAAATACGACAGGTTCCAAATTGCGTAAAAACCCATCGTTCATTTTTACAGATTTTATTTGGGCATGTATAGAATGAATATATTGATACAGCTTAATGACTAGGAACCAAAAAAAAATGTATTACAAACTTTAATGAGGAGTCTAAATAAGAAACCGGTGAAATATCGACTTATGTTGAATCACATGAAAGTTTGTCTCTCTTGAAGAAACGTTTTTTTTATTACTTACTAGATCAAGAAATCGTTTTCTATTTAATTTATAAAAATCAGACAGTGTCAAGATCATGCAAACTAATCAAGACCGTAACAATCGGTGTAACCACCTAAAACTGGCATCCTAAGTTACGGCAAAAACAATCGTACCTTTGAAATCAAATCTAGTCTTTATTGCGATTCATATCTTGTCAACAAAATTATCCTGACTTTGACTTATAAGCTCTCTCTAATATCCCACTTTCATGGTAACTCTATCTAAGGCTCCACTTTTGTTCAAGTGAGCTCATCTATAATTGTTCATTTGCTCTTCCAAGAATTTATGGTGAAATTTCAGAGTCTTTTCCCGCAAACTAGGCACAACCTGATCTTGAAAAGATTCAAGTGTCCGAAGGGAAAGTGTTAAAAGTGCCGTTAAAAGTATTAAATAAAGGGACTAATTAAAGGTAGATTAAATTAGCTAAGCTAACTACCTCAGGCCATGTTTTGAAGGACTTCCTTCTCCATCAACTAAGATTTTCAAAATCTAATTAAAAATGATGCAAATTTGGACATATATATACCAAAAAAGCTGAAAAGTCTAATTTGGATTTCTCTAATTGACAGATTAACCCTTATTATTATAGTTAGGTTGAATATATTTAAGGGTATTAGGGAGGTCCAACTCAATCACGTCCGGGTAACCCACCTACCCGCCTCCACTGTCATCCCTTCCTACCTCCCAAGTCCAACTGCCAAAAATAATATTTTCTCAATTTAAAAGAATTTATCAGTGTGGCAATCAACTAATTAAGTTGGTAAAGAGTTTTGACGTCTTAACAAGAAATTAGGAATCGATTTCGGCCCGCATCGAAGAGTTGTGCAAGTAAATGTCATCTCAAGTTAGTTGTCTAAGCGTGAGAACCCATCAAGTAAACTAGTAATTGGGAGCATGCGACGTAACCGGTCAAAATGCTAACTTTAAACATTTTGCATAACGTTCAATGAGTTAGCGGGGCGTATGGATTAGAGATACGAGGAAGGTAGGTTTTTGGGGTTTGTTGGCGAGACAAGTGAGGAACATGAGTTGTTTGTAGAGGCTCTCTCCCAGTTTTATCTTGTTAGTTATTGTCTATTTGATATCCTTTCATGAGATTGTTTAAAAGAATAAAGAATAAGCGCAACTATAAATCTATAAAAAGTTTCATAACACGGGTGTTCTCCTGCAGCATAAATGATAATCCTTGTATTCTTCATATTTGAAATAAATCAATTAAAGCGATAAGATGACCACATGACACTGGTCTTGCATGCATGAATATTGGCTGCTCTTTATTGTCATAGTCATTAATTATAAATTGTGCATTTAAAATGGGCCATAGCATAGCAAGATAGCACACCATTTCGAATATTCTTAATATTCTCTTGCAAAGGAGGCGTCATTGGAAGTTGGTGGTGCGTCAAATAGATGTTTTTTACCCGAAAAAAAAGATCAAGTACAAAATTCAGGTGTTGAAGGAATGAACAAAAAGAGAGAGTTAAAACCAAAAAAAAAAAAATTTAATAAATAAGTGAAGAAGACAGGAAAAGGGTACAACACCAAATTGATAGAGTTCAAAAAAGGATTAAAGGGCTGTATGTTTAGCATTTTTATTTTGGGTTTCATCTTCATGATTTTCAGTTAGAAAATAAGTTTCTGTACTTTTATCATTTTTCACCAAAAAAATTTAACTATGTTTTTTTACATTGGGTTAAATTTTGGTGGAAAAAGCCGAAAACACACCTGAGGTGTTTTCAATTTTTTGTCACTATTTGAGTAATTCTATTCAAAACGAAAACAGAAAATAATAAAAGCACACTTTTTTAGCATCATTGCAAAAAACGGGAAATGAAAATGATAAAAGTACGGACACAGCGATTCCCGTTGTAAAAAGATGGATATAACTCTTTGTATAGCGACAATTAATAATTACTAAATATAGTTAGTGGCATCTCTGCGAATACTTTCAGTGATAATTCCTAGTAGAACTTTTGTTGCGTCACTAAATAAAAACCTCTAAAAAATATTTAACGAACATTAATAAAGTTCATTTATCTTCTTATAGTCCGGATAACAGTAAAACAGTACTGTATTTTATTACAAAGTAACCAAGACTGAGGAATTTATCGCGTTATGCTGAGGTACTTGTGAACTTGAGAGTAATTGGACATAATATGTAGACTGAATTGTCACTCTGTCTAATCCTCTTTGACATTTGCCTCCAATTCAATATAAATACTACTAGTATATAGTGAGTAGTTGAGTGGGCTGCTAATGCAGAAAAAAAGAACCATTTTTATCATTGCTAGATTAGTTGCACTTACTTATCTTACACTTCAACTTAGCAAGATGGAAAGTCTGGTACCCTTGGAAACGTGGAACCAAGTGAAGTCAAGATGTCAATTTGTCTAGAAAGAAAATTGTTAAAATAAGAACATAAAATAAAAAAAAAAGACCACGATTCTTCTTCTTTTTTTATGCTTTCTTTCTTTGGTGAGTAAATAAAGAATGCATATCGAACACCACACAACAGATTAGATACGTGTTGGACCTACGAGTAATGCTAACCATGTCAAAATTGTTGGTCCAATGCAAGTTTCATTGACCCCAAATAATTTAAAGCACTAAGCTTTGGAACAAAGGTTCTTGAATTGGGAGTGAAAATATGGAATGATACTTGTAAATGTGAGCACATTTTTATTTTGAGTAACTCTTGATATACCAACCGCGTGGTACCATTTTATACGCAATTTGTGTCGTGCTCGAAAGATTTTCAAGGCTTGTGAGAGAAGATCGATATAAATTTCACTAAGCTCATGGCAAATATTCTTATCATAATTGGCGGAGGCCAAAAGAACTATGTATGCATTGCATTCTTACGCGTATACATAGGTATTATCCTGTCAAAAATTTATAATCATTTACTACAAATTAAATTTATTGAAACTTGAATCCGTGGCGTGCCTAGGGTGACCAAAATTTGTATCCTACCTCGGTTAGAGTAAACTTCCCCCTACACCTAGAAAAAATTACCCTAAGTCTCAGTGCTGGCATTTCTGGTAAAATCAAATAAGATATTACCATTCATATTGCGATCGTCGCCGAAATTATTTTAGACAAGCCAATAAAAACATTTTAGGAACCAATTTTTGTCGGTGAGAAGGTGGTTGGAGGGAAAATTTTATTTGAATTTGTAGATTGTCCATTCGTTGCGTGTACACGCTAGAAATTAAAAGTTCCATCTTTATCGTCTTTATTAGATCGCTAAATTATCTTATTTCACGTATCTCACTCTTGATTAGACTTGGGCCAACAACCTTACCGGTGACTGGACCATATGTAGAATAATAATTGGTCCCTAGTCCATCTCGAATGGACCATAAAAATGGACTGGAGCCCACAGCGATTGAAACCTTTGATGTGGGCCATATATGAACAGCAGATTAGACGGTAGAGAGGCCCACCTAAGCCCAATATATAAGTTCGGATTGCTCCCAGGCCCGAGCATACCTACCCCTTACCTTACCTTAGGTTTTGGAGCATTTAATTGCCAAGTTGAGTTCGTTACATAATTTTTTGGAAGGAAACTTTTTTTAAGGATATTTTTGCCAACGATAATGTCACTACATTGCACCACACGATTAAGGTATCCGCTACAGTTCGCAACGTCCTTCCGTAGCCTTTGCCAGTTCATCCGTGCAAATATTCGTCTCCCATCAATCGAACACGTTTTCATGTTTTCAGTATTCTTTGAATAGATTTTGAGAGTCGAGACAATATTATTTCCATCTGAGTCCGTAATAAATTTTGATAATGGCCTCGGCTGTGTCGAGTGTATCTGATTTACTCACCACTTTGGCTATTTTTTCTCTCTTTCGAGCAATTTGCATGCCTTTCCCATTCAGAGGAAATTAACAACTTACAAAGTGTGGTTAACAAGGATAAAGATACCACTAGAGCCATGGATACATTATTTGCTTGTTACCTTTAGCCAGTTAATCGTGCAAATATTCGTCTCCCAGTAATTGAACATGTTTTTATGTTTTAAGTATTCTTTTAGAAGATTTTGAGAGTTATTTCCATCCGAATCCGTTATAAATTTTGATAATGGCCTCGACTGCGTCGAGCGTATCAGATTTAGTCACCACTTTGACTATTTTTCTCTCTTTTCTAGCAATTTGCATGCCTTTCCATAGTAGGAAAAAAAAAATTAACAACTTACAAAGTGTTGATAACAAGGATAACGATACCACTAGAGCCATGGATAAATTATTTGTTTGTTGGTACATCCTCCTTAACACAAGCGTATCAACATCTTTTGTACCTTCGATCTTGTGTGGTTCCCATTGTGATTCTGCTACTGCTACCTCACTCCGACTACCTTACTAGTACAAACATTGGGCCCCAACAACTTTAAGAAAGTCTGAATTGGGACCGGACAGAATTTGTTATTCGCACAGATCCATCAAGAGCATGTTTGAAATAGATAAATTAATCTATACTTGATTATAATTATATTAAATTAAGTTGTTAGACTTTTGACAAAAAAAAAAAATTTAACTGCCCAAATCAGCTTCAAAAAACTAAAAAACTTATTAAATCATTGAAAATAAAACTGTAGATTAATTATTTTTTCATAATTAAGTTCGAGTCGTTTGACCACGTAAAGAACCAATGTCTCTATTAGCAGTTAAAGACCTCTAGCATCTTTTTATTGAAACATTAAATTTCTTGGTTATTTTATCACATTGAAATTAATTTTGGCATACTTTATCCAAATTCATAATTTAAAGCTAAATTTACTAAATACAGCTAAAAGTTAATTTTGTAAAGTGATTCTGAATTAATTTTAAATTTACTTTTGAGAATCAACGTCAAACATATTCTAAAAAGTAGTTGAAAGTTTCGGTTTGAACTTTCGGTTCTTCATTTTCAGAAGTATTTCAACCATTTGCACAATGGTTGTTGGTTTGGATGTGATCTTGCGTGTGAATATTTTCATCTACAAAAAAATTCATCAATTTTTTTGAAGCATAAAATAATGAATTTGAGAATAATAATTGGTTACTAAAACCAAATACTTTTTTACTTAAATAATAGTGTAGTGTGATTTACCTATGTCAACGAAACAAAAAGAAAATGGTTTTAGGTAAAGGATAATTTTATCAATTACAGCTCAAATGAACAACATTACGTGAACAATAGATCTTTCAAGTAATTAACTGCATCAACTAGGAAAACTGATATAAATCGATAAAAAGTATATATATATCACCAGAAGTAGGACTTCCAACGACAAGGTGTATGAGTAGATCTCCAAGTCATAACTTTAGAAATTATCATACTTTCAATGCGCTTAAACAGATGGTCAGATTCTTGAGGCTGTTATTTAAAAATCTTACCATTGCGTTCTCTCCAAAGAGTAAACAGAAGTTGCAAGAATAATCTTCCGCGCCGCGGTTTTACTAAAAAAAAGTGATGCCCTAACATGTTGAAAGCATTACCATAACTATTTTCTTAATGGACGATGCAACAAAAAGTAGAAGATCCAAAGGCATGAATCATGTGACATTTTACATAGGGCAATATAAAATGAGCAATTGGGGGAATAAATTAACTGCAAAAAAGGGATGGATACAAACAAACATCCCATCCCATCACTTTAAGGAACATAACGCCTCCACGTCTCTATGTCTATCCGATTATAAAAATGAAAAATGAAGGACTTGAAATTGAATACGTATTTTGTGTCCGAAAATCTAATTATGTTGGGTTTACTAGCCTTTTGGCTTTATCGATTGTTGTTATTATTAGTATTAATAATATATACGTAAGTCACAAAAATTTTAAGTTTGTTTATTTGACCCAATAAATGGAAAATATGTGTCATTACACAAAATTTTGTGTAAAGCTACTAAAGTTTCTTTGCACTATAATTTTATCACTGCATCACCGTCGGTTATATACTTTTGATATTTGGACGACGTGATCGTGGATCACTTTATCCTGTCTTTCTGTTAACATGCACATGAAAGAGACGTACCTGCGTAAATGAATTTTATCTTTAAAAGCTTATCTGTCTCAATACTTGCATGTAACGGAGGCAGCGTTTTTAAGACAACAACTATGTCGCGACCTTTATAAACTGTGTATATTTATATTCTTTTACTGCTATAAATTACATAATTTTAACTAAACTTGCATATTAAATTACTTCCAGTTACACTATAGAGTTTCAATAAAAAAAAGGTTACAACGCAATATTGTTATATGTTATCACTCACTATTGCTTTTATTACTTTCAGTTATACTATCATATTCACTAATGCCTGTCTTTAGAAAAGTGATATGCCCTAGATGCTTTAGAAATTCAGTTTTTCACTTGACTTAATAGGCAATAATCTCCATCGTCGCCAAGAAGGATTTGTTCAGCAGTTTTCGGGATCCCAACTCAGGTTTCACCTGGGTTCGAATCATGCTCGCCGCACTTGTTTGAAGCAAACTTATGCCATCACCCTACATGTGCTTCACATACGGGTCTTTGTGTCCGTCGAGCCCGACATAGGTACCGGGAATCGGGGGGGGGGGGGTTCAAATGGTCTTGTAAATTTTCAAGACGTAATATTTACTGTCTCAATAAATAAATAATAAGGTTCAAAGAAGTAGAGGGAAGGAGGAAATGGAGTGAAATCGTGCCTGCCAAATAAATAAATGACTGCAGAGAAGAATTTATTGCGGAACAACGTGCGTAGGCTGTACTGGACAAGGCAAACTTGACATAGTCTGCACGGCAAGCCAACTCTGAGGGAGTCTCGAGACAATAACCTATGGAAGGAAGTGAGTCTCTTTAGTCTCTACTCCCATCACTTGGCTTTGGAATTTGCAAAGGCAAAAGCGCGTAGGAATTCATGTTTTTTGTTTCACAAAGATTCTTCACACACTTTATAGAGAGGATAGCTAGGTTCTTTCTATTGTGGTGTCCCTACAAAAAGGCTATATAAGAAAATTAATGTAACTTTATATCTTGTTATGTTTTTTTAATCAATAAACATGTTACAGTAAAATACAGTACAACAGGTCGGAGTGAATAAACATACAAGTGTGTAGAATAAAATATTTATGTATAGTAAAAAATTAAAAATAAAACATAAAAAGTAGGGTAGACGCTAACCTTTTACTAACCTTTTTGTGTATAGCTAAATGCAAATTATCTTCAAAATAGATGGTAAAATAAATATAAAATACAATTCAGTAGGTCGGCCTGGACAAACATATAAGAGTATAAAACGATACTTTCCCTACACCGGCGGCGCGATTGATAGAGCATTTAAAAAAAAAAAAAATAGGGCATATGCTAACCTTTTACTAACCCTTTACCCATAGCTAAATGCAAATTAGATTCAAAAAATAGGGTAAAGGTTAGTGTTAGATTGTTATGTTGATGCTCTTGTATGTGTTAAAGACCCAAATAGTCTTTTTCTTTGTCCCAAATCGGAGAGAAAAGAAACCCTCTTACCTTAAAAACAAGCACATGCTACTTTCATTTGAATCATTTTTGAAATATTTTGGAAGGAAGTGTGAGAATGTTATTGTGAAGTGCACCGCGCGCTTGTGGCACATTGTTTGAGCTTTAATGAGCGCACTTAGCACATTTTACGCTTAAGGCCCCAAACTTTTAACTGATTTTTAAAATTATTTCGGTCAACACTATTATTTTTTGTGACAATTTTGAGGACTTGAAAAAAATTCTGGAAAGGTACCATAATTAACAGTTATTTCTAAAGTGGAATGAGCGAGGTGATTTGCCACTAATTCAATAGCAAACTTGGAATGAGCGAGGACACACCATGGAAAATTCTCATGCCCTCACCCACCGACAGGGCAACTCTTATAGTTACCATACTGAACTGAAGTTTAGTCTCAAAGGCATAGAACTGCTAATTGGTCGGAACAATTCTTGAAAGCCCTTTCGATAGTTTCACAAAAGTTTCTCACATATTCCGTTTTTCGCCGTAGCAAAGAATCCAATCATACTGCAGTTGGTCGCTTAATGACCACAATCATCTCTAAAGATAATCACCGCTTGTACGCCAGAATTGGACGTTGTAACGAATGGTATTGGGGGCAACTCCAGACGCTGGACTTAAAATCTGTATGCGAACTGTTGGCTTGTTTTTCTGGCTTTGCAGCGTTCAAAGTGGAGAAGAAAAGGAAGAATAATGAATCTCAGGTCTTTCCATATAACACAATTTACATTATGCATAACACATGTACATCTCATTAGCACTTTTGAAATATCATGAGAGTACAACATCTATTGCATAGTTTGGAACATCTAACAGCAACCATAAACACTTGTGCATCAAGAACTCCACTTTGCTTACAAGAAGAATAGATGGCGGAAAAGAAACACACAAATCTCAATCCCAACAAACACTCGGTATTGCATCTGTAGAGAACATCTGTTCTTAAGTCCAGCAACATATAGGTCGTGCTAGAACTGGATAAGGTAAGGAGTAGACCATCTCACAAAGGGCTCAAGGCGATGGAGGCCAACCGTAACCGGAATCCTCACCGAATCCTTCATAAAACCTCAGCTCTAGCCCTCCCAGCCTGTCCTCATCATCCCACATTCCATCCAAACTCTCGTAATCGTACAAGGAATCAGAGTAGTCCGAGCAGTCTTCCCAATCGTTTCTCTCGAAATGGTCCATGACCTGAGGCCCCAAAATCCTCAATTTAGAGAATTTTGCCTTGAAGTATTTGTCATCAAGTTTCACAGCCCAACACCCTCTCAAGTCCAGATACTCGAGCTCGGGGCAGCTTAGGATGATTTCAACGACGCTTGCGGTATCTAAGCAGAGATAAGCCATCTCGAGGTGTTTGAGCTTGGGCATGGTAGTGGCAATGGCGTGAGCCTCGTCATCCTGCGAGATTTCGTCCCCCATATCTAAAGGGTGCATGTTCCAGCACAGCCCTGCAAGCAGCTTACAATGCTTTCCGATGGCCTCAAAAGCCCGAGGGCCTATTTTAGTACAGTAGCTTAAGTCCAAGAAAGTGATTGAAGAAAGCCTGCCAGCCATCTGCTCTACGATTGAATCACTCATGTTGCTTCTAGGCAGCTGCAATGTCTTCAGAGAGCGGGAACTAGCAAAACCAACAATAGTTACCCATCTAAGACAATTACGTTTATGTTACCGGTTCAATTGATGAAAAGAGCACTACAGGTTCAGGAATTCAAAGTTTTATAAACCATCTAAGACCACTAAACTTTAGTAATCGTGCATTTGATCTTTCTACGCTAGTAGTTTGCACGTGTATCAGAAGAGCTTCATAAGCTATAAAATGTAACTAGTCTCTGATCAACCAACCACTGAAGAACTACAAAGCATATCAGATGGTGATCACAATTGCATAATGGTTCATCTGATTCCAATTTGTATTATCGGATGAGTGGCTAGTTTAGGCCAATGGGTAATATACAAACATAGCAATTAAAAGGTGACAGAGAGAGTACTATAGAAGTTAGTCATTTACTACTCCCTCAGTCTCTAAAATAAGCGACCATTTTAAGAGAACAGGTCATTACAACATATAAGGTTGCTAAATTTATGTAAATTAACGTAAAGATGATGAAGAGAGCAGTAACATCTTCAGTAGAAGAAAATCATGGTCAATTTTAATAGGGTAGACACAGTAGATTTTTCTTAAAACTTGAAACTTTTCTTCTAACCTTGTCAAGTGTTAATAATGTGCACAGCAAACAAGAAACTCTGTATGTAAAAAATCAAAAGGTTAACACTAGCTTTGCAGTTTCTGCTTACTGTTCTGCAATGAATAAGAAAATGGGGTCATTCTGAAGGCCGGAAACACACAGCTTCCGGAGCGAACCGGAGCTTCGGGTGATCAGCATCCGAAGCATTCGATCTATATTGTCAGAATTGGATCGATAGCTCCAATCCTCAAGGTCAATCTCCTGCCAGCAATAAGGCCCCATCACTGCTTTGCCCCAAGATTTGCATACCCTGGGAACAACTGTTAAAATTTCTTGGAAAGATAGATTGCCAAAGATTAACCCCAGTGCATCTGGTAGTAGTTCATCCCAGCTCCTAAAATCAGTTCCCTCCATCTTAAACTTATTCCTTCAAGTAATAAAGAAAGAAAAATGGGAAGAAATGATTAATCAAGAAATGAGTAAAAAGAAACCTACACAGCAAAAATGGTAAATCAAGAAACACAGGCAAAGTATGACACTTTAGCATAAGTAGGAGATCTGCTTCTGTTTATAGTCCTTTTTTATGGCAGAACTTAATTAGGAACTTTGTACAGAATAGATTGAAGATCTATATAATAGGAGACTCGTGAATCAAAACCAATAGACCTCATTGCAGAACTTCAGAACTTCCATTTATAAACTGAAAATGAAGCCTCCTAATTCCCAAGAAAGAAGAAGAAACTTGGTTTGCTTCAGAGGCTAAACAGGGCAAGAAACCATACTTGCCCACACCCCACATGAACTGCTAGAAGTGAACCATCTTTCCAAAATCAAACATTTAACCAAGTGAAAAAAGTAATACACATAGAACCTCAGCACCTAGAACTGCATATACCAAAAATAAACAAGTTCACATAAGTTGATAATAGAACAGAGCAAACAAGAACTCAGAGCCAAATTGAAAAGAGCCCAGTTCCAACAAATGATTCCAGATCCACAGACTAATTGCCAAATGCAATCAAGCACCCGAAATCTTTTTGAAAGATTTGAAAATATCAACTAGTCACACTTCATACATATGCAAAAAGCTGAGAGAGAAATAAAATGAAGTTACCAAATACACAGAAGAAGAAAGAAGAGTCTGGCTTTTTCATGTAAACTGGCGTATAAAGACTCACCGACTTATCCGCCAGAAACGGTGGGGGGAAAGTGAGAGAGAGAGGAGAGAGAGAGAAAGAGCAGGAAGAGAAGAAGATATATGGGAATAAAGGGAGAAAGAGGTAGAAACCAAGAATTACAAAGGCCTACCTACCAGCCCAAACAGATGCAAATACAATTTAGACCACCAACAGCGGCAAGAACAGTGACAACAGTAAAGACAAGAGTAAAAGCCACAACTCTACCTGCAAGCACGTAGCTATGGGGACATACGGGGAGTGAGTGAGATGTGAACGAGAATTCGGAACCATGACCATGTGTTGTGTGTATGTAAAGCGGAGTACAATCTGAATTATGTGACAAGCTGGGTGGTGGTTTGATTGTGATGCTCAGAGTGATAAGACTTTGGGAGCTAATGGGATTCGTATTATCAGACGAATGGTTAATGCATGTTGTTTCGGTGTGAATTTGAAGGAATCAAAGGATGAACAGTGACGGATCTAAAAAGTGTGACCGACAAGTATAACAACATCAAATGATTAATACATACGTCACGTTTGAAAATCATTCCGTTTTCAGTTTTTTCTTCAGTTTTATAAACTGAAAAAGAAAAAACGTGTTTGACACACGATTTTTGTTTTTTTTTCCTTCAATTTAAAAAATCAGTTTTTAAAACATGACTATTTTTAAAAATTTTCATTTTAGAGTTTTGAGTTTACAGTTTTTGTTTTGAGACCACCCCACCGCCGGCCACCGCCACCGCCACCATCAACAAAGAAAAAACTTAAAATAAAAACTGAGTAATCAAATATACAAACGAAAAAATTCAAAATAAAAACTGGGTAATCAAACACCCATCTATTTTTATAAAAAATAAAAACTAAATTGGTTTTAAATTTTTTTTTTAAACCAGAAAACTAAAACTGGAAGTAACTTCAAACATGCCATGTAATAGAATCCGTTAGGTTTAAATTCATAGAAAACATGATTTTTTGATTAAATTTTTGCTGCTACAGAGAAGAGAATTACTATCTTTTTTATAGAGAAGAGAATTACGATCTTTTTTATAATGATAATTATTGATCGATAAATATTAGTTAGTCCTGTTTAACTTCAGAGTGGCTTCAACCTTTTCTTTGAAAAAGGATTGGCGCATGCATAGGGGAGGTATTTTTCCTTGTTTAATATATAGAGTAAACAAGAAAGGAGGGTATGACTAACAGGTGCTATGCTTGAAGAGCTAACAAAGAAGTTTATTGTGTGTGTATACGTATAGCAATCCACATTGCTATGCTTTGAAGGAGATGCTTCAATTGTTATCAATTGCTTCACCAACCTCGATCAAACCCCGAACGGGAGATGCTATGCTATTATTGAAGAAGCCAGAGACAAATTGAAGTACTTCACTTGCTGGACATTTCTCAAAGTTACAAGATTTTAGAACAGGCTCCCCCACAACCTTGCATCATGGGCATATTGTAATCAATTTTTTGGCTTAGTTCCAATCTCCTCCATTTTCCATCTTTTGTCCATGGAGGACTCTGTGAACTGAGTATTGTACTTCTGCTTTTCTTTAATGAAGTCATTTGATTAGAAAAAAAAAATATCCACATTCTTATTAAGCTTATAATTTATATTAAAAGGTGCTCTAGCAATATGATGTTGAACTTAAAAAATGATGTTGGAACAAGTCCACGAAGGAGTAGATTCAGTATAGATAACTTTGGGGCTGCAATTCCGAATTGTAATTCTCTCGATACAATCTTTTGTATATCGATAATTGATAGTTATTAAATCCTAAGAGCCCTTTTCAGTTATTAATTGCTATTAACTACTGTATAATTATTGACTACTCATTGTCGTTGTATAAACAGATTATAGCTTGGTTGCTATAACCCAAGTAATAACGAACAATTTCTCTTAAGACATTATTACATGGATATCATAATGAATATGTGCGAGTACTTTAAACACCGTAGACATACGGTAATAGAGATATTTATAAAAAAGGAATAGATTCTTTCATCGTAAAACAACCTTAGATATGATTCAGTTT
The DNA here is from genome assembly GCA_033065855.1 of Escallonia rubra. Classification (NCBI taxonomy): domain Eukaryota; kingdom Viridiplantae; phylum Streptophyta; class Magnoliopsida; order Escalloniales; family Escalloniaceae; genus Escallonia; species Escallonia rubra. Next base: position 43,414 of record JAVXUO010002517.1, read on the forward strand.
GTTTAATGGACGTAAGACTTGAGGAAACAAGTTAGACGGTAAATTTGATTCTCTAGTATGCCAAGGTCACGCCACGGCCAAGCAACGCCCATATCATATCTTGGCAAAAAAAAAAGGTTTGACAGCTTCAATATGTAATTTTTAGTCTTGTTTGACTTTAGAGTGGCTTCACTTCTAGTATACCAAGGCCACGCCATGGCCAAGCAACACCCATGTCATGCATTAGCCAAAAACCAGGATGTGAGAGCCTCGTTACATGATTTTTAGTCTTGTTTAACTTTAGAGCGGCTTAATTCTTTCTTTGGAAAAAGGATTGACCTTTGCTGAGGAGTCATTGTTCAATAAAGAGTAAACAAGAAAGGAGGCCAAGAGATGGAAAGTAAGAGGAAAAAAAAACTCTTCTCCCAAACCCTTCTCCATCTTTTCTGTTCTGAAAACCCAACCGCCGACCCTTCCTCCTTCGCCTTCCATGGCTGTGAGGATGGAAGGGGAGGCCCTCACACTGGTCCTCCTTCTCTTCTTGCTCATTTTTCTATCATCTTTTGCTTTCCCAACATCGGCAACCCACATGTGCCGCCATTCGCCACCACCACCCTCCTCCACCACGCCATCTCCTCCCTCACCCACAGATCGGAGTTTCGTCAGCCACAAACTTACTCCCTCCCACTCGCTACCCTCATAGTTGAAAGGTCTTTTCAGATCCGTCGTGGTCGCCGGACTTTCGTTCCGGTTGGTTTGGGTTGACTTCTCTGACGCGGGTCCGGTATGGCGGGGTTGTGGCTTGAAGATGGTGGATCTAGTTGAGATGGAGGATGCCGACTACCTTCGAGTTGCAGATCAAACAGATCCACCTTTGGAAACTCGCTCCACCTCTTTTGGATTTGACGACAACCGCGGCAGTAATCTAAACTGCCGCTTTATGCGGCCCATTGGAATTGATGCCCCGCTGCATCTCTTCCACCCAGTTACTATTTGATATGGATTTTGTAGATCCAACAATGGTGCTCTTTTAGTTGTACTTTATGTACTCTGTTTCCGGGCCAAACTTTTGTTTGTACTCTTTTGGGTTGTACAGTTATGTTTTAAGTAATGAATTTTCCTTTCGACTAAAAAAAAGAGTAAACAAGAAAGGAGAGTCATGAGTACTCTATTATAGAGCTTTAGCGTCCCTTTGCCACTTTCTTCATTTTTGTTGTCAGGTTTTTAAGAATATAAAGAATTTTGTTTTTTATGTAATTATTTATGTGGGTACACTTTTTGGAACTAGAAATATGGTGATACCATATTGAATACCATTTCTAGAAAGAAAAAAAAAAGACATTTATGTTGAGATACCATTTTCTAACTAAAAACTTTACGTAGCTGAAATTTTGTCATTAAAGAACAAGTTAACATGTTTAGTAAATTAAAAGCAGATGCCTAAAAATTGTTCCATTCTACATCTCTAACAATTTTATCAAAATTATACATTTTATGTATATATTACAGTTCTTTTATTGTCAAACCGTGTTGGTGGTGGTGAAAAGGTGCCGATGATTGTGGTGGTGGTCTTGGTGCGTTAAGACGTGGTGTTTGCAATTGTTGCGGCGACGACATGCAATGATGGGGCGCTCATGGTGGTGGTCGTGGTGTCGTGAATATGGAGATGGTTTTGATGGATGTGGAGTAGTGGTGGCGATAATGATATGGTGGAGGTAGATATATCCTCTTGGTGGTGACCATGGTCGTCTGGTCGTTGTAGTGGCGGCAATAGAGACTAGGTTGTGTTAATTTTGGCTGTTAAAAGGATGTAGTGGTTGTGATGGTGACTTTAGTGCGATGGAGGTGGTGATGCCAACAAATTCATTTTGACGGCATCATGGTGGCAAGTTGTTCTTTTTTCTAATATTTTATTCCGTAACATTTGTCCATCTCACTTAAAATTAAGTGATAAGTATTAAGTAAGTCCATTTTGACTTAAAAAAATCTAATTAAAAAAATTTTAATTCTTAATTGCATTATCAAATACAAATACATCGATACCATTTTCTTGTATAGTTATAGTAAAAATTCCAACGGAGTGCAAATGTTTATGCATCACACAGCGCGTAACCGACACTTGAATTTGTGGATACATTTACTACAACGATCACTGAATGTGCATGTCCTCGCTTGTTATTTCACTTATATGAAGGGGAACTGATGTTCTCACTATATATGTATGTCTGTGAGTTAAGTGTAATGTTATATGGAGTCTCTTACAAATTACAATCACATTTATGGGTGTATTTAGTGTATACATAATATGCAGAGAGAGAGAGAAGAGCTGCAGGGGTTGAAGGGACTGGCCTATACACACACACACACATGTGTGTGTGTATATGTGTGTGTGTCTATATATATATATATATATATATATATATATATATATATATCAATGTCTGAGTGGAATCTTATTGACCCTAGTGTCATGCCCATGTGAGACTGCAATGGGCTCATAGCTAGTTTGTGCTTTCACACTGTCTTAAAAGTTAGGGTGGGTAAAGTGTGAGCCAAGTGAATGTGATGAACAATTATATGATTTTTTTTGTTGAGTTCTGGGTAACATTCCACATGCAGATAACACCAGACAATACATAGGGGTGGCTAAGAAGGGGTTCTAAGGTCAAGGAAAAATGTGTGACCAAAGTAAATTGTTCTTTGGGAGCTTCCTAAAGTCATGATAGTTGAACCTTTTGTCCATGAATTTGTGGGTCCATTTGGACTTTGTGGTTCATCTCTGATAGCTGTTTCTACCCACCTTTATCTCTTCTTCTTCAATTAATCAATTCTTCACTTCATGGTTTTCATGTTACGAGGCTTCAAATTTGTAAAGCAATATTTTTGTATCCTAAAAATTATGTGGCAAGTCATCCTACGTTCAACATAAATCATTGAGATTCAGGAGAACAAACATGATGAGAGGCTAGTCATTGTACCGTTCAATATAGATAATTGAGTTTAAGGGAAACAAACGCGAGATAGAAGATTGTCTGTCATTATCTGGTTTGGACTCAAGTGACCTCCTAGGACCCCGACAATGTAAATATCATCAAAACTAATTAGCGTAATACTTATGTCAGCTTAGGGGTTAGCCTAATTTTTAGTCTCGATTAACGCTAAAGATAGCACGGGGATATCCTTCACCGTTCAACCAAAGAAAAGGAGCGTTGGCCGAATTTAACCTAAACCACCAACTTGGGGTACTTTAATTGTGTTTAAGTTGGGGCCATAGAAGCAAAATTGACCAAATTATGATATATATTATCTCCCTCCAACCTTTCCAACTACCCCTTATTTATTTCATGTTTGAGTTGGGCCATACAAGCAAAATTTGACCTTAATCAATTATTCTTTTTATTATCTCATGCCTTTTTCCCTTCATAACAAGTCAAATTTAACTGGACATGAAGGTGGATGAATGTCTTGAAAAGCTAGCAGAATAGTGTTTTATCCCCATTTGATTTTCCAGATGCATTTAAAAAAAAAAAATTGTTAGGAAAAGGCAAAGAAACAATGTACAGCGTTTGGGCTGTGCACTGGTTGAGCCCACTGGATAAGAGCCCAACTATGATTGCCTTTATAACAAACGGCCCAAACTCTCTTTGATCCATTTGTAGCCCCACATCCTTTTTTCCTTTTTATTTTATTCATGTTAAATCTAAATTACACCCTCTAAAGACTGATTTGCCACTAAATATATAGTTAGGGCGCTCTATATATTCTAAGCACAAAGTTTTGTGGACTTAGCCTCCTCACGTTTACGGGCAAAACTATGTTATCATGCTTTTTCCCACACTGTTTAGGTACTAAAATGTTGCACATCAACAAAATTCACAAATGAATATAGGGACTTGATTCTTGTCCTGTACTAGCAACTTAAGATAAGTTGTTAGCACGATCTGACTGTCTACCCATCGCGCAGATATAAGTTTTTTCTAAAACTTCCCGTCGTCCGCTATATTATGTAGTTTCCCCTGTGTATGTGCTTCCCTCCAACTCATTAAGTTCCTCCGACTCATTTTTGTCAATATTTTCGTCTTCTACGTTATGTAGCGGACAACACAAAAACTAAAATGAAACTTAGATATGGCCCGTCCATTTGCAATAGATGGACTGTCAGATCGCGCTGACAACTTATCTAAGATGTCAGCTCAAGACCATTATCATGTTCCTTGAAGATAAGGAATTTGGTATTGTTGAGAAAAGACTAAATACTAACTGAACAATTTGATGGAAGTAAAAGCGAAAGTCTAAGCATAAGCAAATGTGAGAAAAATGTCTTCCTTGTTAGGTTTGGCTCTAAGAATTACATTAAAGACAACGAATTTCGCAATATATGTAGCATTCGCCATAATTGTTGTTCAGTTTTGTAAAGTGAAGAAAAAGTTGACTTTTGGAAGACAATTTTGGTTAATTTTTTCTTAGTTTATTTTTCAAAACTCCAATTTAAAGTTTTGAGTTTAAAGATCCAACTTTCAAGCATCGTTAGAAGCAATTTATAAAACACATTTTCACAAAACTCACTTCTCATTTCATCATTTCCACCACCGCCACCGGTTACTCCCCAAGCCCCGAGCACCACCAATAGACAATTTGCTCTATGGTTCTTTTCCTCTAAAGATGGGTCAAAGGGGAATGCAAGATAAATAGCTTTTAGCCAAGGAGTTCGACTCATAACCGGTAACCATCATGGTCACCCCACATCCGCATTTGTCATCTACTACCATCAACGAGTCACTTCCACCACCATGTCAACAATTGAACCATACATAAACCCGTCGCCGCCGCCACCCACAGATCTGCTCCTACTAACCTAAAGTTGTTCAATTGAACTCTTTAGGATTCCAATTGACGGTGGTGGTGCTGTGAATTTAATTATAGGGGTGCTGGCGTAAGTTTGATGGTGGTGGTGGTGCTTTGTGACCGCCACCTCACCACCACCACTACAGCTTCTTGTCTTGCCTATTGTTCTGCTAAAGAAAAAATTAAAATTTTAAGGTTCAAAGGAGATAAAACTCAAAAATAAAAGCTCCCTAACCAAAGAGACGTATGTTTCGTGGAAAAGAATGAGTAAATTGCAAATAACCTCATGAAATTTGCATCATTTTTTAACTTAAAATTCTATGGTTTCACTTGTATCATATAATATGCAAAAAAAATTATATTGTTGCAATTGGATCCAACATTGTCTTTCTGTTAAGAAAAAAATGGTTGGCCATTCCTATGTTCCCCCTCACGTGATGATTTTGGAAGGGCAAACTTGTTAACTCATAAATCTTCTTCTCCACCAATCTAATAAATAACCACCCAAATCGCCGGCAACCCAACATACCTCCATGATCAAACCATCATCACCACCATTTTGAGCCAACAGCCACTGCCACTGATCTAAACCATAGCTATCGTGCCACCAATGTTAGCCATCGGCTTTATGCCACCAATAATTAATGCTACAACCACTGTAGCAACTCATCTAAATCACCACCAACGAGCCACCAATGTTAGCCATCGGTGTTATGCTAACACTAATTCAGGCTACATGCATTGTCACCATCGCCATCGCGCTATAAATGTTAGCAACTGACGTTACCATGAATTCATGTTACAGCCACCACTGCCACCAAATTCACACCCTAACCCCGTTTTTAGTTGCCACCTAATCATGAGGTGTGTGATGAAGGATTAGGGGGGGGGGGGTGTTGCATGTGGAGCCTGATTTAAATCCAGAGACATTGTTACAATGGAAGCAGTGACCTGAAAACTAGTTTTGTGTGAGTGTCCCACATTGATTATTGAGGGAAGGTCACAACTTAGTCCAAGTATATAAGTTGTCTTGTCCCCACATTTGGTTATTTAGAGAAAGATCACTTCTTAACTCTAAATAAATATACATGGTCTTGTATTACTTTGGGTCAAGAGAGAAAACCACAACAAAGAGTAGGGGTTAGGACTTTGGTTGTAACACTGCTGAATAGTGAAATCGAATTCTGGTCATACTCCAGGGACGTAGCCATATTGGTGAATCTCGTAATTCTTGTATTGTGCGTTTAATTTTTTTTTAAAATTTCTCGTTTTCTTTGTTTTTCAATATATTGCTTCGTAGTTGCTGCGTTTTGTAACATGGGGGGTTTGCATGCGTACAAACAATGTGTTTTTGTAGGGTGGCTGTACACTGGTGGTGTTGATGGGGAAGATGGGGGTGGGGGACCATGGTGTGTACGTGTTATGTGCACTGATTTTGGGTGATGGCGACCATGGTGCATGTGGTGGTTCCGTTGTGGGGATGGGTTGAGGAACCGTAGTGGGCGTGATGTTTGGTTGCAGATGGGGATTGAGGACATATGCGGGAGGTGGGGGCAAACAGTGTGTGTGTGGGTGTGGGGGGAGGCCTGGGTGGGGGTGGGGGTGTGACGACTGTGGTGGGTTCTTGGGGGGACGGGGGATTGTTTTGAAAGACATGTATGTTCCTTCCACGTGGACGTCTACCCATTATTCGTTTAATGAAAAGACGTTTTTTAGTCTAATTGCAATAATTCTAAGACGTTGGGGTCTTACGTGATAACAGTGATCATCTAGTTTTAAGTTAAAAAAAAAAAGTGCAAACTTCAGGAAGTTATTACAATTTATCCAAAATGAAAACCAGCAATTTAAAAAAAAATTTAAAAACCGGAAATCACAAGAGCTACGAATATACCCATAATCTCGCAAGAGACATCCTGATCCTGGTTAGGCAATGTTTGATATCCTTTTTGCTGTGAGCGGATCCCAAGCCTTGGCTTGAGTGACAAAGGAGAGAAGAAATGGCCCACGATGGCAGGTGACTTCGTGTGGTCTTCTATCTCCCTCTGTCAGAGACTCCATGTGATGCTCACACACAGTCGCAACAATGAACTTGGAATAAAAAGGACAGCCCTCTGTTTTTACTCGCAACCATCTAGCTACCTGGACAAAGTACCCTGACTCACTCTCTTCTACTGCAACAATGGCAGTCATGCAAACACACAGTGATTCCCATCACAAGGCTAAGTGCGAGAACTTCATGACTGTATTTTACATCAGTTCACCAATCTTTGTACCCAGCTGGATTATTCCTGTTTGATGCATATGTGCCCACGTTGACTTTACTCGTTATTTTTATTTTAACTTCGTTTGTTAGTATATATTTTTTTAGTTTATCATTGGTATTTGAGTTTAGTTTGGTGTTTATATAATATTAAAAAAATTTCTTCTTATTTTGTACTTTGCTAAACCTAAATAAGTTGCTGGTCATTGAGAGGTGTCAAACGGGCGATCCTGGCCCTCCAAACTTCTCTGTGTAGCGGGCTGTGTCAGGCCGACTTTGGTCCAACTCAAAACGGGCTGACTCTTTAACATGAAGGTCTCGAGCTGGCCCTTAGCATAAAATCTGGGCTAGGCTCGAGCAGGGCAAAGCTGGGCCATTTTGTTTACTTATCAAATTCTATATTTTTTTAATCCATTGATTTTTTTCTTTTTGGGGTAATATCATTCGGTAGACACTCGTATTACAGTAAAAGACATAGTTTTGTCAAATTGGACACTCGTATCCGAAGTGTAAGAAAAAAAAATGTATCTGATTCTCCGAACGTTAGGGTTCCGTCACATTAATTACGATTTTAGCTGACGTTTCCATTTCACATAGAAAATGCCAATACTATCCTTAAATAAATGTATACATACGCGTACTTTAGTGTAATACTTAGATTTACTACTCTATCCTTCATTCTTACTCTTTCTCCATAGAGATCACAACCTCGATTCCACTGCACCACCACAATCGTCGTCGCTAACAGCGGAGGTAGAACCTAACTACATAGCGTCACTATGTTGGTGACATCACCAGCAATAACAGTGCCTCCACCAATGTTATCAAAAGCGCAAGGCACATGGAGTACCTCACCTAGGGCTAGGCACAGCTCCTTTAATGAAGCCTTGCAAGGCAGGGGTGAATGTGGAAATAAAAGCTCAAACAATTAAACTTTGATTTTTTGCCATCATGGCATCATTCAAACCTTCCACTGTTTTTAATTCTTTCTTTCGTAATATCTTAAATCGATATCTAAACCAAAGTAAAACCTAAAATTTCAAATTCTCAATCAATCGTTTCTTTCGTTGTTGGACATTGTGCCAGTACCTCGTCGCCAGCTGTTGTTTCCTTTCAAGTAAATCTATTCATCCAGTTCACCATATAAACGAAGAACATAAAATTGAGGAAGAATCTCTACTACACTTGGAGTCTATGATATCTTTTGGAGAAAGTATTATTGACTTGGCTTTCACTTATGATGAGGATGACACTGCCATGTTCATTTAGGATCAACTACTTTTCATTAGATTTGAAACATTTTCTAGTTTATAATTTTCTTAAGCTTAAGCTTCCACTTCTGAAAATTTGTAAGGTGGTTGTATTACTTTGATGCACTAATTCTATTCTGCGCCTTGCTTTAAAAGGCACAAAAAAGATCATTTGCGCCTTAGGTGCGCATGTGCCTTTAGTATCAATGCCCTCTACATTGCACGTCTACCTCCCACCACCTCACAACCACGCAGCACATTGAATATCACCACCCACGACCCAAAGTCCACGCTGCCTCTTCCAATCTTTCACTCACACACACACACGCACACGCTCATACATATGGATCCCTGTGTGTGTGTGTGTGTGTGTGTGTGTGTGTGAGAGAGTGAGAGAGAGAGAGAGAGATTATAGGCCTTTAATCAATTTGCATATTTGTTTGTGCAAAATTGTTGGATTTGGTCTATTTTTGGTGGATTTTTGGCTGGATATCTTTGCTCGACTTGGTGGTTGTGATTGGTGGTGTTGGGGTGGTTCGATGGTTATAATTGGTGGTGTTGGGGTGGTTCAATCATTGTGGTTAGTGGTGCAGTGATGGTGGACGGTGGTGGTAATGACATGCGTATGAGAGGCAAATGAGAGAAAAAAAGATTGGAGGGCTACTATTCTTCTTATGAAAATTTCTAATACCATCACCATTCTGTCTGGTTAACTGACAAAAGTAATATTATGATAAAACACAGTCATCGGCTGTAATTTACCAAACACGGTTATTGGCTGTAATTTATTCCTTAACGTAAGGAGTTTCGTGATATTATCCTTGTATATTTAACAAGCTTTTATGTTTTCATCGGCCCTCGTCCTTTAATCTTTATCCAAATTTGAGACTTGCTACTTCTAGTTAATAATCACATGAATTCACCAACTTTTTTTTTTCTTTATTGTTTTAAAGAGGTTACAATCCATGAAAAAAAGTGAAAAGAAAATCATAAAAATTTATAATACGGTTCAACTATGTACGTATAATTCATTTTTCTTTCTTGAAATTTGAATGTGGTTGTTACTATTCATAATATTTTTATAATATCAAACTTGACATTTAGAGTATAATTTGCCTATATTTTTAATGAATTTTAAATTATAAAGAGCAAAAATAAAGTTACTAAATTAAAATTTGTTGAAAATTCAAGTATGATATATGATTGTTCTAAAATGTGAAAATCAAACATGGCCTTAAAAAAGAAAAGTGGTTATATACTGTCTAAGTTTTTAAAATTTAGTAATTTTTCAATAGTTCTCTTGTTAGCCAAGTGTCATCATTCTAAGTCGGTATTTATGTAACACCAAAAAAGTATTACACCAAATCATATTTTTTTTAATAAATAGTACAAATATAGATAAGGATGGCAATTTAAATCCGATTTGGCAGATATCCGATCCGTCCTGGTCCGTAAAGAACAGATTTTTTTTAGTTTGATCGGGTTATGGGGCGGGTATGATATTTATATTAAAAATTCACAGCGGGTACTGGTCGGATTTGATATTCTCTCTGATTCGACATGGTATCCGACCAGTACCCGCCCCGGTTTAATATAATCATAACCTTAAATTACATGCAATCCTAGCCGTCCATCAGGCAATATAAATAGTCACAGCAAGAAACCCTACTTCACATTTATCTCCTATCTCTTCTCTCAAACTATCTGCCTCTGCAGCCCGCCACCTTCTTCTCTGCCCAGACCATCAATCCCATGGCCACAAACCAACTCAACCACACCACCAAACACCGTCCTCACTGTCACTGCCCATGGCCACAAATCACCTCCATCTCACCACCAAACACCGGCCTCACAGTCACTCCCCCACAGCGAAACAAACCCCATCCACCCCACTAACGCCTACCGTCCGCCGCCCTTCAGCGAAGAAGCCACTGCCTTATTCATGGAATCCCGAAAGCCTGGAGAGATGCACTATCTCAAAGGGATAAAAAAGCTGAAAATATGCCCATTTATTTTTTATTTTTGGTGTTGTAATCTAATTTCTTCTTTGGGTTTTGTAGGCATTTGTTTATATTTTGTCCTGCTTTATTTTTTGTAACACATATTAGTTTATGTTTGAAATTCACAATACACATACGGATGAAAAACAGGGGTGGGTTTAAAAGGCGGGGCGGGTTTTGTAAAAGTCCGCTGGGTCGGGATGGTATTCCCATCTGCTGACACGGTGGCGGGGCGGGGTAGGGTCGTCCATGAGGACAATATTGGGGCAGGTACGGATTTCATAAGATCTGCAACCTTATTGCCAATCCTAGAAATAGATTGGCTTTGTATGGGCCTTGGCCGGGCTGGGCCGGGTTTCCTTGCCAGACGATAATCCAACCCAAGCCTTGGTCTTGGTCTTTAGCACAAGGGGCCGAGGTTGAACTGTTCACGTTATAAGACGAATTTTTTAGGGTGGGCAGGGGTACCCTGGCCCATGGGCCCTATTTGACACCTCTATTAAACTAAACGGTGGAAGTGCAGTACAAAATAACATTAAAATTTTTTATACTTTTTCCCCACCCCTCACCCTCAGCTGGGGGGTGAGAGGTGGGAAGAGTCGCATACGTACGTTAATTTGGTACAAAGTTTAGCATTTTTTATGCTTTTTCTTTTTGCTTAATCTGGAGAATTTCTTAAAAAAAAAAAAAGAATTAGTTACACGAGCAGGATATTTCCTGACAGTTGCACTTAAAATAACAATCCTACTTTCCAAAACCCTCCAAAGCTACAAACAATTGGCTTTACAATAACCATGAAGTGAAACCAATGCAAAAATATATCAGGCAAACTCATTCGCGTTCTTCTGCGTGTAATTTTGCCCATGGATGGGTTCTCGAGCATTTTCTTTAGCAACTTGTAAACCATTTTCTCACTTGATTTTTAGCCCCTTTCTGGATGGTCTTGTTCAAAGTTTCGGGTTATCCTTGAGAATTTCAATGTTAACACGTCTTAAAAAACACGTGGAAACGAACGAACCAAATACGTACTAGTGTGGGTTTAAGTTTTTTTGTTGATTATTCATCTTTGAAACATGTTTTTTTCTTTGTATGTAGATTGATGCAACAACATAATTCTTTAAATATATCGTGATTAAACATGCAGCTGTACATAAAAAATGTGTTTTGTGTGTGTGTATATATATATATATAAGCCACCAAAAGTTGTAATAATGGTTATTATTGAAGATGATTTAAACTCACATGAATTATTATTCCATTCTTTTCCCACCGATATAATTGGTCGCTTGTTGGAATTATATTTTTATAATTTTTTGCAGAAATATCGTGACTGTAATAACCAAAACAACCCAAAGGGAAATTAGCATCCACATACATCGAAAAGAATTAATCAAATACTTATCACGTACGGTATTTCTTTGATTTTGTCATAAAACATTTCACACGAGAGTCTTGCACGTGGAAGACTTGGGGTCCCACATGGCCGGCAGCAAGAACTTCCGCCCACGAACTCCGTTCGCATTATAACTCCCACCCGTGGATCTATCCACCAAAACCGCTCCGGCGTAACCGGGGTAAGAACCCGAGCCGAATATACCGGTACACGCCGTTACCGCCTCCAGCGGCGCTGTCGCCGGCCCCTGAAAATAACCGCCGTCGAACGGGTTCGTCACCGTCCCCGCCAAAACCGCCGCCAAGTTGATAACCATCCCGTCAACCCCTACGTCGCCGTTAGGCGCAACCAACGGAGCCGTCTGCGGCCCGTACGGCGGCTGGTGGAAGGGCCACGCGCACTGACCCGGGCACTGACTCGCCGAGTTACCCACCCACGCGTACGCGAACTTGCCCCGAACCGACGCGTGGGTCCCACACCTGCTCATACAGAATCCCTCGACTGCCACGTCAGCCGCCGTCAGCACGACGTTGACCGAGCTGAGTTTGTTGGTGCCGGAAGCCAAGGAGATAATTTGCGAGGTGGCGAGGGATTTTCCTAGGGAGTAATCTTGGTCGAGGACTTGGTTGGCCACGACGAGGGTGGATGGGCCGGTTTTGTAGCTGCTGGTGGTTTGCCACCAGGAAGCGGCCGAGGGTGGTGGGGTGGTGGGGGAGTTGAGGGACTGGAGGAAGTCGACGATAATGGAGCGCTGGGTCGGCGAGAACTTGCCGTACCAAATGAGGCTGACGGTGATGTTGCCTTTGAGGAGTTGGCCGTTGTGGTATTTCAGTATAAGGGGTTGTTGTTTAACCAGAGCAAGTTTCCTAGGGCTGGCTGAAGCCGAACATGGGCTATTCAGCAAAGTGGAGGTGGTAATGAGCAGTGAAATGAAGAGGGTGACATGGTACACAGAAGCCATGATTAAGATTCAGTACCGGGATGAAGATTTAGTAAGAGTACTGATGAGCTTGAAAGCTGCTTTATATACAAGGGTGTGTGGACATGTTTGGCCGCGTGGGTTCGGACTTCTTAGTTGGCTGCGCGGGGTTTGACTTGCCAAAACCATGGGGTTAATTTCAACAATGCCAGCAGCTTGCCAGGACGTAGTGTTCGTGTTTATTAAACATGATAATATTGTTTGACACGTTCTCTAATACCTTAAGTGTTTAAAGGAGATGGTACCTTAGCATGGTATCAGAGTTTTGGTTCCGTTTACATATCTGGTCACTCTGATTATTTATGCATTTGGTGATAATGCATCTTGATTTGTCTCTTCAAATGTTGGGATCATTATAGCTTAAGTTTTTAAAACATATGACGGCAACTCGCCTGTGTTTCATGCGACGCTATCAACTATGATGGACGTGGACTTTTTTGAGTTATTGGGGAAGGTGTGTCCGGGGAAGGAGATGGTTCTACTTGGTGTTGCTCAAAAGTTAGAGCCCAGCTAGCTAGAGGGATGACCTGATTATGTCATTACGATAAGTTCAAGAGAGTCCAAGTCAGCTTTTTTTCTACTTGCAATTGTGAGAACATTTGTCCAATAGTAGCCTTAGTCCCCAATTATTTAACATTTTAGTTATGACTTGGGATACTAGTAGAAAAATTATCTTGCTAAGCTAATGATGGTGGTTGGTAACAACTACTTTATTGTTCTGGTAGCTCCTTAAATGTGAGCCGTATATACTGAGATTTACTTGTTTAGTGAGAGCTACGATGGCCAATAACCTAAACACAACATTATATAAATCTCTCTCATCATGTTCAATGAGAAAAAATAAGTCAGGTCACGAGAAAAATGCATAAGATAACCGCTTATTCGGTGAAAACTCAGATTGGACTTTGATATATAGATTATAAAATCCGCAATATTTAGCCTCAAACTTGGGTTTGATACTTAATAAATCTTGACCCTAAAAGAAAAGGATCCCACACATATGTGACATGTAGAGTAAATATTAGGGTTGTAAGTAAAGTAGAATGGTGCGTACACGTAAAAGAAAGTATCTAATCAAAATTGGATAGCATTTAGTTCTTAGTTGGACTTTGATGCTTGACCAAAATCTATACCTAATTAGAATTAAATCAATGGGGCCTCCTAAAAGCTTGCCAACTTCTTTAGGGGTTCAATTCATGTTCGTGTTTGCCTTCTAATTAGGTTCATTGTAGCTGCCCTGGTTGGTTTGGTGGCCTCGTATCTATCCCAAAATCTCCTATCGTAACGGATAGGAGATTGGCAGCTTCTTGTCTTGACGTTTTGAATTCATACTTTGCATCAGGAAAAAAAAGTTTTTTTGAATGTACGAGGCTTATCTAAAAGGTGTGTCGTGTCCTCAATAACCAAAATTGAAAACAAAGATGTCATAGACTGTAGGTTTTTTTTTCTTTCCCCAAAAGACAACGAGCCTAACAAAATTGCAGAATAAGGCTGGCATCTGCTAACATTTTTATTTTTGTTTGAAAAATTAGGAATTATTTATTTATTTATTGAACATATTCTCGAGTCACACATTGTGGGGTAACTCTCCCACTAACATCACAATACAAAAGGTTAAATAAAAAAAAATCGGCTCATGAATATATATATGATATCTACTAACTTTGCTTTCAACTTATGTATGCCAAGCTAGGATCGATAATAACCGAGATTTTTTTTAATGTATTTTGTGGGTTACCAACCATATTATGGGAAGGGAAATGGCAAAAGTGGCAAGCATCACAAATGAATGAACAAGCACCAAAACGCACTCAACGTGACATTAAGACTCCACACCACCGGCACTCGACGGATATAACGTAGAGGCTACACAACCACCCCACAGAGGAGAGATCTTAGCTGAGCTGCATACGCAGGAAATCAACACGTTGGTTGTTCACTTTTGACATTTTTAAGGCCATCCACTTTTCGCCATCAATGGCAAGATAAAGGTCGGAAAGGTGGATGGTGCAAGTTTGAAAGTTTCCTCTCCGGGAGGAAGCAGGCACCAGAATTGATGTGCCTTTACTAGCTTGTTATCTTTTGACGTCTTCGGTTAAAATAGGACTCGTAACGTGTGGAGCGGCACCAAAAAATGCTTTGCGTCATTAGACCGTAGTCTTGTGTCGGATTTACTCCGAAATTTTCCTGCTACCATGCCAATAATTTTGGTACACAAGTGTACAGATTTTTGTTATTTCAGATTTTCGGCCAACATAGTTCCAACATTTAGATTATTGTAATTTGTTTAAGGAACTAGTAATCCGCTCTCAAGATGCAAGACCCGACTAGTCCATGTACAAACGAGAAAGACTAGGGTACATGTCTCTCACATACTAACTTGCAATACTATTGTTGGTTGTGTAAGATCGAGGCCTAGACCATGCGGGCCAGCTATCGTCGTAAAACATGATTATGATTTTAAATTAGTAAATTATACTCGAGATTATGTCTTAGTATATTCGCTACTCTTTCTCTTCAAAATTTACACTAATGACTAACCAATACCATTACCAACGGATCCCTCTTACCAACATGAACCCACTACACCATAATAACCAAATTTACAACCACCACCACACAAGATTCACCACAAACCCACTCTGAAGAGTGTGTTGGTGTGTGTCTGCACACATTTGTGTATGAATATGTGGAAACTCGTGGTGCGGCATAAGAAATGGGCCGGTGTTGGTGGTGATTGGTAATGGTGTGGAAGTCTTGGAGGTGGGCGGTGGTGTTAATATCAGGGTTTGCTTGAATTGCTAAGGTGGTCTTAGTAGGGGTATTTTTTTCAAACTATTTTAATGCTATTACGGGATGTAGATAATAGAAAGATATGTGATACGCCAAAAAATTTGTGAAGGAGTGTATGTAACCTTTAAAAAGAGATGGATATCGAGTGTATTATTATACAAACTCTACTCAACCGTAGAGAGTCAGTCATACTTATCCTTATAAGTTTTTATCGAAAAATGACAGAGGAGATAACTGTGCTTGAATTTTTTCGTCATCCTTTCTAGAAGGGGGCCGATTTGGCTAGAGCTTTTCTACTTGACCCTTATCGGTCTACCGAACATTCTCCCTTTGAACCTCTATTGCAATCGATCAACTTGCCTCTTTTCATTGTCTGAACATGGATTTGTTAATCCAGTATCACGATGTCTTCCTTCCATTGCAACTATAATGATAGTATTCGGCCTTTTGAGTTCTTACAAATTAAATTATGTTCCTCTCTAAATGACAAAACTGATCTATTAGACCTATTGTACAAGCAAAGCCATCAATTGGACGTTTTGTCATCGTCCAATTGATGGCTTTAAGCGAATAAGATTACTTGGGTCCATTGAAGTTCCTAACATGTACCGGTCTTTCACACATTCGTAGAAACTTTTTTGATACAATGCTTTAAACTTGTGGATTTTTCTTTTTGCTATGTTCACCTTTCCCTTTCAAAAGTTTTCGCTTGTTCTTATTATAACAACACAAGTTTCTTCTTTCCCAAGTTTTTTTGTGAAGTAAAGGGTCATTGCGTGATTTTCAAGTGAGTTCAAGGAAAAATTATCGACCTATGTACAGTAGTAAACTTGCAAAAAGTCAAAAAGCAGGACGACAATGTATTTTGGTATTCAATTGTGGCAATGAAAAAATCAGTAAATTGAATGAAAGAATCTCTCATATGTGATATGACTACATTGTTTCCAGTCTATAAACTCGTATACTGAATAACCAATCTCATCAGACCAAGGTAGAGCACGATGATGTCGAAGGGTCAAACAAAGCCGGGAGCAAGTACTTCCTCCCGTTACCGCCATGCGCATTGTAACTAGCACCAGTCATGGCGTCCAGCAACAGGTTCCCAGCATAGCCAGGGTAGGCTCCAGTGCCGTAGACCCCAGGACAGGCGGATGCAGCCTCAAGTGGCGCACTGGCTGCGCCCTGGTAGTAGCCATTTCCGAACGGGTTCGTGGCCGTTGCAGCCAAAAGGCTGGCCAGGTTTATGACCATGCCGTCGAGGCCCACGTCGTTGTTGGGCGCCACCAGCGGTGGGCTCTGTGGGCCGTAGATGGGCTGATGGAACGGCCAGGCGCATTGACCCGGGCACTGGGTCTCCGAGTTGCCAACCCAGATGTATGCAAACTTGGAAACCTTGCCCTTGACGCGCCCGATCTGGGAACTCGGTGAAGATCCATGGGTGCCACACCTGCTCGAGCAAAACCCATCAACCGCTACGTCAGAAGCCGTAAGTACAATGTTGATGGCGTTTTTCTGATCACCCTTTGATGCCAACAGTTTGATCTGTTGACTGGTGAGTGATTTGCCCAACGAGTAGCTCTCATCCAAGATCTGATTAGTCAGTGACAGGATAAGCGGAGAGGATTTGCTGGACTTGACCGCGTGGTAGTACTTCTCGGTGGCCTGCCACCACATGGCAACCGATGGCTGGTTGTTTGCGGGTTTTGAGGAAGAAAGGGAGGTGATGAAGTCTGAAACAATGGCACGCTGGGAAGGCTTGAACTTGCCGTACCAAATCAGGTTGACGGAGATTTTGCCGGTGAGAAGAGGGCCATTGTGGTATTGAAACGATAATGGCTCTTGGTCTTGGATTGACCCAGTTAGCTGCCTCGCAGCCAAGGTGAGGTGAAGAAGAGAGGCAAAGACAGCAACTTTGACAAGCAAACTGGAACAGAGAAAGGAAGCCATTTTTTGGGTTTTAGAAGAAGAAAGAACAATTTAACTTTATGTATCTCTCTCTATCAAACTTCAACTTTGGAGTGAAGAGAAACAATGGGGAGCTAGCTATATATAGTGCTGCACTGCACTCTTGGGTTGGGGAGGAAGCAACTAGGGAAGGAAAGAGCACAAAACACAGCTTGATAACGCGTTGCAGATAGAAAGCTACGAGTGGTGTGGGGGTCTGACTTGCTAAAGAATCAACCCTCACATCACAGCAGTGATACAGCTAAGAAGGGGTAAAGACTAAAGAGCCAGCCTAACGAGGGGGAATGGACAAATGAGAGGGATGTTTGGGAAGTCAAGATTGGTGGAAGGATTGAAAGCGACAAAAGTGCATTCATTTCCTCTGGGCTGTAAGCCTGTAAGTGCTAGCCATGAGCTCGTCTTCCTTTGTCCCTTTTGGTTGGGACCTCTTGAAGTCTTGCTTTAATTAGTTCACACAGCCCATGCTTATTTTCAAGTCTTACAATTAATCAAACACTTCATGTGCTGTTCGTACTTTACATATGAGCGCCTGAATCTTTCCACAAAATATTTTCTTTCGGTCGCAAAAGAGCAAAAACCCAGTGAATAACGATTTCTGGCGCAATATAATAAAGGATGTAAAAGACATGTTCGGACAACAAGTGCATGGCAACGGTGTATAAAATGTGAAAGTTGTTATTTAATTTAAACTCCGAAGACAGAGATTCGTGGTGTTGGCAACATTTTTAGATTTTGAGCGGCAAATTGTGAAGTTCAATTAGTAACTCTATGTAGTTTTTGACAAATGTTTGCTCCTACATTCTTATTTGATTATGAGTCTTTGTTAGTGTTTTTCAAATAATAGGATATGACTTTCAACCGAAGTGCTTAGAGGTGTTTGGAACACACAGGATGAATCGTTGTTTTTAGTGACTACGTTTATAACTAATTCAAGCATGGCTTCTTTTGTACAGTTTGGATGCCAATTATGGAACCGGAATGACCAATATCAATTTGAAAAACAAAAAATTGAACAAGTTTCCTGTGAGGAAAAAGCATGGTTTGATTTATTTGATTTTGAAATTGAATAAGCAACCAAACCAATCTCTTCCAAAAAAAAAAAAAAAAAAACTAACTAAACTAAAGCAGAGTAGAAAGACCCGTTCGGAAAGTAAGACCGACTTTGGCCAACAGCCATTTCTTAACTTCTTGTTCCTTGTGATTGACTATCACGTCGTTACAACATTATGATCACCAGTGATTTGGGGCTTATTTTCTGAATATGAGTTGATAATTCCATTCCGAAACTTAATTAAAGGTATTTATTCCGTCTCATGTTATTAGAGCCCTTTTGAACTGGGCCATAGTGTATTGTTGTACTTTTAAGTAGTGTACATGTTAACTCCAAGGCTTTGCGAAGTGATAAAGGATCTTGAAGAATAACCTCAAGGTAACGAATTTGAATATCCATATAGACGAATCATGTAAATTACAGTTCTGACTATTCTAAGAAGAAGAAAAAAAAAAGTGGTCTACATGTTATCGTTCCAAAAATAGGTGTAGCTAAAGTAGGGGTTTAGTTAAAATTTAAATAGGTTCGTATTAGTTTGGTCTCTTTGTATGATCGGATTAGACGGTTCAATTTGGTCCAAAATCCAAATCACAAGAGCAAGAATTAATGTCTCAGATTGTTTAAGGTATTGTCATAAACTTCTAAAAAGAAGAAATAAACTCTCTCAACCCATACAAAGACAAAAAATCAGCATATATAAACTCAAATTCAACTAAAGAATCGTTTTACATTACGGTTGTTTTTCTATGTCCAAAAACTTTCTACTTCTCCCCTACAAATACAATTTCAGACCAGAGTGGAACAGGATGAAGTGGAAGGATCGTACAAAGCTGGGAGCAAGTACTTCCTCCCATTTGCACCGTGTGCATTGTAGCTAGCACCGGTGGCGGTGTCTACCAACAAGTTCCCGGCATAGCCAGGGTATGCCCCTTTCCCGTAAATCCCAGGACAAGCCGATGCAGCCTCCAACTGTGCACCAGCTGGTCCCTGATAGTAGCCATTTCCAAATGGGTTCGTTGCAGTCCCGGCCAACAGGCTAGCCAGGTTGATGACCATGCCGTCAAGGCCCACGTCGTTGTTCGGCGCCACCAGCGGTGGGCTCTGTGGGCCGTATATGGGTTGGTGGAAGGGCCAGGCGCAGTGACCCGGGCACTGGGTCTCCGAGTTACCAACCCAGATGTAGGCAAACCTATTGTTCTTCACGCCCTTGATACTCCCGTGGGTGCCACACCTGCTTGAACAGAACCCATCAACTGTCACGTCGGAAGAAGTCAACACGATGCTTACGGAGTTGACCCGTGGTCCCTTGGCCGCCAGCAGTTGGATTTGCTGGCTGGTGAGTGATTTCCCCAGAGAGTATTTCTCGTCAAGGGCTTGACTTCCAATGGAGAGTGATAAAAACGAAGAGGGTCTGTTAGAACCGATCAAGTGGTAGTATTTCTCCGTCGTCTTCCACCACGCGGCTACCGATGGCTGGTTTTGAGGCGGTGAAGTGGAGGACAACGAGGTGAGGAAATCAGTGACAATGGCCTTCTGGGTAGGACTGAATTTGCCGTACCAGATGAGGTTGATGGAGATTTTGCCGGAAAGGAGAGGGCCCTTGTGGTATTTGAAGACCTGGGTTGAATCAGTGAGCTGTCTAGTTGCATAGGTGGAGTTGATCAACACAACGAGCAGGAGGAAAACAGCTTGCAGAGCCATTTTGGTGGAACTGTGGAAGTGAGGTTTGTTGTAAGCTTGTGGAAGTGAAGAGAAATGGGAAATGTGGAAGTGAAGAGAAATGGAAAGAAAAGGGTTGTTTATATAGTGGAAGTGGCGGAGGGAGGAGGGAAGGTGGGAGGAAATGAGAGGAAAAGTGAGGGAGGTTTGACTTATGGAGTGGGGGAGTTAAGACCGGCCAGCTTAGACAAAACGCGTGGTATTTTAATGGTTTCTGGTGAATTCGTGTGCGTCTCTTTTGCTTACAACTGTCTGAGGAGTGATGAGTTGACTGGAATATGAAGTTATGGAGGTGAGACGTTTGGTTATGTATGGTGCTATCTCTGGCCAGTGCACAATTGAGGCTAGACGAAACCGAAGTGCCATTAATCCACCAAAAGTCTCCTTCCTTTACAGCTGGGCTTTGGTTTTTTCTTCAATTTTCTATTGCTCATTGCGAAAAAGTGGCTCAACCCATTTTGGACTTGTCTTGGTTTTCATTTATTGATTTCGATCATTGGATCATGTAAACTGATGTGATAGAACGAGAGGCAAAAGAGATGTATTAATATGTTGAACGGTTTATAAGAGAAAGCTGGCGTTGTAGGAATCGGGGCTAAGCAAAGCGGAAGATTATATAATTGTATATTCAATGGTCTTAAATGGTCAGGATCATTGGTTCTAAATTATTTAATAATTTTTATTACTTGTGGCTTCTGCATAACCTGTTAGTGTGGAAGGAGTTTGGATCCTAAAACTCTTTGCGATCGTTCAAGTTGGAGGGGAAAAATAAAGAAAAGAAGAAACGTTAGAAGCCATTAAAAATTACCAAGTTCATTGAACTAAACACTTGTAATGTAACTGGACGGCCTCACCCCGCTCTGCTCAAATGGGACGCTATGTGCCTCCCAGTGGCGGATGGTGGGCTTGGTGTTAAAGATTTGCCCACTCTGAATTAAGCGTTTCTTATGAAACTCGCCTGATCATTGTTACAATTCCCCAAATGGCTCTGGGCCCGCGTGCTTCAGGCTAAGTAGTCCCTCACTCCTCCCTTCTAGATGCGCATGACAAATCAAGTGATTCTTGGGCATGGCGCAGTATTCTGTCCGGACTTTGGCATTTAAGAAGTGGGCTTCACTGGCAAATAGGGACTGGCCAGGCAGTCGAGGTATGTAATGATGCTTGGGTGACTGCCTCTTCTCTCCGCGATCGACCGTCGTTACTTTGGAATGGTCTATGCAAATTGCCTTTATCGCCAAAAATCCAGATCTTCCTTTGGCTGCTCTTTCATGATCGGTTGCCTACCAGCGCAACGTTTTTCCATCTCCACATATCCCCCACAGTGCAGTGCTCACTGTGCTCTAGTGCGGTTGACGACTCAGCCCACTTCTTCACCACATGTCCTCAATTTCAACCTTTGCATCACGCTCTCTCTGCGATTCACCCGTCGACATACACACGTCTCCACGCTTCGACTGTTGTCACATTTCTCCATTCCTTGCGGCTCCAACCACCCCTTCTACAATGCACTTTTCATTTTGTGGCATGCTTGGCTGGCACGTAATAATGCCATTTTTGAGAATCAAGCAATCAATTGTCACGCTATCTAGCGTTCTGCTAAACTTCATGCCCATGACTTTCTTACTCTCTCTTCTGCTGCACGCCCCTCTCTCAAACCCGCCCGCCTCCTCATCCATGTAGGATGGATTCCCCCTCCCCCTACGCACGTCAAATTTAATGTTGACAGTGCATCAGCTGGCAATCCGGGCCCTGCGGTATTGGCGGTGTTTTACGTGATCATTCGGATGCTATCTTGGGTGGGTTTTTTAGTCACATTGGTTCTACTAGTAATTGCATTGCAGAACTGACAGCTATACGCCGCACACTTACTATTAGAGTTGTCAAACGGGCCGGGCGGCCCGCGGGCTGGCCCGACCCGGCCCGGTTTCGGCCCGGGCTGGCCCGGCCCCGTGGATGAACAGTAGCGGCCCGCACACATAGGGCCTGGGGCCTGGGCCTGGACCAGGCCTGAAAATTCTGGAAAACGGCCCGGCCCGGCACGGCCCGGTTTTGGCCCGGGTTTGGCCCGGCCCGGTTTCGGCCCGGTTTCGGCCCGGTTTCGGCCCGGGCTTGGCCCGGTCTGCGGCCCGGTTTTGGCCCCACTTTTTTTGAATCTTTTGCTTTTCCCCCCCTTTCTTCTCCCCCTTTTCCAAACTTCCACTTTTACCCCCCCAACAGCTATATAACGGCTAGTTTGGGGGGTATTTTAGTCTAACCTATATTTTTCAACTCCTTTACACTCTTACCCTCCCCAACAACTATAAACGGATAGTTTGTAGGGGTATTTTGGTCTTTTGTGAAGTTTCTAAAATCTATAAATTCACACCATTTCTCTCCAATTTTTCACACCAATCTTCTTACTCTCTTCTTACTCTCACAACAAGCTTTGCTACTAGTTTCCTCTCCAATTACTAGTCTTGCTAATTACTACTAGTATTTAGTAATTAATACTCTTGTTTATTAATTACTAGTCTTGCTAAATTCTTTTTAATTACTCTTACTCTCTAATATTTGTTACTCGTTCATTCTTTTAATTACTACTAGTATTTACTAATTAGTACTCTTGTTTATTAATTACTAGTCTTGCTAAATTCTTTTTAATTACTAACTCTCTAATATTTGTTACTCGTTCATTCTTTTAATTGTTATTTCTTATTACTACTCTTATACTTGTGTATTTAGTTACTCTTACAAAGTTTAGCGTGAAATATGTCTGGATTATTGAACAAAATGAGGCGTGCAACGTCATCACGAAAGAAATCATCATCATCGCAAGCACCACCACCAGCACAAGCGCCAGCGCCACGGCCATCAGAAACACCAATCCAAGCACCAACACAACCATTCGTTCGTGGACGAATGAGTACAGGCTCTATGATAGATACCCAAGCCAATTGGGAGTTCAATCAAAACATTCCAGATTTTGAATACACGCCTGATGAAGACCCCCCGCATTATAGTCAAGGACGCAGCTCGGTTGGCGAAGCTACTACTCAGTGGCATAATCTCAACCCTATGCCTGGTCATGATGAAGAAGGGCCGAGCAATGCCTCCGATAACGTGCCAGAAGTCCAAAGGGGGAAAAAGAAGAAAGCCGAGTGTTGGAATCATTTCGACTTAATTACGGTGGACGACATCCGAAAAGCTCAATGTAAGTACTGTCTTAAATTATTTTCGACTGGTAGTGGTAATGGACATCTTAACAGGCATTACCCTCAGTGTGCACCTCGACAAGGCCACGTCGAACCTACCCAAACGCAATTATCTTTTGACGGTAAGTTATTTGTTTATAATCAGCGAGAGCAAAGAGACGGTCTCGCTGAATTTGTTATTCACGATGAACAAGCCTTTTCTTTTGCCGATAATCCTAAGCACTCTAGATATATGAACACCTACGTTCAACCTTTGTACAAAAAGGTTCATAGAAACACAACGAGGTCCGATGCACTCCGACAGTACAAGGCTGCCAAAGCACGCCTTATCGATTATTTCGATAAATTTGACGGTAAAGTTAGTCTTACTTCTGATATTTGGCAATCTCCTTATACTTTTGTTAGTTATTCTTGTGTGACCGCTCATTGGATTGATGCAGATTGGGTTATGCACAAGAGAATCATCACTTTCGAGCACTTCCCTTATCCGCACGATGGAATGAACATTGCTACTATTATATTAAAAGCATGCAACACATTTAAAATTAAGGATAAGATTATGAGTGTTAGTTTTGATAATGCTTCTAATAATAAAGCTGCTGTTGCAGCTTTAAAGGAGACGCTTCAACCTGTACTTGATGGTGAATTATTTCATGTTCGTTGTGTTTGTCACATTATTAACTTAATTGTTCAAGATGGTTTAGGTGCTGCAGGAGATATTCTGCTCAAAATGAGGGGTATGACAGCGTATGTTAATGGCTCGAGTTTGAGAACACAACAATTTAAAACGTTGTGTGTTCAATATAATATGCCTCGCAGGAGAGCAGTTACAGATGTGGTCCACAGGTGGAACTCTACATACCACATGCTTTTACACATTCTGGCATACCGAGAAGTCTACACGCATTTTCTACTAACCCAGTTCCCAGCCGGCTTGCCAACTCAAGAGGAATGGCAGATGGCCACATACCTAGCTGAATTTTTGGAGGTATTCTACACGTCTACCAATTTATTGTCTGGTACGTACTATCCCACCTCTCCTCTCGCTGTAATAGAAATTCTGAAGATGGCTACAATGTTAACAAAATGGAGATATATAGGACCCTTTAGGGAAATAGTACAAGTGATGGATCAAAAATTTAATAAATATTGGAAGAAACTGCCTGCTATTTTTACTGTGGCTACTTGTTTAGATCCTAGGTTAAAGTTGCATGGCGTGAACGCCTCGATACAAGAGATATCGAAATTAATGCGCTACACAGCAGATGACACAACCTTGCTCACAGCAAAAGTGAGCAAGAGGTTTGAGGACTTGTTCAACCTCTATCGTAATTCTGCTGACGTGCGCGGGCGAGCTACATCATCATCCACTGCTGAGAGGTATTATGCGCCATACCTTCAAGGCTTTGAACATCTAGTAGCAAGACAACTACCAGGTGAAGGTACTTCTAATTCGGGAGGTTCGTATAATTTTTCCTCTTTTAATGAGATTGGTGTATATGCAAATACTGATCATTATTCTGATTTATCAAGGCAAGAACAGATTAATTTTAATTTGTTAAATTTTTGGAAACAAAATCAAAACATGTATAAAACTTTATCCCAAATTGCACGGGATGTACTGCCAGTGCAAGCCTCCACGGTTGCTTCAGAGTCGGCATTTTCAGCAAGCGGGAGGGTTTTGGATGACAGGAGGAGTCGTCTTAACCCCGAGTCGCTCGAGCTATGTGTATGTTGGAAGGATTATCTTGATGCGAAATACCGCGAGCAAGATAAACCGATTGATGATAGGAAGAGCAGTGACTCGGATATTGAAGTACTTCCGGATGATTAGGTAATTTGTTTTTATTTTCCTCTTTTGATCCTTTTGGTTGACGTTGCAGATTTCTTGATCTTTGATTGCTGATATTTTGGATAGACATGCATTATTATTTTGATTGTTAGAGTTTTAAGAATAAATTTTTTCACAAAATATACTTTTTTCCATATATATAAAATAATTTTTTACACGCAAGATATATATTTTTTTGTATATATAAAAAAATAGGTAACTTCGCCTGTTTGTTTACAAGCAGCCGGTCCAAGCCCGGATAAAAGGAGGAGGGCCTATGAACACATTTATTATAATGAACACCTTTAGCCAGAGACTTCTAAGATTTAATGGTGGCAATCTCAAATGTTGTTGAAATAACTTTTAGAAAATCTGTGTTTAGAGATAACAAATCTGCGAAATATACATGTTCACGATGAGAGATCATCATCAACGATATTCTCGCAAACATTCTTACATTAGCCCTTGGGCTCAGAAACTGTACATTTGGAATAAAGAAATTGCAGGGTTATTAGGCTTTATCAAGAAGTTTGTTAGGTAAGATATTCCTAACTTGCTGATCTTGGCCATTCCATTGTGCCTTTGCAAGTTTCTTCCACTTAAAGAACCCTAGAAACTGAGTATTTGCTAACAAGAAACATCAGCAAAGCTTGCCCTCATCACTTTCTCATTTTTGAGAACATTAGGTTGATTAATTTGAAGTTGGTTTACTATTAAAACATTTTGTGAAAGTTGCGCATGTTAAATAAGATTTAATCAAAGTTTCAACAGTTCAGACCGGTCATTTAAGTAATATGCATCTAAAACTCCCTATCTTTAAAATTGAATAACATAAAAAAAAAAAAAAAAATGGCCCGGGCCCGGCCCAAGCCCGGCCCTAAATATTGGGCTTAGGGCCTGGGCCTGGACCAGGCCTAGGATTCCCTTCGCCAGGCCCGGCCCGTTTTCCCCCTCTCTTGGCCCGGCCCGTTAGCAGGCTCGATGGGCTTGGGCTGGGCCGGCCCAAGCCCGGCCCTTTGACATCTCTACTTACTATTATCCACGAGAAACACTTTACTCATGCTATCATTGAATCCGACTCACTTGTTGCCTTGAATTGTCTCCACAGGTCTACAGGTTGCAACCAAGGGCATCTCCCCCTCTTCCAGGACTGCTTGAAGCTGCTCCACTAGGCCCCCACTGTACAATTGGTCTTTTACTATTGCGAGGCTAACCTAGTGGCAGACTTGTTAGCCAAAACTGTCAGCCTCGACACTTTTGTATCTACTACGTTTGTCTACCCCCGGATTGCATAACCCCCCTTTTGCTTTTTGATATGTACGGAGAAGTTTTGCCGCGACATGTTCCTGTAATGTAACTTTGTATGTATATATTATTAGTGCTTGACCAAAAAAAAAAAAATTGTAATGTAAATACCAAGGATTCTTTCTTACGAACTCAATGCTTTTGTTACCTGCAAAATGAGCATCAGAATATTGATGATTGCATGCAAGGTATAGTAGCTAGGTACAAAAACTTCACTTTCTATGGGGAGTGGGGACAGTTCGAATGAGAAATATAAGAACAATTTGTGGAGTCCATCGTAAATTTGAAGGAATTAGAAGGTAATTAACTCAAAAAGGAGAGAGACAAATTTTAAATTTGTTTGTCACAGAAATGTTCTCTCATCTGTCTGCATTTTTCTGTCATTTGGATTCTCAAATTCTCTAGTTTTTAGTTAAGAGAAGTTCTAAAATGACTGCTACTTTTTGGCCCAAAAAAATAAAAATAAATTTAAAAGGAGTTTTCTCAAGTCTCATATTTTTTTTCTTTTTTGGGTTCTCTAATCTTTTTTTTTTTTAATGGTAACAATCGAGTTTCACTATTAACATTCTAACCCTACCAATGTTCGTAAAGTGATTGTTTATACAACATATATACGCTCGAAGAACCGTAAGTATGTACGCAGAAAAGTTGAA
Organism: Escallonia rubra; assembly: GCA_033065855.1. NCBI lineage: Eukaryota > Viridiplantae > Streptophyta > Magnoliopsida > Escalloniales > Escalloniaceae > Escallonia > Escallonia rubra. The sequence continues at coordinate 70,628 of JAVXUO010002517.1, forward strand.
TCATCAATCTTCTCATTTTTTACGCTCTCTGAAGTCGTACACCAAAGAGCTCTATGAAGTGCATTATTTTTAGGCCCTTTATTCTTGCCAAACTTGAAGCCGAAACGTCTGTAGCATCCTCCGTTGCGGTTCAACAAGTAAAGGGAACCGGGCACCAGTGCCCCTCTTTGACAAGCTTACAGGCACAACCATTTGCTTTCAAATGAAAATGGTTTTAAGAGAGTTCTTGTTCTATGCTTCTAGCTTCATGTCAGCCCAAAATTATCTTTTGACTCACAGGTCATAACCATTTCATTTCACCAAAGATAGAGTCCAGCAAGTAACCATGAACCTAAGTAATTTGCTCTTCATATCATTGTAACATCTCATTGTAAAAAGCAAACCAAAGTAATTTGCTCTTCATATCTCATTATAACCGTAGAAGCAGAACCCAAAAGAACAAATAAATGAATCATCACACTAGTCCTGTATTACTTGTATACATCCTACTAATCATACGTAAAGCTCTTAAACCAGAGTGGAACATGAAGAAGTGGAAGGATCGTAGAGAGCAGGAAGCAAGTACTTCCTCCCATTCGTACCATGCGCATTGTAGCTGGCTCCGGTCGTGGCATCCGTCAACAGGTTCCCTGCATAACCTGGGTAAGCCCCCTTGGCGTAAACCCCTGGACAGGCAGATGCAGCCTCCAATGGTGCACCCGCTGGTCCCTGATAGTAGCCATTTCCGAATGGGTTCGTTGCGGTCCCAGCCAATAGGCTGGCCAGGTTGATGACCATCCCGTCAAGGCCCACGTCGTTGTTGGGCGCCACCAGCGGCGGGCTCTGGGGGCCGTAGATGGGCTGGTGGAAGGGCCAGGCGCAGTAACCCGGGCACTGAGTCTCCGAGTTACCGACCCAGATGTAGGCGAACCTGTAATTCTTGCCTCTGATCTGAGCAGATCCCTTGGCTGACCCGTGGCTCCCGCACCTGTTTGTGCAGAAACCGGCAACGGCCACATCGGACGCCGTTAACACGACGTTGACGGCGTTCTTCTGCTCGCCCTTTGACGCCAACGCAACGAGTTGCTTCTGAGTCAGCGATTTGCCGAGCGAGTAGCTCTGGTCGATCACCTGTTTACCCAGATTGAGAGACAAAGAGGAGGGCTTCTTGGAACCGGTGAGATGGTAGTACTTCTCTGTGGTCGTCCACCACTTGGCGACTGATGGCTGGGTTTCAGACGGTGAAGACGACAGTGAGGTGATGAAGTCGGAGATAATGGCTTTCTGGGACGGCTTGAACTTGCCGTACCAGACGAGGTTGACTGAAATTTTGCCGGAAAGAAGAGGGCCGTTGTGGTAATGCAAGAGATTGGTTTGGTCCTGGACTAACTCGGTAAGTTTTCTCGCTGCGAACGAGACATGGAAGAGAGAAATCAAGAGGAGAAGTTGCACAATGAAATGGGTAGCCATTTTTTGTCTCTGAAACAGAGGAAAGTTGCAGAGGAAGAGAGAGAGAGAGAGAGAGAGAGGGGGAAGCTGAGATTGCTTAGAGAGTGTGGGTGAAGTGAAATGGGAGTGGAGGAGTGGGTATATATAGGTCAGAGAGAGACCTCCGTTTATAAGTTGGCCTAATGACAGGAAGCTGCTATGAAAGAGGACAAATAAAGTAGTCTGTGATTCATCTCAAAGCTTCGCCATAGCAGCTGGACACAGACAGAGAGAGATAACGCGAATTTTCAAAATTAGAACGGAGTACGTCCTGATCCTACGCTCCAACCACGCGCATGTCCAGCGCCGTGGCGCGCTGCTGACACTGGCTTAAACATGGGATTGGAATGGACGAAACATTCATTGTCCTTATAAAATTTTAAACAATAAAAAAAAATTAAACAGTGTACGTCTTAAACTTCTTAATCCAGAATATAATATGATTCCACAAATTTGACATTCATGATAAATATCAATGTAATGTTATCTTGATGAATGATAAATAACATTTTCCGGTTGGTTTAAGCTTTCCGATGCGGGTCCGATATGGTGGACTTATGGCTTGAAGATGGCGGATCTAATAGAGATGGATGATGTTGTTTCCCTTCGAGCTGCGGTTCGTTCAGATCCGGTCTTGGGAACCGGCTCCATCTCCTTTGGTTCCGATATTGACCCCGTCGGTAATGTAAACTGTCACTTTATGCGGCCCATGGATTTGATGCCTAGCGGCATCTCCTTCACCCTGTTACCACTTGATCTGGATTTTCAAAATCCAACAATGGTAATATTTATCGTTACTGTTTTCCTCCAAGGCCATGTTGGCCAACTCCAGGGTGAAGCATATGTTGTTGTTTGTACTCTTTTTCTAGTACTTTTTGTACTCTGTTTCCGGAGCCAAACGTTAGTTTGTGCTCTTTTGGTTGTACTTCTATGTTTTTAATTTATGCAATTATCGTTTGACCAAAAAAAGAAAAGACATTTATGTTGAACAAAATTTTGTCAATGAAAATTGAGAACTTGCTATTACAATCCACCACTTCAATTAGCATTTAAGGGCGGACCTTGCGTTAAGGTTGTCGGTGACTATGAAAACTCCCGCTGATATCAGAACGTTTATAAAATTACTTTGAGGTTTTGCTTGTACTTGTACGCATTAGATAAATCTCGCTACTTTTTCTTCAATAAAAAAATGAAGTACAAAAGACATTTAGAAACATAGAATTCTATTTTCTTGTTTGCAAATTCACAAGTTCCAAGTTCTTATTACACTACCTTTTTAAAAGATTGTGTAATTTGAAATAACAATCGGCGAGAAATGTTAAATATTGGTTCCCTAATTTGGCTCCGTTTGACATAAAATCCAGATTTACCTCTGTGATTAATGAATATTTGCGATGCAAATTAAAAGTATGAAGTGAATGGTCATCGAAGATTTGCTCAATTTCTTCTACATTTTCTGCTTAGGTGATGGCTTACTAGGGAAACTTGGAGGTGCCAATGGATGGATGGAGGGGACAGGATGATCACTTTTTCTTCTTTTTTTGGTACAGAACAAAAAGCAGAACAGCTGAGTTACAGCAAGCATGGACTTTAAAGTGGGGCAACTAACCGGAAGTGACCAGAATGCCCTCTTAGGAGCCATACATGTGGTCTAACTTGAAAGGGGCAATCCGGGGGAAACGTGGAAAAAAGAATTTTGTTCAAAAAAGACGTTGGGGAGGGTGGGGAAAAGCAGGGAGGCCACAGACAGAGGGTGACAGGTTGGATGCTGTGGGGGCCCCTTTTTTTACGGGGAAGTGTGTGTGTGAGTTAGAGAGAGAGAGAGAGAGCTGGCGAGTCAGCATTTGGCCGTTGGGGACGAGAGCGTATTGAGATGCGTGTGTGTGGGCGAGAGAGTATCCGAGGCGAGAGCGTGAGGCCACGCGCCGCTCTCGTGGCGCTGGCTTGCTGTACGTTGGACACAAAAGACTCGTGACTTTGGTGAGTTGGGAACTGTGTAAACCCACGTCGAGCTGGATCAAGCTATCACGTGACAGCTGTATTGCCACGTCAGGCAGGGCGCCCTTGCCTTCTTTTTTGCTAAAAGAGGAAAAAGAATTTGGTGCTCCCTTTTTTTTTTTTTGTCGCCGAAAAGGAAAATATATTCGATAAGTACATATAATTTTTTTGGATTGTCTTTGAAAGCCAAAAAAAAGACACATGAGCTTGTTGCATAGTTTTTTTTTTTAATCTTCCGTAAAAGCTAAGAAATACATATAATTCACTCCCAAAGAGCAAACATTCCGGAACCAAAGCTTGTTGCGTGAATATGGTGCAAGGATATCCAAATGTTTCGGAACCAAAACTTACATAGTGCTCTTTGTGCATGCAAAGCTTCAAAAGTAGGAATCTGATAATATTTGTCTTGCGGTGTTTTTGGTGCAATGTGTGACCATCTATTACAGTATCAATTTCAGTTGGAAGTAGCTTGTGATTCATATATAGGATCAATACACAAAAACAAAGCGACTTTCTGTTTTGGTATAAAGCGCACCTGATAGAATTGACACTAGCCTTGGTGTTTCAGTTTCCAATGTTCTATATCATTGTAGGGCATTGGAGCATGCTCTTGTACACGTATTGATTTTTCTGAAGAAATTTATCAAAAAAGGATCCATAAGCCAATATGTTTTTACGTGGATCAATATATCAAAATGTTTTGTATGTGTAACAAGTGATTTTTGACTTGAACAAATATTGCAACGAGCAATATTTGCGAATTGCAATGAACAAATATTGCAATTAGCATCATTTAGAGTGTTTGGAATGATTATCCGATTGTCAATTTTGATTAAATTTGGATTAAATCACGCCGTTAGACATTCGCAAAGAGACAAAACTGATTAACGCATATTCCAAAATCTAAAAACTCATTAAATCATATCCAAGATAACGAGAATTATGATCTAATCGCTTTTTTCATAATTAGATTGTTGCTATCCCATCCTGGCAACATATTTTTGGACCGCTCTTTGGTCCTTCTCCCACGATATGTCAACTTTCCAACAGTCAATATTCAACGCTCCTAAGCCCGTCAAATCAACACGCACACTTAAGTCACGTGCGCGCCACTTTCTTTTTCATAAAATCTCTAAGTGAGCGACATTGGCGTGCCTTGGCCTTCGCCAAGGGTGGTCGGCCTCGGCCTTCCTAGTGAGTGGTCGACCTCGACTTTCCCTTTAGGGGTTTGGTTTGGCCTTCCCTCAAGGGTTGGCCTTGGCCTCCCCATTGGACCCTCATCACTCTTTTCAGACAATAACCATCGCCCTCCCCCGCACGCCGTCCCCGCGACGACTGTCGCCGCGCTCATACGCCATTCATGCGTCACGTGCCCACTTTCACGACAGACGTCGCCGCGCCCATGCGCCGTTCATGCATCACGTGCCCCCAACACGACGCCCGACTCCACGACACTTATCGCCGTTCCTGTGAGCCATTTGCATGTCACGTGCCCAAGGCACTGCACACACACCGTCGCGCCCATGCACTGCGCCGCTAATACAGTTGCGGCCCCCTAGCTTTCTGTCACACTTCCACACCCCGGCATTGGTCCATCTTTTCACCTTACCATGTGCACCTTGCCTTGGTCGTGGAACATGCTTCGACCCATTCCTTGGAGTGTGCAGCATTCGGCGGCGATAGACGACTCCTCCGGGACACTATCTCCATTAGGGAGCTCCAAATTCTTCCGCATGAAGACTCCCCTTCCGTTAGGTAGACGGCTCCTCTGCGATGTACCTCGGCCCGTTGGGTAGGTGACTCCTCTGGGACATTACCTTGGCACGCTTCGAGGCTCCAGCACAAAGACTCATATAGTGCATTTAGTGTGTCATTACATGGGAGGATATTTTGGTAAATCCTTAGGTCAACCTGATTCTTTTGTCTAAACATATTTTTAATTAATTGCTTAAAATAGACTGAATCTGATTTTAAGCACTGATGGTAATTTAATTAAAAAATTTCCGTTGAAAATGATCTCAAAACGACCTCAACACTTGATGTACTAGTAATTGCCTATCTTGCGGGTTATAGAGCTAAGCAAATACTCTTTCTTCTTTACTCACTCCACCAAAGTGCATTAGCAAATCAAATTCATCCCCACCTCGAATTCCCTAATCTGCGTATGAATTAATTAATTCTTGAAACAAGTGTGCCGGTTAAAAGAAAGAACTACGGCGTACTGGTTCAATGAATTTCACAAAATATTCCAATTTCTTGTTCTGCTGCAGTGAGCTTGTGATACTCTATGCCGTTTAACTGCGTTAACACCCTGTCATTGGGCACGCCGAGAGGCTCTTAACATTGTTTACAGAAGCACTTTAGCTCAAAACAGATTGTATAACCGTGCGTGCTGCGTGGTTTGGACAGAGATGCCTAGTTTGGATGGAATTTAAACTATCAATGGTGCGTCTGCCAAGATGAAACAATTGTTAATTCCGTTGGTAAGCTAAAACCAGCAATCTCGTCATCCAAACGCAAACCTAAATCCGAGAGCCAAACCCCACTTATAATCTATGTTATGATAAGGTTCTTAGTTGTTAATTCTGGATAACTAATATGGTCATGTTCTGGTAATGCGTCCACTTGCAATGGCCTAAAACCCCGGTTGGCGGGTAAGAAATTAAGATTTCAAGCGTGTCTGATGGGTGTTTCACCTCTGGATTTGGCTGCATTGTTTCATTACCTGGCGATTGATCCAGTTTTATATGACATTGTAGCTGCACGAGCGAGGTATCGCGAATTTAAGCGTGGCTAGCTTGTGTTTATATGCCTAGCTATAGCTTGATTAGCAAGGATTATGTTGGAAGTTTTGACTTCATTCGGCGCTTGCTCATTCTTTTTCCTGTAATGTCTGAATATACATAGCTGTGTTGTCCTTGTGTTGATCTTTAGGAAGCAAGGAAGCAATAATGGTGTTAATTTTTGTGTAGTAGTTGCTTCAAGGGTTTTAGTCATGCCTATTTAATAGTACATTGACAAAGTATCCTTTGAAAACCGAGCAATGCTACGTAGATGGCGAGCTAATTAATCCACTTTATTTCATATATACTATGTAGGTGCACGAGCGAGGCCTCGCGAATCTAACCCTAGCATGCCAGCTTAACAACAATGTGCAGCTTATTAAGTAGGAATTAAAGAGGAGGTCTGACTTGATTCAATAATTTGTTTGCTTTGTTTTTATTCTCTCTGTCATGCCTGGTATTCATTGCTGTAGTTATCCATATACGTTTAACCACCATTTTATAGTCTGAAAGAAGGGGAAGCAATCAAAGAGTATTCTATAACTGCATTTGCACCTAGGGTTATAGTCATTCGATATTAGTCTTAGACTCTGATGCCAAGGAAAGTGGGTTCGTACTTACGTGGAGGTGCCACAAAGGCTGCAGTCCGAGTCAGATGCCAAGTATGTTGATGTAGGACACAATAAGGGTGGAATAAGGGCAGAGACCAAGGGCTTCCCAGACAGAGCTTGAGGGTGGCAGTGCTGCGAGGGCGATAGCGCAGGATGAATACACGACGACAGTCACAGTCCGATGCTTAGGAACAGAGTCAAGGTCCTGTATGTTTCTCTCTCTAGGATTCTAGAGTGAGAAAGTGAAAATGTTCTGAAAATGTCCAACCCCTAAATGAATTCTCAACACCTCTATTTATAGAGATTGAGATGATGATGTCATTAACCGACACGTGGCGCTCCCCGGGAGTGACACGTCACCGGGGGTCCACGGGTGCCGGTGCTACACGGACTGTCGGATCGCATATTCAACCAGCCTGCCCGGCACAGCGTCGCTCTGTCTGTCTGGAAAGACTGGCTCCCACCGCATCGGTGTGGCCAGAGAACCCCCTTGATCTAGCCTCCAATCCAAGCCCTTGCGGAGTCCCACAGGCCTGGTAGCGGTGGTGAAGACCCGACGCCCAACTGCCAGGTGAACTAGGCGCGATGCCCTCCGAAGACCTGCTCTCATCTCGGAGTGACTTGGGGGTCATAGTCCATAGGGGTGCCGACGCAAGCCTCAATGCCGAAGCACATAGGCCAGTCACGCAAGCACCCTGGCGGAGATAGTGTCCTGGAGGAGTCGCCTATTTCGCGGGCTGAGGTAGCATCTCGGAGGTGCCGTCTACCTGGCAGAAGGGGAGTCTTCGTGCCGGAGCACTTGGAGCTCCCTGGCAGAGATAGTGTCCCGGCGGAGTCGCCTATCCCCGCGGGTGAGTCCTTGTGCCGGAGCACTCGGAGCGCGTCAAGGTAGCATCCCGGAGGAGCCGTCTACCTGGCGGAAGGGGAGTTGAAGAGCTCCCTGGCGGAGATAGTGTCCCGGAGGAGTCGCCTATCCCCGCGGGTGAGTCCTTGTGCCGGAGCACTCAGAGCGCGTCAAGGTAGCATCCCGGAGAAGCCGTCTACCCGACTGGCCGAGGTAGCATCCCGGAGGAGCCGTCTACCTGGCGGAAGGGGAGTTGAAGAGCTCCCTGGCGGAGATAGTGTCCCGGAGGAGTCGCCTATCCCCGCGGGTGAGTCCTTGTGCCGGAGCACTCGGAGTGCGTCAAGGTAGCATCCCGGAGGAGCCGTCTACCCGACTGGCCGAGGTAGCATCCCGGAGGAGCCGTCTACCTGGCGGAAGGGGAGTTGAAGAGCTCCCTGGCGGAGATAGTGTCCCGGAGGAGTCGTCTATCCCCGTAGGATGTTGCACACTCCGGAGAATGGGTTGAAGTATGCTCCACGACCAAGGCAAGGTGCGCATGGTGTGGTGAATGAGTGTGGTGCCCGGGGGGCATGTAACATGATTGTGGCGCATGGGCGCGATGAAGTGAGTAAGGTGCCGGGGGCACGGTAGTGTGACAGAGAGCCTAGAAAGCCTGGGGGCACGGCTGTATCAGCGGCGCAGTGCACGAGTACGGCGGAGTGCGTATGGTGCCGGGAGCACGGTAGTGTGACAAAGAGCCTGGGGGCACGGCTGTATCAGCGGCGCGGCGCATGGGCGCGGCGAAATGTTGAAGTGCGGCGCACGGACGCCGGTGACGGGGGTCGCGGAGACGACGTCCGGGCGACGGGGTCCCGGAGTTATGTCCGGGCGACGGGGTCGCGGAGTTATGTCCGGGCGACGGGGTCGCGGAGTTATTTCCCTGGCGACGGGGTCGCAGAGTTATGTCCGGGCGACGGACGACGAGGGTCACGGACAATGTAAGGCCTCTTGAAGAGTAGTGAAGGTGCTAAGGACGGAGGCCAAAGGCCAACCCTTGGGGGAAGGCCAAGGCCAACCTCAAGGGGAGGCCGAGGCTGATCCCAAGGGGAAGGCCAAGGCCAACCTCCTTGGGCAAGTGCCATGGCGCGCCGACGGGCGACCGGCGAAGTGCGACGGTCGAAGCGTGATGCGGCGTCGCACAAGGATAAGTTTCTTAGTGACGAAGTCACGTCACGAAATGAGAAATGCACGTGACTTGAGCGTGCATGCTTTGACCGGTTGTGAGCGTTGAAAATGTCTGTTGCTTGTGCGGACGTGTCATTTAAAATGGGACCACAGTGGACCTTTGAGTGCGACCAAGATAAGTTGGGAACATACTCTTAGTGTTGAAGTCTCATATTGAATATAGATGGGGATTGAAATCAATTCTTACACCCGGTGGGCTTATCCCCTCTTAAGCATGCTCATGTGTTGAAAAATAGAGTTTAATTTGGTATCAGACCTAGGCCATGTTCATGTCACATAGTCTTCAGTTCTCTACCTCATATTTCACTCTTTGCGTGGATATCCGGTAATTTACTCGGATCGAGGCTTGAGATCGCCTCATATTTCATGCTATGCGTGAAGGCGTGTGTTGAAGTCCCACATCGATTATATATGTGAATTAGGTTCGGCTCTTATATTCGATAGACTTATCTTACCCTTGAGCATGATTTAACGTTTGCCTTTTTGTTTTCCTTCTTTTAGTATAGCTTTCTTGGTTGCTTTAATGTCCAACATTATCAACCTTAGGCTAGTTGACTGAAGCACATAATCTAATCGTGCTAGCTGTACTACTCGGGAAGAATACAGAGTAATTACAGACATGCCACAACTGCTCGGAGCATGGTTTGGCAAAGAGCATGGTTTGGCAAAGCATTTTCCCCGACTTGGGTGACAACGATCATCATCTCAGCGCGACCAGTTATATGCTTGTGGTGGAGAAAGAAACACGCACTACCATAGCAGGATGAATACCGTGAGACGCAGTCATGCCTGCGCAAGAGGGACAGGGAGATCGAATATTGTTTGCATGTGTATCTTTTGCTCCCTTTCAACCTAACTGCTTTGTTTTAATATGCAATTCTTCGTTGATGGTGTAAACTCTTATCAGAAAGCTAAGCCTCACGTAGCAGGTTAGATCAATTAATAGCCTGGTTTCTTAATGCTGTGGATGGAAAACAATAATATGGTATTCAGATCCAACACAGTCAACCATGCATTTCTCTAGCTATTTGATTCATATTTTTATTTGTTCATTCTTTTAAGAACTCTGAGTTTTTGATTACATAGTTATCTCCCTAGTCCTCAACAATTTTACATACATGATTGATTTGGTAACAAACCTGTGGATGCCATGCCACCAGCTTCCCTTAAGAAGGAACGTTACACGCAACTTGTCTAAAGGCTAAGGAAACGAACTTTGTTTACTTACTTGTAAACGTAACTATGCTGATACATTTGTTCCTCTTATTGTACTTATAAACATCCCATCTTGAACTAGAACTCAACAGAGTTTGTCCTTCTCAAGAAAGGTCTTGTGAATAAAAAAAAAAGAAAGGTCTTGTGACGTCCAAAAGGAACAGATAAAATAAAAGATTCTGGTAAATACTGACTTCCTACAGTTTTATTTCGATGGGATCTAAATGCGCAGTTCATGAACTCCGGAATACAGTCCTTATACTGCATGGGCATGCAGCCCATCGCAGCAGTCATGGCGTGCTACACTAACCCATATGTAATGGACATGGAACTTGACCCTACATTAGCATGGGAAGCAACATATACTTCCGCTCTATTTCCTCCGAAAGCAACCTGGGTTTTGAGCTGCCCATGATGCATATATGTGCCCAAATGCAGTGTACGTCGGTTTAGATAAACTCCCGAAAAATGTAGCTACGTATCTACTTCAATGTGTTCCTGTGCATACCCATGAGCACCAAAAATACCCTTAGGCTTAGTTGATTTAATGGGTAAATTACACACAGCACCCCTGAGGTGTGCCTAAACTACACATGGATCCCCTTATCTTTTTTAATTACTCTCCGCTCCCTGTGGTTTGTCACTGTCGTACATAAAGCCCAGTTTCGTTAAAGAACCGTTAAGAAAAGTTAGGGCACCTTTCAATTATTATGATATCCCAAAAATGCCATCTTTTTCTTCTTCTTTACAACCCAATGCTTAGCGACTGCCGTCGATGCTCCGCCACTGCCGCCGACGCCTCACCACCGCTGCCAAAGGCTGATTCTCCTAATTTCTCATACACACCGACGACCACTACCGACAATTACCGCCTATCCAAACACCATCTTACACCAAACCCGCACTACCCACTACGCCAAAACTGGCCTATAGTGTCGAAATTGCCTACGGTATAGAAGGAACCGTAGGTACAAGTTAGGTATGCCTACGGTTACGACTTGTACCGTGGCTATTCGTGCTGCTTCAGTTTGGAAGAGCAGTCACGACGGTGCTTACCGTGGGGGCAGACGCAGAAGTGTGGCAACTCCCTCTCTCTCTCTTCCCCCCTCCCCCCCCCGGACAGACGCACGACTCTCTCTGTCTCTCTGTGACTTGGCTCTCAGTCTCTCACCCACTACCAAACCGAAGACGGCAGACATCACCCCCGACGGCGACACGCTCACACGCCGACACGGCGGCCGGCAGGGGCTTTCACCTCCACCAGCCGACTCTCTCTGTTGAGGAGAGCTCAGATCTGGAACGAGTGGTCGGAGTGGAGCCATGGAAGGAGATGGAGATGGAGATGGACCGGCGAAGAGGTCTTCTTCTGTTCGAATCTAGAAGTATCAGTGAACGGCGAGTGACAACGACGAGGTGAGGACTCCACCGGCCAAGAACCCACTGCCGGCGACGACGCGTCGACGACCGGTGACCCGTGACCGGTCAATTAATCAACTGCCTTCATCATTTTCAGATTTAGGTACACATTTCAGATTGTTAATTGATCACTTGCTTTCCCAATTGAGCCTTTTAGATTGTTAATTGAGGTCATTGAGCATTTCGGATAAACTAGAATTGTTGAAGAGAAATCACACACACACTTGTAGAGAGGGAGAGAGAGGTGTTTTCCGGTAGAAGAATGTGGCGATCGTCGTTCGCGTTACTGAGACAGACCGCCGCGTCGGCGGCTAGGGCTACGCCGAGGTCATTTTCGGAAGTTCGGGCGTGTCTGGAGCCGAACGAGCTCTGTGGCTGCTCGTTCTGGACCAAGCCGGCCGCGGCATTCTCGACCGATTCGAGTTTCGGCGGTGCCGGAATTGGAGGCGGAAAAGGTGTAGAAGGAGGTGGTGGGGTGCGGGAGGAGGGGGGCGACAGGATGTCGTTTGGGGAGGCGATCGAGGAAGCTGATGAGGCTGGTGAACGTGGAGGCGCTCAAGATGAAGCTGGGGACGGAAGGGAAGGAGGAGATCGGCTACTCGGAGCTGATCGAGGCGTGCAAGAGCATGGGCGTCGGGTAAGTCTCCTGTCACTTCAGAAGCTTTAAATTTCCGATGCTTCAGTTATGTAGCTTCTGGATTTTGACTAGAAACCTGCCTCATTATGTCTCGAATGTGGAGATAAGAAACGTTAGGCTTTCAATATGTTCAGCAACAGTATTCTCATGTTGACTGGCTTGAGCTAAACGTTAGAGAACAACTACGATGAAGCCTTTTCTTCACATAAAAGACCTGTTGGCACAATCTGGTGGGAGGTTGCCAATATAACTACACCAGGAATGGGTCGACATCACAAAGTACAATTAGAGTTAGAAAATTCAAAGTAGAAAAACACGCAGGAAAGAAAGTTAGAAAGACGAAAGATAAAATTGGTGTTAGAATGTTTATGAGTGAACTTGTCATAAATCTGTAGGAGGCTGAGAGAGTTGAATCCAACTCCTGCCCCTTGAAACTTGGTCTCATAGAAGCTCCATTTTACAGGTTTGCAAAACTGCTGATGTAGCAAGCCGGGTTGAGAGCCAGCTTAAAATGGTCATCAGGCCCATGTATTCTAATCCACCTATTCACGGTGCCTCTATTGTGGCTGTCATACTCAAGGACAGGTATTTTTTCCTAGTAGATAATTTATGCAATGCAATCAACCCCTTTTTATTCTTGGACAAGTGAATGATCAACCTTAATCAGGAAGGGACGAGGCGGCGGCTTTCGCGCGCATGCTTGACGAGGCCGGCGTGGTCCTCCTCTTTAGAGATAAGGTTTACCTGCGTCCCGATAAGGTACTCCACTAGCCTTTTCTGTCGATTTGATGTATGGTTATCTTAGTATATTGGTTATGTAATGCCTTGGAAATGACATATCGTTATCGTTATATTACTAATAGAAGGTTATCATGACCTATCTTTCACGTGGAGCTGTTAAAAATTGATGGTTGACTAGTTTGGTAGGCAAACTCGTGGTGGTGTGAAGAATGTGTACAGGTTATTGGATCTGTTAAATGTTAACAGCAACTGTTTGATTAATTCGTGTAGTGATTGAGGACCCTGATGCTTTCCTATGTATTCAAATGATTTTCTGAGTGTATGGTAGGAACTGTTCGGTTTGTGAGGGAGGAGCAGATAAGTGGTGCTCTACTAACTGAAATCGTATCTCCAACCATATGAGCTTGGAAGTTCCAAACATGTTTTAACATGTACCGATTTACCAACCCCCCCCCCCCCCCAACCCACCAAAACACCGTTCGTTTATGTTTTTCTTTATTCTTTTGTAGTACAGACAATTGGCGCATGTACATAGCTTTTTTTGGTGTATGTCTCTTCAAGAACTATTACTTTTGGCCCACGATAATGTCATGATTGATAGTACAAATCTTATTGCGGCTTTGTTTGATTGGCAGAACACAATTATTCTGTGTTGTTTGTGATACCATTTTTACAACATGGGCGTAACTGGTTCAGGCAAACTAGAATCGAAAAATAAAATTTGTTTAGCTTCTCTTTTGTAGTTGTATTTCAACAAATGTAGGCCATGGATAAACTAGAATTGTGTCACCATTGATTGATTGTGTAGCAAGCAGTAGCTAGCATGCAAGATGGGGGGATCTTGCCTGTGAACTATATTTTCTTAAACTCGTAACATCTTCGTTTCGATAATCTCATAAGACTTAAATGTGCCAGTATTATGAGACTTGATAAATCTTGTGTTGTTGCAACTGCATATACTGGATAGTGATAACAACTAAACACACAATATCATCTAGTTAATTAACAGGTAACACATTAAGATTGTATATTGCAGGCATGAGCTAATTGTAAATATTGTGGCCGCGGTAGGTTTGCTCTCATGATTGTGGACAGTGCGACTACACTCTATAGGACAGATTTTTCAGGAAGGGGAGAATTGTCAGCCAGGCAAATGCATCTTGCAAAATTTTTAAGGAGCCTTCAGAAATTAGCTGATGAGGTAGACTCCGCTCCAACTGGGAAACCTCATTGCTAGTGGTTTAACTTGCTAGGGATTATCATCATCTGGATGATTTATTGTGCAAAAAAGTTGCTAGACATGTTCTGTTCTACTGTACGTTAAGGACCTTCCTCAGTTGATAATTTTGAAGTTATCCTTTCCTGTGTCAGTGCAGTTTGGTGTGGCAGTTGTTATTACTAACCAAGTTGTTGCTCAAGTGGATGGTTCTGCTCTTTTTGCTGGACCTCAAATCAAACCAATTGGTGGCAACATTATGGCTCATGCTTCTACAACGAGGTCTACCTCTGCATGCAAGATGGGGGGATCTTGCCTGTGAACTATATTGTCTTAAACTCGTAACATCTTCGTTTCGATAATTATTTTTGTCCACAATGTCAAAATTATGGCATTGTGATTTTAGTTAATTTGATTGGCATGATAATTATTTTTGTCCACAATCACAATGCTTTATAAAGCATTGTGATTTTAGTTAATTTGATGGGCATGATTATGGTTCCCTTACTGGTGCATCTATTGATCTTGCAATAGCGGTTCTATAAGTTGGTGCTTGGCAGGGGTGTAGTGATAGCATGGAAATGATTTTGTAAATATTTTTTTTGACAAATAAGGAGCTATGCCTACGGTATGTACCGTAGGCATAGGTTGGGAATAAAAATAAGAATACAGCTATGCCTACGGTAGTACCGTAGGCAGAGCTATAAAAATAATAATACAGCTATGCCTACGGTAGTACCGTAGGCATAGCTGGGAATAAGTGGGCTACGGTATAACCGTAGCCATAACCTTCAACCCCCGTAGGCATAGATCTAGGGCATCGCCTCTTCTGGCTACGGTATAGTACCGTAGGGATAAGCTATGCCTACGGGACATGGCACCTATACCTACGGTACTGTACCGTAGGCATAAGCTGGTTTTCTTGTAGTGACCCATCAAGCACACACATACGCACATCGGCGGCGGACACTTCGCCTCTTCTCTGAGACTCTCCTAACTATGCCCACCCTGATCTAGAGATACAGATAAGGCGATTGGGCCGATGGCTGACAAAGAACATTACAGTGCAGAGGAGGCGTCTGAATCAAGAAGAAGACCTAATCCTTTATTGGCATCTCTCAATTTCCACCAGTGATCAACAATCACGAGGCTGTTCTTTTTGGCGGCGGCTCTGGGAGGAGACGATGGGGCACTCGCTGGACCGTCGCGAACCACGGTGTAAGACTCCTGCTTGGACTCCTCGTCCACCTCGAACATCTTCGGCGATCAATCGGATCTGAACTGGAAGGCAAGGATCTGAACCGAATTTGACACAAACATCGTCGTCATGGATTACCGATTGGAGATGGCCTTGGTGCTTGTCGGCCTGGAGCTGGGCGAGCTCGGCGAGGCGCTGTTCGAGCGAGGAGGCAAGCCGTGAGTGCTGTGATTGGATCTACGGTGAACTCGGAGGAGAGGGAGACGTGCTTCTGCTCGAAGATGGAGCATGTCTGCTCGGCGGTGATGGAGGCGGCATCAGCCTGGGCCCTGACGGATCTGACACAAACACCGTCTACACCAAGTCCATCCCTAATCGGTATGGCACCGATTTTTTCTCGGAGGAGCTGCCGTGGCGGTGACCGTGATGGGGCGGGGGCGTGCTAGCGGCGCTGCTTGCTTGGCTTCGTGTGTGAGAGAGAGAGAGAGAGAGAGAGAGAGGGAGAGGGAGAGGGAGATGGAGGGGTAAATTAACTTGTTTCTCAAGGGTATTAGCGTCATTTTCTTACTTCTGTTAATTCTTTGAACGAAAAAATAAAAAAGTGTAGTTTAGTGTAACTAAAAAAGATAGAGGGGTTTGTGTGTAGTTTAGGCAAACCTCAGGGGTGCCGTGTGTAATTTATCCTTGATTTAATGGGAGAGTCTACATAAGCAAAAAAGAGTATTATGGATAAGGATTTCTACCTTACTCTATAAAATAATTTCTGATATGACCTGCACAACATGGTTAATTTAGGAAATATTTGGGGATTGCGTATTTAAGCACTGCATGCAGGAACAATATTAACCTAGAGATAGGATGCATCGGAATGCATTGATGCTAGACGCCTGTTAAGAAATGAAAATGAAAGATGCCTAGGGAACAGCTTAAAGCATATGCAGTGAATAGCCCATTCATTGCCCCCACTGACACTCACTCTTCACTGGGATGTGAGGATCAACAAAGTCTCCCAATCTCCATACAAGAAAACTATATACAAAGATTGATTCTTCCCACCTGTCTCCCCATTGATCTTATCCTTCCAAATTTCTCGTGAATTACTTTGCAGTGCTCACCAGTGATGCTGCTTACAAAAGCTACATATTCATGCACCATCCAACCTATATATACTCTCACTACACATGGGACACCCTCGCATTAACCCAAACCTTAAACAAGCCTCTCCCTATAATGGAGTTCTCTCTATCTTCCAAAAGAATTTCACTTGTTCTTGTTCTTTTTCTTTTTGAGCCAAGATTGTGTTATGGAGCTAGAAAGCTGGCTTCCTTGTATGAACCACCACCTATGACTCTAAAATACCATAAGGGTGCTTTGCTTGAAGGAAAAGTTCCGCTCTCTATTTTATGGTACGGAAAATTCTCATCAGCCCAAAAATCCATTGTTGTCGACTTCCTTCTCTCCCTAAAGCCACTTGAACAAAAAAAGCTCCTCTCTTCTTCTACTACACCTTTAGTTTCTAAATGGTGGGAAACCATAGAAACCTACATGAAGAAAGCTGGCAAGAATATGACCCAATTCATTTTAACTGACCAAGTGACAGATGAGACATGTTCAATTGGTAGAACCCTAAAGAGGCCTCAGATTTCTGAGTTGGCTCATCGCGTTATCTCTAAACCCGGTGGGCTGACGCTGGTACTCACAGCTGACGACGTTGGAGTAGAAGGCTTTTGCATGAGCAATTGCGGGTTTCACGGGTCGGATTCCAAAGCCAAGTCGGTTTTCATATGGGTTGGTAACTCGGTGACTCAGTGCCCTGGCCAATGCGCGTGGCCGTTCCACCAACCCATATACGGACCACAGGGCGCACCACTTGGGGCGCCCAATGGGGATGTTGGGGTGGAAGGCATGGTGGTGAACATTGCGAGCCTATTGGCCGCAACCGTGACCAACCCTTTTGGAAACGGCTACTTCCAGGGGCCGGCCGAAGCTCCACTCGAGGCGGCTTCGGCTTGCCCCGGGGTCTACGGTAAGGGTGCGTACCCAGGTTACGCTGGAGAGTTGTTAATCGATGCAACCACTCGAGCGAGCTACAATGCGATTGGTTCTAATGGAAGGAAGTACTTGCTACCAGCTTTGTTTGACCCTAATACTTCTCAGTGTACAACTGTTGTATGATCCCGAGAGGGTCATGTCTAAGAAAGTCCTTGGTGTACATGTAGATAATGTGAAGAGTTTTATCAGTTATATTTTTTGAATTGCTATCTTCAGGTCAAAAAGAGAAATGGATATTGAACTTTTGGGTAGCACACAAATTGAAGATCAAACACTAGAAGGATGCTAGTAAATCAGTTCGGTTGCTTTTGCAGTTCTCATAAGTCTAGCTGTTAAGTACCCAACTTATCCCGCAGTTATCATAATGCACATAAGAGGTCTAAAGTTAGCTCATCTAGGAGTCAACACATGGACAGGGAGTTCATTGTGGCGAAGTGTGTATTTGAGGCATTATTTGCAATGGGTTTAGGGGCACTGCTAAGCTGTGTCACCTTAGAGCGGTCGTCGATCCAATTCGTATGATCGATATATTTTTCGCTGTTCCTGTTATCCATCTTATCTCTTGATTCAATGTAACACTATCCTATCCTCGAAGGAAGGGCAAGGCAAGGTTGCCTGATAGGCGTCTGGCAGTTTAGATGTCAAACACATCATTAATAGCAAGATTTTTTTTTTTTGATTTTAGATGATAAGGGGAATTCTTAAGCTAGCTTAGCTATAACGTCAATCGAGAATAAGTTCATCTTTGGGTGATTTTAAAGGCGTATTCCGGCAAATGGCCTGGTTCATTTCAAAAATCATTTTAAAGTTTGAATTCAGGAAGTTAATGACGGGAACAAATCTCCTTGACCACTGAGGTATCCCTCGCGGGGTTATTCATGACTAGATCATCCATGTAGGTTTGTCCATCTTGTAACTGCATGACCAAATCTGCTCATTTGGTCCAAGAGAAAAAAATCTCTAACAGGGGCCTGTAAGGGAAAAGAAGAGTAACAGATTGCGATGTGGTTAGTGTTCCAACCCAAGGGTTGAAGCCCAAAACCAGCTCTTGGGTTGATTCAATTCTTAGCCCGGTGGGACTAGGTATGCTGGCATAACCTAGTGCATAAAATTGTCCATGACTTTGCTTGCCCTTTGGTCACTCCCGGAAAGTGACTTGGTCTAAATCCACATCCTAGAATTGGAAAGGCCACTCTCTCTAAGTTACTTGTTACCAAATTGACTCTTCTTGAAAATCAGCCTTACTTTGGCATCACACTCAGATTGAAGTGAATCTCATTACATTTATGTACCAAGAGTCACGGAGCTAGATAAAATGAACAACCAACATTAGCAATATTTCCACACCACTGCTCAGGGAAAAGTAAATTTGTGACCCCCACCAAAAAATACTTTGTGTCCACCATGAAGGACTGCATATGATGAATGCATTTAACTTGACTTTAAAGCTTAACACATCCATGTATATATGTTTAACTTATTTTTCTTGCTTACTCAATGTAAGACTGATGACATATTTTTCGTGCTATTGATTAATGCGAAACTTATGCCACTAAGTCATGTCACGTATATGACGATGTTTATTTTTTGTAAATTGAGTCATATTCTCAATGGGTTAAAGAGCTAATTGTTAGATACACTCACGAGAATCTCTGATTAAAGAAGTACAAATAAAATATTTATACGAATAGAAAAAATGCATTTGTATTCATGAGGTCCATAAAGGAATTAATACGTCATGAAATATAATTGAGATTACATCAGAAATATTAAATAAAAGAAATGACGAAAAGGTAGGGTTCACCTTGATGGCTCCATTGATATTTCTCCAATCTTCCGCCATCCTGTCGCAGCCCAAGACTTCTTTTTATAATGAAGTCGAAGTCTCCAAGACTTGTTGCACCACTTCATCGAAAATTACCATCATGTGATTAATCTTGAGCTTTATCAAATCTAATAAATAATTATCACTTTGATTTTTATGAAATCTATATCTATATTTATACTACCTATAAAAGTATGAATTTTGTAAATCATTTTTATTCCGTTTTTGCCTTTCGTTAATCACTCCAATAACAATCCTACCCTTCATAAGTACTATTATTAATTACTAAAAATTTTGTAATCATTTCTGATTTTGTCCTTCGTTAGTTATTCCAATGACAACCCTTCCCTTCTCTAATTAGTTTTTTTATAATGCGTTTAAAACATTATGTCATAAATTTAATCTAAACCTACATTTACACGTTGGGAAACAAAATGTGTGGTTGCAATATATATATATATATATATATATATGAAGGTTGAAAATCATTTTTGGACGATTATGTCATCCGTTAATTACGTCAATTACATTCTTATCCTTCTTTTATTACTTCCTTTTAAATTTTGATCAAATTAAAAGAATATTGGGTAATGAATCTATTCTATTCATTGGAAAATGAAAAGTGTGTTGAGAAAGAAAAACAGAACAAAGAAAATCCTTTATTATTCTCTTTTTAATTTTATTAAAATGAAATAAGCATTAGATATTGAACTGGTTAATGATAACTGTGATTTTTTTTCCTTGCATTTTTAGGTTAGCAAACAATTAACCAATTGCAAAACTAAAAAATAAAAATAAAATAAAGAAACTAAAATACGTGAAAAATTAATTAAGAAACAAAAAATTGTTGGAAAAACAAAAATAGAAAAAAAGTGAAAAAAGGTTCAATATGCATAAAAAACAAAGCTTAAATATGGTGCCAATTTGAACTGAAAATATGTTCGGTTATTGCAGTTAAAGATCGGATGTTTTACATTTCTTATTGAAGAAATGCAAAGCACCTGATTTTGAAAATTACAAATCTTAACCATAAACCAATTTAACAAATTACAAAAAACAAAGACGTAGATTCATTGTTTTAGTTTCTCTAATTGGTTTTATTTTCAGCAGTATCATCAAATATTTCTTCAATTCAGAAGCCTGTAAAAAATATTTTCAAATATTGAACTGATTACAATTGCGAACATCAAATATACATTTATTCTAAAACAAGTTACAAAAGAAATAAGAATATAATTGAATTACATTATTTTGATCTAAAAAAAGATAATAATATCAGCTCAAACATTGCTCTTGACTATATTCACATGCAGCGCACGTGTTCTATACTGGTATGTATAAAAGTCTTCTATTTCATCTCAAATGTTCTGGCCCAATTGCAATATTAATGGGCTTACGAGGGAACGAGCCTACTTGAAAATCCCGAACACTGAGCTTCATTTTAGCAAAAGCTCCTAATAAACTATTGGGCTTGGTTGTCAACCCAATATACTTCAATATTGGATTCCTCAAACTTTCGGTGCCAACAAACTCTTCTTGTGATTTAGAGTTTCTGAATTTCTAAAAATCGTCGGATAACGACTAATTGGCATCTCAGCTTTTGCAGTTCTCTCTTTGGCTTAAGATGCTTCGAGCATTAAACTATCTTGGAGCAGGTCGCAAACTTTGCATTTCGATGTCTGTACCTAAGTGCTTACAAGTTTGTTCTCGAGCAACCTATTTTACTTCCATTATATGTAGTCAAGTGCTTGTTCTCGTGCAACACATTTTTCCCCTTTGCTTGCAGACTTCCTCATGATGCTTATGACCAACTCATATCCATTTGGTCTTTCTTTGGTAAAAAGCTTAAGTCGGTGCAATACTTTCGAGAAGGTCTTTAAAGTTCTACGTCATTACATGCTAAGATACCTTGAATATTTGGTACAAGTTGTCAACTTACTTGAATGATGAAGTCATGAGGCTCAATTTGAGAATTTCTTTTGTGAAGATTCATTTTTTTCTTTGAAAAGAGTTTTTTTATTTGTTAGGGCTGTACTGAAAAAAATTGCCCCAAGTTGCCTATGTACTCGACAGAGGAGCCATCATGTAGGTCAAAAGAAATTTTTTTTTTTTTTTTTTGAAAATTTCTTTTGTTAGACTAAACTTAGGAATATGCACATTCTACCTGCACACCCCAAAATGAATAACTCATCATATAGTTCAAAAGATTTTTTTTTCAAAGAGATTATCATATGATATGACTGAACTTGGGAATATGCCCCAGGTTGCTTACGTACCCTTAAATGATCTAGTCATGACGTAGTTCAATAAGAAACATTTTCTTTTTAAAGATTTCTTTTGTCGTTGTGATTATCCTCAGGATTATGCCCAAGCTGCCAACATACCCCTAGAAAATCATGTCATCATGTAGTTCGAATTTTTATTAGAAAAAATACATATTTAAGAAGAAATATTTCTTTTTGAAGATTTCTTTTGTCATTGTGATTTTACTCTGGATTATGCCCAAGCTGCCAACATACCCCTAAAGGATCATGTCATCATGTAGTTCGGATATTTATTTGAAGAAATATCCTATTTTTCTTTTCTTTTTTTGAAAAGTTTTTTTTTTCATAATAGAATTTGTTTTGATTGCTGTGATTGGACATGAGAAATATGCACGGGCTACCTACGTACCCAAAGGATCTATCCATCGTGTAGTTCAACTGTTTCTTTTTCTGTTGGCACCCTAACTTTTGTCTAGACCGCCCTTTTTATGGTTCAGCCTAGCAGGCTCTTTTTTTTTCTTTGCGTCCTAACTTTCGCCCCAGACCAGCATTTTCAAGATTTTTGACCTAGCTAGCTTTTTATTTTTCTTTGCTTATCTTTTAAGCAAAGAAATAAGGAGAATGCTAAACAAGGTTTCTTACTCACTTCCCAAATGGCAATACAAAGTGCATTTTTTTTGCATGCACTTTCGATCTCTTGTGTGTCTGAGGTATGCATAATAGTGAGCCAGTGTGAATTTCCTTTCTTATAACAGGGCCTTCGTGGATGAAGGGGAAAGTGCTTCAACGTGCTAATGTGGTACCTACACATGTCTTTGATTTTTTTCTTCCAATGCATAAGCTCTCTTTTTGTTTCAGGACATTAAAACATAGTTATCATAGTTTCGAGCTTTTATTTACAGGCCAATGGTTCAGGCACACAAAGGCAGATGACGGCACATATGTTTTTGGCACCCAACGGTTTTACTCGATCGCTTGTTGTGATAGCTCCCATTCATGTTCAGTGTAACCATTAATTAAGTAGGCCATGAAACCTTCATGGAAGAGGGCATGTGCATTTACTTTGTTAATGGAGACTTGCAAAAAGTATCTTGTATCAAGAGTAGCTGTGTGCCGATTTTGCTAGGGGACCTTATCTTAAGGAAGAAAGTGATCACAATCGGGTCTTTTGATACTTCTTTTATTTCGAGAGAACATGTCTAAGCAGCACACTAGTCTTGAATTGATTTATTGCTAATCTTTTAAAATATGTCTTGTATGATGTCTGCGAGAAGTGCATCTCTAAGGCTGACCTGATCTTTTATTTTTGCATGATTGGAAGCTTGTTCAGAGTCCCATTGACATTTCTTTATTTACTTTCATTAAGCATTTGTTCATCATCCTTGTTATAATTACACTACAAGAAAACAGACTTCTAGTTATAGAACCAAATTCGACGCTAAAAGTCATCTTTAGCGACGGACTTTTCCGTCACTAAAACCCCAACACTAAAGGTAATCCGTCAGTAGGAAGCTTTAGCGACAGTGAAATACCGAAGGAAATTCCGTCCCGAAAAGGTTTTTTCCTATTTTTTTTTAATTTCCAATCATATTTTTTTGCTTGGGAGAAAATATTTTTAAAATCATTTAGCCATGGACTTTTAGTGATAGATATCCATCTGTAGCGATAAATAAAATTTGCAAATTTTTTATGATTTTTAGCGACAGATCTTGCCCGTCACGAAATGGTATTTAAAATTTAAAAAAACATTACTTTTAGCGACGGTCTTTTAGCAACATGCTAAATCAGTCGCTAAAAATAATGTTTAAAGAAACCTTATTCCATTTTCTTTTCTTCTTCGACCCCTCTCTCTCTCTCTCTCCCCCCCTCAATTGTAACCACCCACCTCCCGCCCCTCACCCGACCGCCTCTTCACCGTCGTAACCCTGCCCTTGTCGCACTGGTGCCGTTGTCCCACCATAACCCTGCCAGAGCTACCCCAAAATTTTCATTTTTCAAAAAGATTGTTGCATATTACCAATTTTTAAACGCATGTATGCATAAAAACCCTTAGTTCTCTTTCAAAGGTACTCATTACAAAGTAATACTTTGTAATGAACATTCGGATGTCTAGTTTGGATCGAACAATTTGGAAAAGCTAAGTGTTGATAAAACAGTGTATCGACTCATACTCCGTGTTTTATGTCTTGGAAGAAATTTGGTACACTTTCTCCTGTGTTTCTTCCGGTGCACACATACCTGAATGTTATAATACCTAATCGATGTCGTGGAGGTGCTGCCAAGTTTTTCGTAAACATAAAACAAAGCATGAGTTAGTAACTATTTTATAGACATGTGCTTTTCTGAATGAGATATGACTACTACCTATTAGAGAATAGAGGTAAAAAGTAGGAGTGAAAAGGCAAACAAAGTCGAACATGATCCTACTCACACGGGAAGGTCCGTGCCTCATGACGTTCTCCGACATCAGAATGTGGCTAAGCACCCAGAGATGGATAAGGATGAGGTGCAAGCTTTGACATACTGGATGATGCATAAGAGAAAAGTGCCTAAAGATGATGGACATCCGGCAGGGGAGTTCATTTCATAGGTTGCTCAGTAGGTTGATGTGAGTTCTAAATTTTAACGTCTTTATTGCTTATTGTCTAATCAAGTATTGACAAGGTTATGTTATGTTTTAATTGTTTTACATGCCACATTTGGGGAGATGATGTTGTCTAGGCAGCGGTACGGTCAATCATTAGCCACCACGAGTACTAGTGTAAAGGGATTTCAGACGTGGCTGGATAAACTGGTGGTCGCCAATAGGAAAAAAGAGCATCTACGCGGCATCAGCTTGACTGCACGTGCCGTGATTGGAACATCCCCACCCTCTACTACCCTTTTACAGGGACAGAGAGTGACCGTGAAGCATAAATTAGACCCTACATACATTCGTTGCATTGCTTGAGAAATGGCCAGAATCATCAGGGATGAGGTAAAAATATGTTAATATTTACGAAATGTTTGGTTAAGTGTTATATACAATTATTAAAAAGTTCATGTTCTTCTAACATAAAATGCTTCCCAATCCGAGTCGAATCCGAATGACACCTCCGTGGACGATGACGAACAGGATCCGGATGCCACTCTTGACGTTAACGACTGAGCCATATATGTCTCCCTCCCCTCCCCCTATACGTTCGTCCTTGCGGTTGGGTGTCTGGTACTGTTTGATTTACATTTCTAACATTGTATATATTTGTGTTAAATTGGAATAGATTACCAATATTGTGTACATGCATGCGTTTTCTGTATATAAGGTTAAATAATTATTGATGGATCAACAAGTACTTGACTATTGTGGATTGGGTTGCCTTGAATATATTGTTTGGTGTGATTTGAATTACGGGAAGTAGGTTCGGTTATTAAAAAAATATTTTTTAGTGATCGGTTTTTTTTGTCGCTCAATGTAGAAATCAAAAGAAATGCAATGGGCATTTAGCGACAGAAATTTCCGTCGCTAAAAGTATTACCGTCGGACTTTTAGCGACGAACAAAAGCTCGGCGTTATTATCAACGAACTTTTAGTGACAAAAATTTTTGTTGCAATAAGTTGGTAATACAATTAGTGACGTAAATTTCTGTCGCCAAAAGTGTTTTAATTTCCAAAAATAAAAACTACCAAAATTTACGGACTTCTTCGTCTCCGTTACTAAAGGTAATTAAATCCGTCGCTAAAACTTGAACTCTTTCCGACTGACTAAAAAATTTGTCACTGACATTTTAGTGACAAGATTGTTTGCAACAGATTTTTAGTGACAGACAGTCCGTCGCTAAAAGTCTTTTTCGACGGATAAGAAACTTTTAGCGACGAAAATGTCCTTTTTATTGTAGTGGTATGAATTTTTGTACAATTTCATTCAGCATATCGAGAGCGGTTTAGCAATTCCTTTGAGGGCACAATGCCAAAGTGATCGCATTTGGAAAATATGCATCAATTTTAGGGATGATTTTATGGCCCTCATCAATTATGTGTTGAATATCTTCTTCAAAGTGAAGCACTTATCAATTGGGTAGCGATTAGGCCATTAGAAAGGCAATAGTTATTTCGCCATTATTTCCTTGCTTGGACCTTTCAATCATTGAGAGAGTTTATGGCCTTCCATCACCGACCTATCCAAAAGGTTTTTGACGATTTCGTTCGCAAAAGAAAATTTACTCTCTATCCTTTCTTCTACAGAAGTCCTACTATACCTCATTAGAATATCTCTTCTCTTGTCATTGGCGAGTTTTTTTTCCCTCGTAATCTTTACAACTATTGTTTCAACTTTTTAGACCGCTTCAGGCCCTGTCTTCTTTTGACCGAGGTGCATTTCAAGACCACATGCCCTAGTCCACAAGGCATTGAACCCATCAAAAGTTTGGGACAAAAGATGTAATGAGAGCTCATGCCTAAAATCATAGAAGCATATTTGTAGCAATTCACACCGATTGAAATATCGAGAAGATCTAAAGGTAAGAGTTTGTCACCTTGCAATAAAGTCTGGTGCCTACTGATTGTCATATTGCTTGGTATTAATCAGTTCCACTATACACACTTTCCTTTTGTATTACTGAACTGGTTGTAAAACTCCATGATCAAAGCATCCCAGTCAGGAATTGACCATTCCGGTAAATTAAAGTACCATTGAAATCTAGTCACTCCACACAGATTGCGCAAATAGTTGTAGCCACAAAACCTTAATTGTTTGCCTAAATGGACTAAACAAACAATGAAATGAGCTGCATGTTCCCTAGGGTTTCCTTTCTCACTAAACATTCAAAAGTTCGGTGAAGCTTAGGGTTATTATCAACGGACTTTTAGCGACACAAATTTCTGTTGCAATAAGTTGGTAATACAATTAGTGACGTAAATTTCTGTCGCCAAAAGTGTTTTAATTTCCAAAAATAAAAACTACCAAAATTTACGGACTTCTTCGTCTCCGTTACTAAAGGTAATTAAAGCCGTCGCTAAAAATTGAACTCTTTCCGACTGAGTAAAAAAATTTGGCACTGAAATTTTAGTGACAAGAGTGTTTGCAACAAACTTTTAGCGACAGACCGTCCGCCGCTAAAAGTCTTTTTCGACGGATAAGAACCTTTTAGCGACGAACATGTCCTTTTTATTGTAGTGGTATGAATTTTTGTACAATTTCATTCAGCATATCGAGAGCGGTTTAGCAATTCCTTTGAGGGCATAATGCCAAAGTGATCGCATTTGGAAAATATGCATCAATTTTAGGGATGATTTTATGGCCCTCATCAATTATGTGTTGAATATCTTCTTCAAAGTGAAGCACTTATCAATTGGGTAGCGATTAGGCCATTAGAAAGGCAATAGTTATTTCGCCATTATTTCCTTGCTTGGACCTTTCAATCATTGAGAGAGTTTATGGCCTTCCATCACCGACCTATCCAAAAGGTTTTTGACGATTTCGTTCGCAAAAGAAAATTTACTCTCTATCCTTTCTTCTACAGAAGTCCTACTATACCTCATTAGAATATCTCTTCTCTTGTCATTGGCGAGTTTTTTTTCCCTCGTAATCTTTACAACTATTGTTTCAACTTTTTAGACCGCTTCAGGCCTTGTCTTCTTTTAACCGAGGTGCATTTCAAGATCACATGCCCTATTCCACAAGTCATTGAACCCATCAAAAGTTTGGGACAAAAGATGTAATGAGAGCTCATGCCTAAAATCATAGAAGCATATTTGTAGCAATTCACACACTTTCCTTTTGTATTACTGAACTGGTTGTAAAACTCCATGATCAAAGCATCCCAGTCAGGAATTGACCATTCCGGTAAATTAAAGTACCATTGAAATCTAGTCACTCCACACAGATTGCGCAAATAGTTGTAGCCACAAAACCTTAATTGTTTGCCTAAATGGACTAAACAAACAATGAAATGAGCTGCATGTTCCCTAGCATTTCCTGTCTTTTTAAGCATTCAAAAGTTCGGTGAAGCTTAGGGTTATTATCAACGGACTTTTAGCGACACAAATTTCTGTTGCAATAAGTTGGTAATACATTTAGTGACGTAAATTTTTGTCGCCAAAAGTATTTTAATTTCCAAAAATAAAATCTACCAAAATTTATGGACTTTTTCGTCTCCGTTACTAAAGGTAATTAAATCCGTCGCTAAAAATTGAACTCTTTTCGACTGAGTAAAAAAATTTGTCACTGACATTTTAGTGACAAGTATGTTTGCAATAGACTTTTAGCGACGGACAGTCCGCCGCTAAAACTCTTTTTCGACGGAAAGAAACTTTTAGATACGAAAATGTCCATTTTGTTGTAGTGGTATGAATTTTTTAACAATTTCATTCATCATATCGAGAGCGGTTTAGAAATTCCTTTGAGGGCACAATTCCAAAGTGATCGCATTTGGAAAATATGCATCAATTTTAGGGATGATTTTATGGCCCTCATCAATTATGTGTTGAATATCTTCTTCAAAGTGAAGCACTTATCAATTGGGTAGCGATTAGGCCATTAGAAAGGCAATAGTTATTTCGCCATTATTTCTTTGCTTGGACATTTCAATCGTTCAGAGAGTTTATGAACTTCCATCACCGACCTATCCAAGAGGTTTTTGACGATTTCGTTCGCAAAAGAAAATTTCCTCTCTGTCCTTTCTTCTACAGAAGACCCACTATATCTCATTAGAATATCTCTTTTGTTGTCATTGGCGAGTTTTTTTTCGTAATCTTTAAAACAATTGTTTCAACATTTTAGACCGCTTCAGGCCTTGTCTTCTTTTAACCGAGGTGCATTTCAAGATCACATGCCCTATTCCACAAGTCATTGAACCCATCAAAAGTTTGGGACAAAAGATGTAATGAGAGCTCATGCCTAAAATCATAGAAGCATATTTGTAGCAATTCACACCGATTGAAATATCGAGAAGATCTAAAGGTAAGAGTTTGTCACCTTGCAATAAAGTCTGGTGCCTACTGATTGTCATATTGCTTGGTATTAATCAGTTCCACTATACACACTTTCCTTTTGTATTACTGAACTGGTTGTAAAACTCCATGATCAAAGCATCCCAGTCAGGAATTGACCATTCCGGTAAATTAAAGTACCATTGAAATCTAGTCACTCCACACAGATTGCGCAAATAGTTGTAGCCACAAAACCTTAATTGTTTGCCTAAATGGACTAAACAAACAATGAAATGAGCTGCATGTTCCCTAGGGTTTCCTTTCTCACTAAACATTCAAAAGTTCGGTGAAGCTTAGGGTTATTATCAACGGACTTTTAGCGACACAAATTTCTGTTGCAATAAGTTGGTAATACATTTAGTGACGTAAATTTTTGTCGCCAAAAGTATTTTAATTTCCAAAAATAAAATCTACCAAAATTTATGGACTTTTTCGTCTCCGTTACTAAAGGTAATTAAATCCCTCGCTAAAAATTGAGGTCTTTTCGACTGAGTAAAAAAAATTTGTCACTGAAATTTTAGTGACAAGATTGTTTGCAATAGACTTTTAGCGACAGACAGTCCGTCGCTAAAAGTCTTTTTCGACGGATAAGAAACATTTAGCGACGAAAATGTCCATTTTGTTGTAGTGGTATGAATTTTTTAACAATTTCATTCATCATATAGAGACCGGTTTAGAAATTCCTTTGAGGGCACAATTCCAAAGTGATCGCATTTGGAAATATGCATCAATTTTAGGAAATGTTTTATGGCCCTCATCAATTATGAGCTGAATTTCTTCTTCAAGGTGAAGCACGTATCAATTGGGTAGCGATGAGGCCATTAGAACGTCAATAGTTATTTCGCCATTATTTCCATGCTTGGACCATTCAATCGTTCAGAGAGTTTATGGCCTTCCATCACCGACCTATCCAAGAGGTTTTTGACGATTTCGTTCGCAAAAGAAAATTTCCTCTCTGTCCTTTCTTCTACAGAAGACCCACTATATCTCATTAGAATATCTCTTTTGTTGTCATTGGCGAGTTTTTTTTCGTAATCTTTACAACTATTGTTTCAACTTTTTAGACCGCTTCAGGCCCTGTCTTCTTTTGACCGAGGTGCATTTCAAGACCACATGCCCTAGTCCACAAGGCATTGAACCCATCAAAAGTTTGGGACAAAAGATGTAAGGAGAGCTCTTGCCAAAAATCATAGAAGCATATTTGTAGCAATTCACACCGATTGAAATTGTGAGAAGATCTAAAGGTAAGAGTTTGTCACCTTGCAAATAAAGTCTGGTGCCTACTAATTGTCATCCTGCTTGTCATATTGCTTGGTATTAATCAGTTCCACTATACACACTTTCCTTTTGTATTACTGAACTGGTTGTAAAACTCCATGATCAAAGCATCCCAGTCAGGAATTGACCATTCTGGTAAATTAAAGTACCATCAAAATCTAGTCACTCCACACAGATTGCGCAAATAGTTGTAGCCACAAAAAATTATTTGCATAAATGGACTAAACAAACAATGAAATGAGCTGCATGTTCCCTAGGGTTTCCTTTCTCACTAAACATTCAAAAGTTCGGTGAAGCTTAGGGTTATTATCAACGGACTTTTAGCGACACAAATTTCTGTTGCAATAAGTTGGTAATACATTTAGTGACGTAATCTTCTGTCGCCAAATGTATTTTAATTTCCAAAAAAAAAAAAAACTGCCAAAATTTACGGACTTCTTCGTCTCCGTTACTAAAGGTAATTAAATCCGTCGCTTGAAAAAATTTGGCACTGAAATTTTAGTGACAAGATTGTTTGGAAGAGACAGTCCGTCGCTAAAAGTCTTTTTCGACGGATAAGAAACATTTAGCGACGAAAATGTCCATTTTGTTGTAGTGGTATGAATTTTTTAACAATTTCATTCATCATATCGAGAGCGGTTTAGAAATTCCTTTGAGGGCACAATTCCAAAGTGATCGCATTTGGAAATATGCATCAATTTTAGGAAATGTTTTATGGCCCTCATCAATTATGAGCTGAATTTCTTCTTCAAGGTGAAGCACGTATCAATTGGGTAGCGATGAGGCCATTAGAACGTCAATAGTTATTTCGCCATTATTTCCCCCATCAAAAGTTTGGGACAAAAGATGTAAGGAGAGCTCTTGCCAAAAATCATAGAAGCATATTTGTAGCAATTCACACCGATTGAAATTGTGAGAAGATCTAAAGGTAAGAGTTTGTCACCTTGCAAATAAAGTCTGGGCCTACTGATTTACATACTGCTTGGTATTAATCAGCTCCGCTATACACACTCTTCCTTTTGTATTATTGAACTGGTTGTAAAACTCCATGATCAAAGCTTCCCAGTGAGGAATTGACCATTCTGGTAAATTAAAGTACCATCAAAATCTAGTCACTCCACACAGATTGCGCAAATAGTTGTAGCCACAAAAAATTATTTGCATAAATGGACTAAACAAACAATGAAACGAGCTGCATGTTCCCTAGGATTTCCTTTCTCGGTAAACATTCTAAAGTTCGGTAAAGCTCAGGGTTATTATCAACGGACTTTTAGCAACAAAAACTTCTGTTGCAATAAGTTGGTAATACATTTAGTGACGTAATCTTCTGTCGCCAAATGTATTTTAATTTCCAAAAAAAAAAAAAACTGCCAAAATTTACGGACTTCTTCGTCTCCGTTACTAAAGGTAATTAAATCCGTCGCTAAAAATTGAACTCTTTCCGACTGAGTAAAAAAATTTGGCACTGAAATTTTAGTGACAAGAGTGTTTGCAACAAACTTTTAGCGACAGACAGTCTGTCATGAAAAGTCTTTTTCGACGGATAAGAAACTTTTAGCGACGAAAATGTCCTTTTTGTTGTAGTGGTATGCATTTTTGAACAATTTTATTCATCATATCGAGAGCAGTTTAGCAATTCCTTTGAGGGCACAATGCCAAAGGGATCGCATTTGGAAAATATGCATCAGTTTTAGGGATGATTTTATGGCCCTCATCAATTATGCGTTGAATTTGAATTTCTTTTTCAAGGTGAAGCACTTATCAATTGGGTAGCGATTAGGCCATATGAAAGGCAATACGTATATCGCCATTATTTCCTTGCTTGGACCTTTCAATCATTGAGAGAGTTTATGGCCTTCCATCACCAACCTATCCAAGAGGTTTTTGACGATTTCGTTCGCAAAAGAAAATTTCCTCTCTATAGAAGGCCCATTATACCTCGTTAGAATATCTCTTTTGTTGTCATTGGCGAGTTTTTTTTTCGTAATCTTTACAACTATTGTTTCAACTTTTTACACCGCTTCAGGCCCTGTCTTCTTTTGACCGAGGTGCATTTCAAGACCACATGCCCTAGTCTACAAGTCATTGAACCCATCAAAAGTTTGGGACAAAAGATGTAAGGAGAGCTCATGCCTAAAATCATAAAAGCATATTTGTAGCAATTCACACCGATTGAAATTGTGAGAAGATCTAAAGGTAAGAGTTTGTCACCTTGCAATAAAGTCTGGGCCTACTGATTGTCATACTGCTTGATATTAATCAGCTCCGCTATACACACTCTCCTTTTTGTATTACTGAACTGGTTTTAAAATTCCATGATCAAAGCATCCTAGTTAGGAATTGACCATTCCGGTAAATTAAAGTACCGTTGAAATCTAGTCACTCCACACAGATTGCGCAAATAGTTGTAGCCACAAAAACTTATTTGCCTAAATGGACTAAACAAACAATGAAATGAGCTGCATGTTCCCTAGGATTTCCTTTCTCGCTAAACATTCAAAAGTTCGGTGAATTTCAGGGTTTTTATCAACGGACTTTTAGCGACAAAAATTTCTGTTGCAATAAGTTGGTAATACATTTAGTGACGTAAATTTCTGTCGCCAAAAGTATTTTAATTTCCAAAAATAAAAACTACCAAAATTTATGGACTTCTTCGACTCCGTTACTAAAGGTAATTAAATCCGTCGCTAAAAACTGAACTCTTTTCGACTGAGTAAAAAAAATTGTCATTGAAATTTTAGTGACAAGATTGTTTGCAACAGACTTTTAGCGACAGACAATCCGTCGCTAAAAGTATTTTTCGATGGATAAGAAACTTTTAGCGAAGAAAATGTCCTTTTTGTTGTAGTGGTATGATGTTTTGAACAATTTCATTCATCATATCGAGAGCGGTTTAGCAATTCCTTTGAGGGCACAATGCCAAAGTGTTCGTATTTGGAAAATATGCATCAATTTTAGGGATGATTTTATGGCCCTCATCAATTATGCGTTGAATTTGAATTTCTTCTTCAAGGTGAAGCACTTATCAATTGGGTAGCGATTAGGCCATTTGAATGGCAATAGTTATATTGCCATTATTTCCTTGCTTGGACCTTTCAATCATTGAGAGAGTTTATGGCCTTCCATCACCAACCTATCCAAGAGGTTTTTGACGATTTCGTTTGCAAAAGAAAATTTCCTCTCTGTCCTTTCTTGTACGCAAGGCCCACTATACCTCATTAGAATATCTCTTTTGTTGTCATTGGCGTGTTTTTTGTTGTTTTTGTTGTAATCTTTACAACTATTGTTTCTACTTTTTAGACCGCTTCAGGCCTTGTCTTCTTTTGACCGAGGTGCATTTCAAGATCACATGCCCTAGTCCACAAGTCATTGAACCCATCAAAAGTTTGGGACAAAAGATGTAAGGAGCGCTCATGCCTAAAATCATAGAAGCATATTTGTAGCAATTCACATCCATTGAAATTGTGAGAAGATCTAAAGGTAAGAGTTTGTCACCTTGCAATAAAGTCTGGGGCCTACTGATTGTCATACTGCTTGATATTAATCAGCTCCGCTATACAAACTCTCTTTTTTGTATTACTGAACTGATTGTAAAACTCCATGATCAAAGTATCCCAGTCCGGAATTGACCATTCCGGTAAATTAAAGTACCATTGAAATCTAGTCACTCCACACAGATTGCGCAAATAGTTGTAGCCACAAAAACTTATTTGCCTAAATGGACTAAACAAACAATGAAATGAGCTGCATGTTCCCTAGGATTTCCTTTCTCGCTAAACATTCAAAAGTTCGGTGAAGCTCAGAGTTATTATCAACGGACTTTTAGCGACAAAAATTTCTGTTGCAATAAGTTGGTAATACATTTTGTGACGTAAATTTTTGTCACCAAAAGTATTTTACTTTGCAAAAATAAAAAATACCAAAGTTTACTGACTTCTTCATCTCCGTTACTAAAGGTAATTAAATCCGTTGCTAAAAATTGAACTTTTTCTGATTAAGTAAAAAAAATTTGTCACTGAAATTTTAGTGACAAGATTGTTTGCAACAGACTTTCAGCGACAGACAGTACGTCGCTAAAGGTCTTTTTCTACGGATAAGAAAGTTTTAGCGACAAAAATGTCCTTTTTGTTGTAGTGGTATGAATTTTTGAAGAATTACATTCATCATATGGAGAGCGGTTTAGTAATTCCTTTGAGGGCACAATGCCAAAGTGATCGTATTTGGAAAATATGCTTCAATTTTAGGGATGATTTTATGGCCCTCATCAATTATTTGTTGAATTTCTTCTTCAAGGTGAAGCACTTATCAATTGGGTAGCGATTAGGCCATTAGAAAGGCAATAGTTATATCGCCATTATTTCCTTGCTTGGACCTTTCAATCATTGAGAGAGTTTATGGCCTTCCATCACCAACCTATCCAAGAGGTGTTTGACGATTTCGTTCGCAAAAGAAAATTTCCTCTCTGTCCTATCTTCTACAGAAGGCCCACTATACCTCACTAGAATATTTCTTTTGTTGTTGTTGGCGAGTTTTTTTTCGTAATCTTTACAACTATTGTTTCAACTTTTTAGACCTTTCAGGCCTTGTCTTCTATTGATCGAGGTGCTTTTCAAGATCACATGCCCTAGTCCACAAGTCATTGATCCATCAAAAGTTTGGGACAAAAGATGTAAGGAGAGCTCAAGCCTAAAATCGTAGAAGCATATTTGTAGCAATTCACACCCATTGAAATTGTGAGAAGATCTAAAGGTAAGAGTTTGTCACCTTGCAATAAAGTCTGGGGCCTACTAATTGTCATACTGCTTGGTATTAATCAGCTCCGCTATACACACTCTCCTTTTTGTATTACTGAACTGGTTATAAAACTCCATGATCAAAGCATCCCAGTCAGGAATTGACCATTCCGGTAAATTAAAGTACTATTGAAATCTCGTCATTCCACACAGATTGAGCAAATAGTTGTAGCCACAAAAACTTATTTGCCTAAATGGACTAAACAAGCAATGAAATGAGCTGCATGTTCCGTGGGATTTCCATTCTCTCTAAACATTCAAAAGTTCGGTTGACTAGAGGTAGGCCAAAAAAAGATATGGTCTACCTAACAAGGTATCGTCTTGTTACCCGATTGGCAGTGAGAATGGTCCCTTTTTCAGCTTTCCTCAATTTTTTTTACCACACTATCAATGTAGGATAAGAGGTTTGACTCTAAACGTCCGGTAGGTAGCTGATGTTATTTAAAGCTACTCCCAGTATAAGGACTTATCCCGACCTCTGCATATGGTGTGCCAAAGGGTTGTAAGCTATGATTGGCATAACCATCATCTTCTATATATGGCATATGGGCTTGTCTCTTGGCCACAAAAGCTTTTGATTGGTTATGCCATCTTGCTATATCATAGGTAGGTAATGACTTTTCTCTACCAACTCGGTAGTGGCAGTTGAGCTGTTAAGCCCTCTACTTACGCCATCATCACAGTCGATGCTTTTGGGCCATTTGAGCTTCTAATGAGCAAGCTTATCATTACAGAAGAAATTATCTCCGCCTTTATCATCGTGTCTTGAATGCTGACCATGTTTGCTCGAAGAAGGATACAAATTTGGAGCGGTTGAGCCGCTTTTGTGGGACCGACTCCTCGCACTTCTTTAGAGAGTGCATTGGACGTTGTAGCTTGGCTATTGTAGAAGTTTTAGAGCGCTTGACATGAACTAAAAAGTTCTACAGAGGCACTGCTCTGTTATATTTCATCAGGTTCTTCTTCTTCAGGTCAGAACTTGAATCGGTGGCGCTGCGACTGTCATCGACATGTTTTTTTCCACTCAGATTCCTTTTAGGCTTAGGGTGGCCGTTTGATCATTTCCTTACTTGTTTTTTTGAATAGAGGTAACTCCGCGAGCCTTACCTTGCATGTGTCAAGATTCAACGTCATATTTAGACTAGAAGGGTATATCGGTTGCATCTGCCAGGCATGAATGTTTTTGAGAAGTGGACCCATCCTTATGCTCCATTGGCTTTGATCCCACCACTATTTTAGAAACAGACTCCTCATTCCTAGCATATTCACGTGGCCAGATATATGGGACGTACCCCCTAAAGTTTTCTATCATAATAGGCATGTTTGATTCGCTTCCACATGCCAGTTCTTATAGAGGACTTAAATTTTACCAAACTGTTATGGTTGATTAACTTGTATGTGCACCGGTTTCGTCTATGTTGGACATTTCTCCCAGAGTTATTTCGAAACATAGTAGGTTTTCTAGAGGGTACACCCGTTGATGGTCCAACCATTACTCATGGATGGAAAACTTGAACAGATGGTGAACATGGCTTATCTTGGTGACAACGTTAAAACATTTGGTGGACGACGTTGTTTACATGGCAGCATATATGAGAAAATGATTTTGTGCTAAACCTCTTCCTTTTATTTTTGAGTTTCCAAACACGGAAGGAGGATATGTCACGCTGAGCGTGCCAAAATTTGATGACACATTTTTTGTGCTATTGACTGATGCAGAACTTGTGCCACTAAATCCCATCGTCTTTATGACGACATTTATTTTTCTAAAGTGGATTCATTTTCGTAATGGACTAAAGAGCCAATTGTTAATTACGTCAACGATAACCAACGATAAAAGAAACACAAATGAAACAACAATAAGAATGAAAAAAAACTTTTGTGATTTGCATTTACATAACGAAGTACATGAAAGACTTAATACATCATGAAATATAATTGAGATTTCATCATAAATATTAAGAAGAGAAACGAAAAAAAGGTAGGGTCACCTTGGTGGCTCCACTTCATCCTTCTTTTTCTTTTTACCTCTTTTTCTCTATACTTTTTTCCATCCTGTTGCTGCCAAAGACTTCCCCAATATTCAAGACTTGTGCATCAGTTCATGCATAACAACTGTGTTAACACACATGATTAATCTTGAGCCTGATCAAATCAAATCAATATTTATTCCTTTGATTTTCATGAAGTATATCCAAAAGTTTTTCATCTAATCCCCAATATTCTATCCGAATTGCAATATTAGTGCACTTTTGCATGGGCTTACTTAAAAATCCAGAATATTTGAGCTTCGTTTTAGCAAAAGCTCTCAACGAAAATATTGGTTTTGCTTATCAACGAAATATACTTCAATATTAAATATTATAGTTTTTTATTAAAGTATCAGTGCCAATGGAGACTAAACATAAATCCATATGTGGACCGCAACAGTACATTGATCAATGAAATCCTATTTTAGCCATTGATAAATGACCTAGCTAAACAATTTTCAAGAACGTAGAAGGGGTAGCGCATCAACCATCGAAATCTGCAGATCACATTTGCTTTGATAATGTCCACATGCCTACGTTGCAGGATTGAACTCCAAATTTGACTCGATAGATATTGTTGTAGCAAATTGAGCGTAATTGTAGCCGTATGGAAGCAAATATATGGAGAGAAGTCTTGCGTATGTCTTGTCACCACTCTGACCAAGCAGCTCATATGCCAGTAGTGTGCAATGTCTCTGGATTTGGCATTGCTTGTATTCATTCACTATAAATTCAGCAGAGCTAATTTTTTTGCCATAAACGGGCTAAGGAGAAAATGACTTCCCCAGATTTGTTTGGGAAGCCTCATGCAGTTTGTATACCGTTCCCAGCACAAGGCCACATTAACCCTATGCTGAAACTAGCAAAGCTACTCCATCACAAAGGCTTCCATATCACCTTTGTAAGCACAGAGTTCAACCACCAGCGCATCTTGAAGTCCCGAGGCCCCGACGCCCTCAGGGGTCTCTCTTCGTTCCGATTTGAAACGATTCCCGACGGACTTCCTCCGTCTGATATCGATGCCACCCAAGATATACCTTCCCTGTGCGATTCCGCTAGTAAGAACTGTTTGGGGCCATTTAGAGACCTTCTTTCCAAGCTCAACGACTCTGCTTCATTTGACGTCCCGCCGGTTACTTGCGTAGTTTCCGATGGCGCAATGAGCTTTACCCTCACGGCTGCGGAAGAGCTGCGTATTCCTGAAGTTCTCTTTTGGACAACTAGTGCCTGTGGCTTCATGGGTTATACGCAATATCCCAAACTCATTGAAAGGGGTTTAGTGCCACTAAAAGGTAACTCTCATTTTAAGGCAACCTTTACACAAAATAGATAACAAATGACTTTTTTTTTTTATTTAAAGTAGAATTGCATTTCATGAAAAAAGTATACAGGATATCAGTTACAAGAGTATGAGACCGGAGACCCATAGGTTCCCTCCTTTCTGAAATTCTGTAAGAGTCTAACAAATAAAGAAATACTTAAGCCAACAAGGTTTTACATATCACGATAATTTAACAAATGAGGCAAATGAAGTAAAACTCGAGGGCCAACAAAATCCCGCTGTCCACTTGTGGAAGATGCGGGAACAGCCAGTAACCTCAACATGAGGATATGGATGGCGAACTTGTGGCAGCCAGTAACCTTGTTGTTGCTTACTGTGCAGATGCGAAATGTATAACAAGTGGTTACCTGGATGAAGTAATAGATTGGATACCTGGTATGAAGGGCATTCGTCTGAAGGACATCCCAACTTTAATTAGAACCACAAACCGAAACGATATTATGCTAAACTATGTCATAAGGGAAATTGAAAGAGCTCAGAAAGCTTCAGCCATTATCTTGAACACCTTTGATGCGTTGGAGCACGACGTATTGGATGCACTTTCATCCTTGTTTCCCCCAATTTATCCAATTGGACCTTTACACTTCCTCGAAAGTCAGCTTGATGATGACAGCCATCTGAAGTCGATCGGATCTAATTTATGGAAAGAGGACTCAGAATGTCTTAAATGGCTCGACACAAAAGAACCCAATTCTGTTGTTTATGTGAACTTTGGAAGCATAACTGTCATGACAGCAGACCAATTGGTCGAGTTTTCTTGGGGACTTGCTAATAGTAATCAGACCTTCTTGTGGATAATAAGGCCGGATCTTGTCACAGGTGACTCGGCTGTTCTTCCACCTGAGTTTAGATCCGCAACCAAAGAAAGAGGCCTACTAGCAAGTTGGTGTCCACAAGAACAAGTTCTGCGCCACCCTTCGATAGGAGGGTTCTTGACGCACAACGGGTGGAATTCCACCCTCGAAAGCATATGCAGTGGAGTGCCAATGGTTTGCTGGCCATTTTTCGCAGAGCAACAAACTAATTGTTGGTACTGTTGTACTCAATGGGGCATTGGATTGGAAATAGATAACGATGCTAAGAGAGATGAAGTTGAAAGCCTTGTGACAAAGTTGATGGTCGGAGAAAACAGCAAAGAAATGAAGAAAAAGGCAATGGACTGGAAGAGAATTGCCGAAGAGGCGCCGTCTTTCGTGAATTTGGAGAACATGATCAACCAAGTGCTTCTCCCTCCCCTTATAACACACTGAAGCTCAATTCTTTCTTTTGGCCATAAGTTGGGTCTTACTACTGCATTCAATTTGTAATAGGGATGTGATCAGATGTTGGTATTTTACTTATTTATTCAAGCAGGTCGAGAATAGCCTTTACAAAGCTTGCATGTTGGGCACTGGCTAAAGTTTGCGCTTAATCTCGTCAGTACTGCAGATATGGGGTTCCACCGTGCATCTTCTCATTCTTGAACTTGCTCATTTCAGGATAACATCGCAAAGACAGGATTCGTTGCGTTACAGGGGGGCCAAAATAGTATGCCAGGAACAAATTTCGTGCATTAATTTCTTTATTTTCATTGGAGCAACACATCTGTTGAACAAAGAATCACGAACCATGTTGATGCCAAATTTCAATATATAGAACGTAGCAGTATATAAAAAGCGTGAATATATTTGAAACCACATTGCAGAGTTAAGTCCTTGTGCGTCTCTGTAAACATGCAAACAGAGAACACATACTTTGAGTCATAACATAAAACAGTTCAGTAGATTTAACTTAACAGCAAGTGGAGTCGAGGAGGAGATGAAAGGATCTATATAAAGATTATTACTGCAATTTCAACCAATCAAATACACATCAAAATAACTCACACATAATGCACTGACCAAGCACGGAGTGATCATCTTATGACAATTGCATACTAAAATCTACTACAAAATTATTTTTTCGGTGGTCATCTTATGAAGCATACCTAACTTTAAGTGGGTGAACTTTCTTTTTACAGAATAATTGACTATCATGGAAAAATATCAATAAGAAATGTCTCTGTGTATTTAGATAATCACTATTAATTTGGTAATCATATAAAAGAACGAAATTTATAAGTCTATCTAAAACACAAAATGGAAATAAGTATACTTCACTGATAAAAAATGGTGAAGAATATTTTGAGATTAATATTTTGTCGCATGAGACATTTATACTCTGCTTCTGTGTAGACATCTTCTGTGTAGACATCTTTTGATAATAATTTATACTCTGCCAAAAATTGAAATTACATCATGGTTTAATTTTGGTAGAGAAACTTTTGGTCTATATTTTCTTATACCATATGGTTATAAAAGTTAATCAACACAATTAATTATAAAGATGATTAGCTGACACTCTTAGAAGCAAGTGGACTCCATCGGTAAAAGTATACGTGTGGAAAGAATAGTAAGATCAATAAGTTATTACATGAAATAGTTATATAATGCTTATAATTAAAAGTTTACTTAGCATGACTAAATAGGATACTTCAAAGCCTCGTAGTTAATAAATTGTTGACCTAAATTTAACATATTATTTAACCAAAATGCTTAATAAGTCAGATTTATCTTCAAATATACTAATATTTTCAATATAAGTTGGCGTCTAATTTGAGGGGAGAGGGCCATGCGGAGTGATGGAGTTAACGTCTGAGAGAATTTGACGGAGGGTGCCTTGAAAAGGTGAGCAAATGCTAGAGACGAAGGGGTGTTGGTCATGGCGGCAGAATCTCTCGGAGTGGTGGTGGGTTTTGGTCGTTATGTAGGGCTTGGGATGCGGCAGCGGTGAGGGTAGGGTGGGTTGTTGAAGAAGAGAATGTAGAAAAAGAAAAAGAGAGAGAAAAAAAATTAAACAATAAATATAGTATTAGGCATTAAAAAAAATTGTTGTTTTGCTGCATTTTATTAGTAATTTGGATGTAAAACATTTGCGGTTACTTATTTATTGCATACATAAAGAATTAGACCTTTATGTGTCAAAATTGAAAGATTAGGTACTGAAATGATATTTCGTGTAGTTTTGAGGTACTAAGGTGTATTTAACCTATATAACTAATACCTTTTTTTTAATTCTATATGAATTTTATTTTCCAGGAACAAAAGTTTTTTCTTTAAGAATTTAAATAATCACAAAATAGGAGCACCATTTGTTTAAAATTTGTTCAACATAGAGTTAATTGAATTAAACTCATACTTTTTCTATTAAACTGTACAAACACTTTTGTTTATGCTAGATCTACGTGAGTATCTATTTCTACACCCTCACGTGTTTCTTTACACCTAATTTTGTAACTAAAAGCTAACGTGACAAAACATAGTGTAAAATAAACTTTCCCTAGATTTGTTTCAAATATTATAAGGTTTTTATTATACTGTATGTTTGCATCAATTATAATATTTTACTTTTTATTTCTCATGAGGAATTTGCATACTATAATTTAACCAACGAGGTTAAATAGGGTAGCGCAAGACCTTAAGTTTAACAAATCAATGATCAAAATTCAACAACATTCTTTAACCAACATGCTTACTAATTTAGATTCATCTTTGAATGCACCAATACCAATCTAGTTGGAATCTAGCTTAACCATCATATTGATTACTTGTTTCAACTTTATATGAAATTTAATTTCTAGATATACAGTATTTTCTTGTGCTTTTACGAATGCAAAAAATCGAACTAAAGTTGTAATATGTTGGTGTATTGCTAATATAAAACTTCAGAATGCTTAAGACTTTGATTAATTGGTAAAATAAGAACAAGAAAGAAAGAAAGATTGGTTCAAAAAAATTTCCGTACAAAATTTATTAAATTTAGTTCATGCTTTGTCTATTATAATGTATAGACCCCTTTGTAGATTAATAATGTTGGATTTATATCTTACAATCACGTGTGCTTGTTTACACTTTATTTCGTTGCTACAAGATAAAAACAATTTTTTATTGCACTTTTTGATGACAAACCATGCTATGAAAATAAACTTTTTAATATTTGTTTGCAAATGTTATAAAATCATCTAATATTTATTTTACTTTTTGAAATCACTTATTTGGTTTTTTCTTTAATTTTAATATGTACAATTTTTCATTTTCATTTTCATGTTATCCGGGTTAGTATATAGGTTAAGCTGTGTTTTAAAAGTTAGCAAATCATAAATTTAAAGTCCTTGGAAAAAATTGTTTCTTCGCAATAAGTGTCTTTGAATATACAATTGTTCAAATAAGGTTCTAATAAGTTACTATGTATCCTACGATCGTTGGAGGAACCATACCTAATCCTGCAATAGATTAATTACTAGTGTCATTTGAAATTGATGTTATTTACAAAGTTAGAATAATTTGAATTGATTTTTGAATTGCTTAAGGCTTAGTAATTTGGACATTGTTCTTCATACGAATAAAACATACTGTAAAGCTCTAAAAAAGTGCATTAATGTATGCCGGATACCATCAAACAAAAAAATATTAAGTACCAAATTATAGTTGCTGATAAGATAATTTTGTCTTTAAGCCAAAAATAATAAGGTTAGTACCAAATTTAATCACGACTAACTAACGTAAAATTTAAAAAAAGAATTATCACTTATATAACTTCCATTTCCCATACAAAACTGAAGTCTCGTTGAAGATATTAGTTGAGATAGCTCATTCGTAAGAGTTTCGAGTAACCTGTCAAGTTCGTACTAATTGGCTCATTTGATGGTTGAATATGTAGCCTTTTAAAATCTAGTCCATTTGATTAAAAAGTTAGGTTAAGAGTTACTTATGTTGGAATAATAAATGGCTTAGTCCCTTATTAATTTTGTCACGTAAGAATCATTAACTTATCAAAATATAAGCATGATGCATAACATCATATCATCTCATACACCGTAAAATCGAAGACTTGATTAGGTTTGTCATGCAATTGTTATAGAGTATTCGTATACTTATGCTTGCTTTAATTCTTTTGAATTGTGATTTGCCAAAATAATAAATAGATTCCGATATGTCGTCCTGGATATTTGCCTTCATTAAGGTTTTATTTGAAAAGGACGGCTCACGTGGACAGACTTTATGTCTTTTTTTAAAAAAAATGACAGTCCTACCCCTCTGACTTTTTAACGGCATCCGTCCTCTGTCAGCTTAAGTACTAATTTGGTACGATTTTTAAAAGTTGAGTACTTCTTTGGTACACCTTCAAATTTGGGTACTAAAGTTGTACTTTGGGTAAACTTGAGGGTACAATTTTGGGATTAGTCCAATTTTGTTTATTAGAAAAACAGAAATTTATTCATTTATCCGCAGGTAATACCCTACCCGCAAGGGTAGGGTACAGATGCAGAAAATGCCTACCCGGAAAATCCGAGTAAAATATACCCGACCCATTTTTACCCGGACCCGACCGGGTTTTACCCGTACCCGGCAGGCATACTTGTTTGCCAGGTTATACTCATGTACTATCAACCTTGCTTGGATTATGTCATTTTTAGTTTTTTTATCCATCGTAATGATGAAGCTGAATTCTTTCCTTTCCATTTTCTCAAGTTTCTTTCCATTTTGCGTGTAATTTTTAGTGTTAGACGTCGTTCTTGCCAAAATTTTTACAAGGCATATAGTTATGAATTTGTGTACCTTATTTGATTGTATCAATTTTGAGACTGGAAATCCAATTAAAATTTTACTTGCGTCCAACAATGTTATGAATGCCTGTTGAATGTCTCTTATTACAACCAGCTTTAGCATGTACCTGTTTTCATCAATATCATTGAATCAACAATATTTTTGTTAAAATAAACAAATATTCTTAATTTTCCTAGTTACCTTGATTCATAAGATATTGGAAGTTCACATTTCTCATCCTTAAAAGCCCGTCCTTATTATACGATTGTAACTTTCTTCCGGTATCTTTTGCATGCTTAATACCATAGTTCTTCTTTGTTCTCAATAGTCAGTAATCTCGCTTTAAAGAGCAATATATTTTTTGTATAAAATTGTTGTTAATTTGTGCCGTATTTAAGCCTTGTTTTTTTTTCATTTTTGATACATCTTAACCTTGTTTTTCATTTTTTTTTTGTTTTTTCAACAATTTTTTGTTTCTTAACTGATTATTCAAGTGTTTCAGTTTCTTTGTTTTGTTTTTGTTTTTCAATTATTTATTAACCTAAAAATGCAAGAAAAAGAAAATATATCACAATTCTCATTACCTAATATTTAGAGAACATTTATTATCTAATGTTTATTTCATTTCGACCAAATTAGAAATAGAGTAATAAAGGAATTTCTTTGTTTTCTTTTTAATTGTCATGAGACTTTTCATTTTCCAATGTTTAGAACATGTTCATTATCCAATATTCATTTAATTTTAACCAAATTTGAGAATGAGTAATAAATGGAGGGTATAATTGTTATTGGTGTAATTAATGGAGGACATAATCGTTTAGAAATAATTTATAACGTCCGTACTTTTATAGGTAGTATAGATAATCAAAGTATGCTTAAGAATTAAATTAATCACAAAGTAAGAGCACCATTTGCTTAAAATTTGATCAACATAAGTTAATTGAATTAAACTTATACATTATCTATCAAACCATATAGACATTCTTATTCATGCTAGATATATGGGAGCGTCTTTCAACAC
Source organism: Escallonia rubra (assembly GCA_033065855.1). Lineage (NCBI taxonomy): Eukaryota > Viridiplantae > Streptophyta > Magnoliopsida > Escalloniales > Escalloniaceae > Escallonia > Escallonia rubra. The sequence goes on from JAVXUO010002517.1 coordinate 115,174, forward strand.
CCTTATGTGTTTGTCCAGACCTTATTCCGTGGCTAAAAGATAATGTGACTGAACATAGTGTGAAAGTTAACTTTTCTTACATTCTTTTCAAATATCATAAGGTCTTAAATCTACTAATGTATGTATCAATTATTAAATTCACTTTTTTATGTCTCATGTGAAATTTGCATATTACTGTACAATTTAACCGATGTGACTGAATAGGATAGGACAAAACCTTATATTAAGCAGATTCTTTAACCAAGATGCTTGCTTTGTTTTTTTTTTGGTTTGTTAGATTCATCTTTTCTTGTGTTTTTACAAATGCAGTAATCGAAATAAAGTCCTATGAGTTGGAAAGACAATCCAAGCAGAAAGAAGGATCGAACAGCATGTGAGGGAGTGGAGGGGGGTTTACAGAGAGAAGCTCCACCTTCTCGCTAAGACTTTTGGTTTCGAGATGTCGCCGCCGCCGACGGCAGGGATGGTTTGAAGGCGCGCATCTCGCCTGAGAGGCCCCCGGATAAGATGTTTTCTCCAACGAACTTGACGGAAAAGAACGGCAGAAACCGCATGCAAGTAGCAAAGCTAGGCTCCGCCAATCCAAAGCTCAAGATCTAACTGTCCTTCCGGTTCAGAATTTATGGATGTTGATGATCTTCGTCCAGAAAAAAAATAACGGATTCCAGCAGTAATTCTGACGAGGAACAGAGTCTGTCAAAGAGATGATATAGAAGATTTGAGACAGGAAAATTGTGAACTGAAGAGTACATTAATAAATGCAAATCTGCCCGACAGCCTGGAATCCAAGAGCGGACAAGAATATTGACTGCTGAGAAAGATGAGGACAATTTGGGGGCACGTGGGATTCACGCGCCAGTCAGTGTTTTAATGCCACATCAAACATGTCACTTGGTATTGCTGAGGTGTCTGCACAAGTGGCTGCCTGCCAGACTAAAAGTAGGCCTAATCAACGGCTTTCTTAAACTTCTCTTGCGTGTAAGCAAGACGGAAGTTTCGAAACCGCTGATCTCCATTTTGTGCAAAAATCACCAGAACGATCTTATGCTACAACCACTCGACCAAATCGTGATTTTGTATAGGAACATAGTTTGGAGTTCATTCCACCGCAAGAGATGAACGACCAAAAAGGGGTGGAGTACAAAGCCGAGGATGTTGAAATCGAATCAAGAGCTTGAACGGCCAAAAAGCGGTGGTTGTCATGGCTGATATATAGAGGTGGGTTAGTGAGGTTGTCATGGTGCTTGGGGCTGGTGGCTTATGGTGGGTGTTTGTAGGTGTGGGGTGGTAGCGTGGTGGCTCGTTATGAAAAAAAGGGAAAACGAAAAGTGATTAGCCCACGTGCATATGCTTAGAAATATTTTTCGTAACGAGCGTCGTACTCATTTGGTTCAAAATGTTTCATTACAATCTGAATCGTAATAAGCTATTAAAGCCATGACTATTCGAAAGGAATCATTTTTCGACACAGGAGAAAATGTTTCATTACAATCTATCCCCTCCCTTTGAATGAAACATTTAGCGAGAAGTCTAGCCTTGTATCTTACAACATTAACTTTATGATCTAGCTTAGTTTTATAGACCTATTTACAGCCTACAGCTTTGACCCCTTTGGACAAGTCAAAAGGTCCCAAACTTCATTTATTTTCATTGACTCTAACTCATCTTTCATGACCTCAAGCCATTGAGTTGAGTGATCGCTCATAATAGCTTCTTTAATGGATGTAGGATCATTTCCTATGCCTAGATTATAGTCAACCTCATCTAGGTAGACAATATAGTCATTAGAGATGGATGCATGTCTCTCTCTTCCCAACCTTCGGGAGTAGGATCCATAATGGGGGCGCATCATTAGGTACTACCACTACAGAAAAAGGGGTTTAGGCGACACTTTTTTCCCGACACTTTCCAATACGTGTCGGAAATTCATTTGCGACGCAATATTTGCTAACGCTTAAAAGTGCCTCTTATGAGATCCGTGACTCAACTTAGTTTGCAACACTTACATGAAAATGTCGCCAAATTTGCGACACTTTTGTAAAAGTGCCAAAAATATTTGACAACATTATCTTGCAAGTGTCGTTTTTATTAAGACACTTTCAACAAGTGTCACTAGAATTTAGCCATGTGTTTCAATAAAACATGGAGAACCTTTGTAGAAAAACCCCGGCCTAGGCACTTATAATAGCGAGATTCTATAATGTAGCAAAAGTGATTGTTTTTTTATTTTTGGGGTATTTCCGGGCCCAATAAAATAACAACCAAGTCAATTTAACTAGCAAATAAACTAATTATGAACCAACCACAAATAATTTCATTCAACCATAACAAATATCCAACATCCATGTCCATAGGCTATTATAACCATCACAGTTGAACCTAAAGAGTTTCTTACATCCAAAATGTTAACATAGAAGATCTCTCTTTTAGTCCCACAAGCGTATTAATCAGACTTCCAACGTTTAAACTAAACCTACAAAAAAGGAAAAACAAAAAGTCCAAAAAAAGGTTACATACGAATTAACGGGTGTAACAAGAGCAAATTCAAACCAGAGAAACTAATATCCTAAAAGAATGTAACGACATAAGAAAAATATTCATCCGCATCCTTTAAAGGTGACTGCACTATGAGATTAAAAAGGTGAATTTATCACCTGATTTCATTCTTTGAAATGAAAAGCATTTAGCAACTTTTCGAAGACGTTGAAGTTTGATAAAAGGCAAAGCTCTTGCCATGCTGGAAGTGTGGGAACCCCTCGTAAATAACCATGTAGTTTTCTCTTTCGGTAAAATAAGCTAGAGGGGCTCTTTAAGAAGTATTTTACTAATTGTTTAAAATTGAAAAGTCTAATTCAGTCGCTCGCTGGAGGTACATCCACTAATATAAATATCGCCTAGATCTTCACAAACTACTTAAACAAAGAATGCTAGAATAAAATAGTTAGAAACTGGGAGAGAACTTTTGATTTATTTCAAAGGTACTTGTGATCATTGAATGTTGGATAAACGAATTCAACACAAATTACTCAGGTATCAAGTTCATCGTGGTCTAAGCCTTGGATATCTTATCTGTCACAAAGCACTCTAGAAGGCAGGCAAGAAACCAAATCTTTCAGAGAACTCGGGCAGATATTAACAATTCTAGAGAGGTTCAAAGGCATTTTGCTCACCCTATATTAGACCTGCTTGTTTATTGGTTAAGATCTCTGTTGTCCTGACTGAGACCTAAAGAAAAAGCTCGTCTATCATTTTTAATATCAAAGGATAGGATACAGTGGGAAAACTATTACTAGATCTTTTTTTACATTACATTACAATACCTATATCAGGTCTGTTACCCTACTGTGGTTATTAGCTGGATTCAATGCTTCCTTTTACACTATGTCGATCGACAAAAAGAAAGGGAAATATGAGACAGACCATTGAGATATTTACCATTCGGCCTATTTATTTAAGAATAACAACAATAGAACAGATAGAGGTGATCATGGATAGATAGCTGCAAGTGGTATTTTATAGCTCCTGGCTTGGAAACGATGATAAGATGTCCTATAACAGGGTCAAGAGATTGATAGAAAATCACTTTAAACGTGCATGTAAATCTTATAACTTCTATGCTCCGAAACAAATACAGCTACAATCGTCACAGAGATACAATTATTTCAACAACCAAAAAATCGTACCAGAAGAGTTCAGCAAGTAAGTTGCTAGTCTCTTTTGCTGCCCGTATTCAATTCTTGACATATATCTACTCGATAACAAGCCTTCCCTACGGTAGTGGAACAGTCAAGTCTGTCAAAGAACTTTGGATGACCAAATTTATCGATCGTAATGCAATTCTGATGATGATAACAAAATTTATCGATTGAAAAACGTTAATCTGAACTACTCCTTTCAGTGGCTTGTCAACTGCCCAAAATACCCAAATACAGAAACAATGGCACACACAATCACAAATAGAGAAAAGTGCAAAAAACAACCTCGTGGTTTGGGTCAGTTGCAAAAAGACCCCTATTGTTACAAAAGTTACAAAGGAACACCGGTGGTCGCAAAAGTGTTACAACCGTTAACAAAATCGTTCAAACTAATGGCAAGTGATGTTCACGCTCATGAATAGTGCGTTTGGTAGAGATTATTCTAACGAAATGACAAAAATGCCCTTTATTTCTTTCCTCTCCAAATCTTGATTTTTTTCCTACTCCAATCAGCCAAACCCTAACCGCCGCCACCTGCCTCATCACAATCGCCGGCGCCTGCTCCACCCGAATCTATCTGTCGATTTTGGGTTCCACCGTTTGTTTTTCGTCTGACGTCGTGGTGGTGAAAGGCCGGAGTGTAAGGATCTACAGTCTACACATCGGCAGTCTCGATCGCTCACATCGGTAATCTCGATCGCGCTTTTCCTCCCTCCGGTTAGCTTTGGTCGGCCGTAGCTTCGGCCGTTTCTTCTGTCCGTCTGCTGCCGTTCGTTTCTGTCCGTAGCTTCGGCCCTCGCCGGTGACCAGTGTTCCCTTTTCCCCTTCCATCCCGGCCCCTTCTTGTTGCCTCACCTGCTCGCTCACACCGGCCCTAATTATGGCTTGGGCTTGTGGTGAAGAATGAAGGGCAATTTTTTCATTTGGACAATTTACAGGGGTATTTTGGACAAATTTTTTACTTCGTAACAGAAACCGTGGGTTGCAACACTTTTGCAACCGCAGGTGTTCCTTTGTAACTTTTGTAACAGCATGGATCTTTTTGCAACTAACCCAAACCACGAAGTTGTTTTTTTCAATTTTCCCTCACAAATATAAGCTACAACTATCCAAAAGTAATAAAAAGGACTCATATCGAAAGATGAAAAACTAAACAGGGAGGCGATAAAAAAATGAATGAACACTCACGATTAGCTGTTGCAGGATTTGATTTGCTCATCCCTATCTTTGCATATAGTATGTTTTGCACTCAACTACAGACCGGCAATCAGATTTCATAAATGATACTTACAGGCCAAAAGTGTTAGCTTTACAAAGTAAAGGCAATGACCCAATTAGAGAATCCAAAATTGTAACAAGACTGATTATGTAATTGGAGAAATTGATTAAAATAGCATCAACAAATGATGTTAAACTAAGGATTTTCACACTCAGCTTATCATTTTTATTGGTATGAGTCCCTAAAAGTGGCCTTCTTCCACCACTACGAGGCTTCACCTAGGTATCAAGTTCTAAATAAATCAAACATGGGACTATGTACAATTATAATTTTCACTAAAGATATTTAAGTTTACACATAATATCTTATGCACACTGTTGCGGCAGTGTATCCAACCTAGCAAACTATAGGTATAAGATGGCATTAATAGAATGAAGATGAAGAAAAAGTAAAAGAAGACATAAGATATAATGCAGTAAGGATGCTCTTCGTAGTTGGCTAAGTCTTCCATAAACTTTTAACCATTGAACATGTTCAAGTAGGAAATAATAATAGCCAATTCATTTGTTGCTCAAAACCTAATTCAAGCTACAAACTGGTATAAGAACTAAATAACATGGCTACCTTTCAAATCATTTCTCAAATCCTTTACTTTTGTAAATGTAATTGGTAATGATCCTTCAGTTTGGCATCTAAAGGTAAACGCCTTTTTCTCTATCTCGTCCAAACCTACTACGAAGCATTCTAAACTAAGGCCTTGTTTATTCACAAAACTATGAACAAGCCGGATTCCGAGCGCCGCCCCACGCGTGCCAATGCACGGTGGGGAGGCCACAGTGGATTTTGTGTGGAAGACTTTTTAGAGAGAAGGCAGAGGAATTATTTTAGAGAGAGAGTCAATCCAAACTGAATTTAGGTTTAGGTTTAGGTTTAGCTATAAGGGGAATTCTTAAGCTAGCTATAACGTCAATCGAGAATAAGTTCCTCTTTGGGTGATTTTAAACGCGCATTCCTGCAAATGGCCTGGTTCATTTTGAAAATTATTTTCGTGCATAATATTTTCAAAGTTCGAATTCAAAAACTAAAGGACGAAAACAAATCTCCTTGACCACTGAGGTATCCTTAGTGGGGTTATTCATGAGTAGATCATCCATGTAGGTTTGTCCATGTTGTAACTGCATGAGCAAATCTACTCATTTGGCCCAAGAGAAAAAGATCTCTAACAGGGGCCTGTGTGGGAAAAGAAGCGTAACAAATTGCGATGTGGTTACTGTTCCAACCCAAGAGTTGAAGCCCAAAACCAGCTCCGGGGTTGATTCATTTCTTAGCCCGGTGGGACTAGGTATGCTGGCATAACCTAGTGCATAAAATCGTCCATGACCTTCCTTGCCCTGTGGTCACTCCTGGAAAGTGACTTGGTCTAAATCCACATTACTTTCCTATAATTGGAAAGGCCACTCTCTTTAAGTTCCTTGTTACCAAATTGACTCTTTTGGCATCGCACTCAGATTGGAAGTGAATCTCATAAACATGTATATGTACCAAGAGTCATAGATAAATAAGCAATATTAGCCACACCACTGTTCAGGGAAAAGTAAATTTGTGACCCTCACAAAAAAATACTTTGTGTCCGCCATGAAGGACTGCATATATATGCTGAATGCGTCTAATTTGACTTAAAAGCTTAACACAATCCATGGATATATATACAAATTATATTTCTTGCTTACTCAACTTAAGACTGATGACACTTTTCGTGCTATTAATTAGTGCGAAACTTGTGCCACTAAATCACGTCGTATATATGACGACGTTTATTTCTTGTAAATTGAATCATATATTCTCAATGGGGTAAAGAGCTAATTATTAGATACGCCCACGGCAATCTCTGTTTAAAGAAGCATAATTAAAATAATAATACGAATTAAAAACACGCATTTATATTGATGAGGTCCGTAAAGGATTTAATACATCACAAAATATAATTGAGATTACGTCAGAAATATTAAACGAGAGAAACAAAAAAGAAGTCAGGGTTCACCTTGATGGCTCCATTTGAATTTTCTCCAATCTTCCACCATCCTATCGATAGCCAAAGACTTATTTTTATAATGAAATCGAAGTCTCCAAGACTTTTTTTTTTTTTTTGGTGCAACTCCAAAACTTGTGCATACCACATGTTTATCACATGTGATTAATCTTAAGCCTTATCAAATTTAATAACTATTTATCACTTTGATTTTATGAAATATCTATAAAAGTCTTCTATTTCACCTCAAATCTTCTGGCCCAATTGCAATTGTAGTGGGCTTCTGAATGCATGAGCCTATTTGATAAGCCTGACAGTGGGCTTTGTTTTAGCAAAAGCTCGTAACAAGCTATTGGGCTTGCCTGTCAATCCAATATACTTCAATATTGGATTCATCAAAATTTCAGTACCAACAAATGCCCATCGTGATTAAGACTTTCTGAAACTTTAAAAATCGTCGGATCACGACTAATTGACAGTTCAGCTTTTGCAGTTCTCTTTTTTGCTTAAGACGCTTCGAGCGGTAAACCATCTTGAAGTAGGTCATAAACTTTGCATCTCAATGTATGTACTTAAGTGCTTACAAGCTTGTTCTCGAGCAACACATTTTAATTCTCTTTTCCTTTTTTTTTCTTGAAAATATTTTTTTTAATTTTATAGAATAAAATTTCTTTTTTGATTGCTGTGACTGGACCTGAGAAATATGCCATAGGTTGCCTACATATCCAAAGGATCAAGCAATCAGGTAGTTCAATGGAATTTTTTTTGGAACCCTAACTTTTGTCCTGATTGCTACTTTTAGGGTTCAGCCTAGCAAGTTTTTCTTTATTTTTTCCCCCTTTGCGCTCTAACTTTCGCCTAGACCACACTTTTAAGGGTTTTCGGCCTAGCCACCTTTTAATCTTTATTTGCTCCTCTTTTAAGCAAAGAAAGAAGGAGAATGCGGAACAAGAGTAATTTCTTACTCACTTCAAGAGGCAAAACATCACCATATGGCAATACAAAGTGAAATTTTTTTGCGTGCACTGTGGATCTCTTGTGTGTTTGAGATCTGCTTAGTAGTGTGCCAATGTGAATTTCCTTTCCTACAACCTAGCCTTCGTGGATGAAGGAGAAAGAGCATTAACGTGCTAATGCGGTACCTACACGTCTTTTACTTTTTTCTTCCAATGCACAAGTTCTTTTTTTTGTTTCAGGACATCAAAACATAGTCATCATAGTTTCGAGTTCCTATTTATAGGCCAATGGTTCAAGCACACGAAAGCAGGCGATGACATATATATTTTGGCACGAATGGTTTTCCTGGACCGCCTGTTGTAATTGCTTCGATTCCGTCCATTTTTAGCGTAACCATTAATTAAAAAAAGCCATAAAACCGTCATGAAAGAGTCCATATGCATTTACTTTGTTAATGCAGACTTGCAAAAAGTATCTTGCACCAAGAGTACATGTGTGCCGATTTTTCTTGGGTACCTTATCTTAAGGAAGAGAGTGACAACAATCGGGTCTTTTTATAGTTCTTCTATTTTGAGAGAACATGTCTTAGATGCACAGTAGTCTTGGATTGATTTCTTGCTAATCTTTTGAAATATGTATTTTATGATGTATGCGATGAGTGCATCTCTAAGACTGAACTACTCTTTTATTATTGCGTGATTGAAAGCTTGTTCAAAGTCCCATTGACATCTTCTTTATTTACCACTGTTAAGCATTTGTTCCTCGTCCTTGTTATAAGTACGAAGTTTTGAACAATTTTATCCCCCTTATCAATTATGTGTTGAATTTCTCCTTCAAGGTGAAGCACTCATCAATTTGGCTCAATGAGGCGATTTTAAGGGCAATAGTTAAAGTGACATTATTTCCTTTCTCCTCAAACCTTTAAATCCTTAGGACAGTTTTATGGCCTTCCATCACCAACCCATCCAAGAGATTGACGATTTCGTCGGAAAAGAAAATTTCCACTCTATCCTTTCTTTTTAAAGAAGGCCCATTATACATCTTCTTAACATCACTTTTGTTGTCATTGGTGAGTTATTTTTCCGTAATTTCTATAACTGCCATTTTAACTTTTTTGACCGTGTCAGACCTTATCTTTTTTTCTTTGACCGAGGTGCATTTTAAGATCATGAGCCCTAGTCCACAAGTCATTTAACCCATCAAATTTTTGAGACAAAAGATTTTAGGAAAGCTCATGCCTAAGATTGTAGAGGCATATTTGTAGCAACTCACCCTGGTTGAAATTTGAAAAGAAATGAAGGTGAGCGTTTGTTGCCGTGCAATAGAGTCTGGTGTCAACTCATTGTCGGGCTGCTTTGTATTGATCAGCTCCACTATACTCACTCTCCTTTTTGTATTGCTGAACTAGTTTTTAAACACCCATATCAAGGCGTCCCAGTCAGGTATCTACCCTTCTGGTAAATTAAAGTACCATTGAAATTAGGTCCCTCCACGGATTGTGTAAAAAGTTGTAGCCACAAAAACTTATTTGCCTAAATGAGCTAAACGAGCAACGAAATGAGCTGCATGTTCCCTAGGATTTCCTTTCCCGCTAAATATTCAAATGTTCAGCTGAGTAAAGGTAGGCAGAAAGAAGACTTGGTCTACCCAACACAGGTATCGTTTTGTTACTAGATTGGCTATGAAAATGGTCCCTTTATTAGCTTTCCTCATTTCTTTTTTTTACTACACTATCAATGTAGGATAATAGGTTTGACTCCAATCTTCTAGTAGGTATTTAATATTGTTTAAAGCTCCTCCCGATATAAGGATTGCAGCCTTGACTTGTCCTGACCTCTGCATATGGTGCGCCAAAGGGTTGTAAGCTATGATTGACATAATAAAGATTACAAGACAATGTTATTCACTCTCATTTGTCATTTTGTGGCTTCGTTGTGTTTATGTACAGAGAAAACCTATGCACGTAACTAACTAGATAAGGAAGTGGAGATAAGTGAGTGACTACAATATTTAAACTATTCTATTTTGTGATGAGTTTGAATTTGATTTGCTGCACATGTGGTTGACTGAGTGTCGTGCGGATGACATACTCCAATACCTCCTTCTTTAAAATATTAAGGGTTAATTATTCACGGCACCCTTGAGGTTTACCCTAAATTAAACTCGGACCCCACTATCTTTGAAAATTACACTCCGCCCCAAAAATTTAGATTTCTTTGACGGGGTTAACGGCTGGTCATAAAAAGACGTTTCTGCCCTCATATATAACTACACAGTGTCTCTTGGGTTTTGGAGGGAAATCAAGAGTTGTGGCTCTTGGGTTACAGACTTCGAGAGAGAAGAGAGAGGGAAGTTGGTAGGGAAGTTCTGCCCTCAAAATCGTTCCCATTTCTTGAAGGCTGCGAAATCGAACCCAGCGGCGAAGACGACGACGACGGCAGCCCTGAACGGTGGTACTCGAGTGAAGATCGTGGACGGTTGTGCAAACACGAAGGTATGTTTTCATACCCTTTTCATCTGATCGCAATCATTTCGTCTAGTTTCTTCATTTTTTTGAAACTGTAATGGATAATTTTTAACAACGAAGCCCTAATTTAAGTCTTTGTTCTGTTTAATCACATGCATGTTGAGTCTCTGCTGTATGTAATCATGGGCATGTTGAGTGTATGGTTATTGCATGTTGAGTGCATGGTTTTTGCATGTTAAGTGTATGGTTATTGTATGTTTAGTATATGATTATTGCATGTTATATGATTATTAGCAGAAAACCCTAACTAGAGCCCTACTTAGAGCCCTAATCGAAAGCCCTAAACCGAAATCCCTAAATTGAAGCCATAATCGAAAGCCCTAAAAGCCCTAAATTGAAACCCCAATTGAAAAGTCAATTGAAACCCTAATTGACTATTTAATCAAATTGAATCCCTAATCGACACTGAAATTGAAGCCCTAATTCAATTTCGTTTTCGAAACCCCAATTGACAACTCAATTGAAACCCTAATTGACTACTTAATCAAATTAAATTCCTAATCGACACTGAAATTGAAGCCCTAATTCAATTTCATTTTCGAAACCCCAATTGACAACTCAATTGAAACCCTAATTGACTACTTAATCAAATTGAATCCCTAATCGACACTGAAATTGAAGCCCTAATTCAATTTCATTTTCGAAACCCCAATTGACAACTCAATTGAAACCCTAATTGACTACTTAATCAAATTGAATCCCTAATCGACACTGAAATTGAAGCCCTAATTCAATTTCGTTTTCAAAACCCCAATTGACAACTCAATTGAAACCCTAATTGACTACTTAGTCAACTTGCCCAATTAAGAACTTAAATTAAAGCCCTAATTGACACCCAAATGGAAACCCTAATAGATAACTAATTAACATACCTAATTGACAGCTTTGTGAAAGCCCTAATTGATAAATAAAATAATATTATTTCAAATTGGCAAGTTAATTACAGTCCTGTTTGACAGCTTAATTGACATCTAAGTTAACTCTCTTTGTATATACATTACAGAAATGCATACCCTGCTGGTCCACTACTGTAACACAGCCAGAGAGATTGAGATGTATGACAGATACAATTAGGTGGACTGGCGAAGGGATGCAATTGAGCGATGTTTGAAAGACCTCCCCCCTAGGCTAGGTTTATGCATTGACATGTACTTCATGTTGCCTGGAACAGGACTGAAATAAATTCTGATAAGGCTTTAGTGGACATGTTTGCACTATATGAGAACTCTAAGGATATACATGTCTACTTAGAGACTGATAGGGCTGAACCTGGGGCAGTTTGTTATCCAGAACCAAGTAGTCAGGCAGCTAGAAATGAGGACTTGAATGAAGTAGAAGAAAGTGAAGGGGACAGCAGTGATGAAGAAGAAGAAAGTGAGGGGGAAATACATTTGTCCAGTGATGATTCTGAGGACTTTGATTGGCAAGGAGTAGGAGTGAGTGAGAGTGATGAAGAGTCAGGGACTAATGATGAAGACACTGAGACAGATGATGATAAGCCAAGTGATGAAAAGTTGTCAGAATGTGATGATGATGAAGAAACCCCCTTGTACAACAGTGATGAGAATGTAGATGTGGCAACAATAAATGTAGACAGATTTATGAGTGGGAAGTTGTTTCAACACAAGGAAGGGGAAAAAATTGAACTGCATCAGGGTTTATTGTTTGAAGATGTAGATCATTTTAGGGCAACTTTGAAAGACTATACCATTGAGAATGGGTTTAAACTGGTGAGAGACAAGAATGAGAAGACAAGGGTGGCTGCTCATTGTGGTAGCCCTGGATGTGCCTGGAGAATACGTGCAACCAGTATCCCTGATGGCACAACATTTAAAATTAAGAAGTGTGGCCCTGAACACACTTGTGTGATGGCCACTACTAATAAAGAAGCCAATTCCACTTGGATCTCAGAGAAGCTGTTTAAATACATTAGGGGAAATCCTGACATCAGTTTGGGTGGTCTGCAAGAATTGTTGGCTGAGAAGTTTGGTGTAGAGGCCCATAGAATGCAGCTCTATAGGGCCAAAAGGAAGGCACTAGAAAAAATAGAGGGGTCTCATGCTGAGTCATACAAGAAGTTGTGGAGGTATGGGCATGAAGTGATGAGGACTAACCCTGGTAGCTTGTTCAAGCTTGAAACTCAGAGGGTTAGTCCTAACTTGGATTTGCCTCACTTCCATAGGCTCTTCTTCTCATTTACAGCTATCCAAGATGGCTTTAGACATGCTTGTAGGCCCTTTCTTGCAGTTGATGGATGTCATCTCAAGGGGCCTTTTGGAGGTGTGTTATTGGCTGCTGTGGGTCTTGATGGGAATAATGGGTTGTTCCCTGTGGCTTTTGCTGTGGTTGAGAGTGAGAACACACAGAGCTGGAGGTTTTTTCTACATCATTTATTCAGCATAATTGGGGATGGTTCTGGGGCTAAGCCATGGGTATTTATGTCTGATGGCCAAAAGGGTATTGAGAATGCCTTAGCTGAGATCATACCACAGGCAAGTCACAGGAGGTGCTGCAGGCATCTCTACTGTAACTTCAAGGCTAAGTACCCTGGCATCAAGTTGAAAGCATATTTCTGGGCTGCTGTGAAGGCATATAATGTTGATGACTTTAACCTTGCCATGGGTCAAATGAAGGACTGCTCACCAGAAGCAGCTGAGTGGTTGAGTGGGCATAGGTTAGAGAGTTGGGCTAGGCACACTTTTGACCATGCTGTTAAGAATGAGCATGTAACTAGCAACATTGTTGAGTCCTTAAATAATTGGCTAGGGAACTTGAGAGAAAAACCTGTGCTATCTTTGGTTGATACTATTAGAACTAGGTTGATGTCCAAGGTGCATGAAAGGTTTGAAAATGCTGCCTCTTGGGATGGTAAGGTAGCTCCCAAGATTGTGAAAAAATGCAACCAAGCCATTGCTCAGTCTAGGCATTGTAGCATAGTGATGTGTGCTGGGGGTACAGAATTTGAGGTGGTTGATCTTGGGAAGGTGCATGTGGTTGATCTTCAAAGGAGGAGTTGTTGTTGTAGGGTTTGGAATATAACTGGCATACCTTGCAAGCATGCCGCTGCATCAATACTAGGAGAATGGAAGTATTAGATTTTGTGGATGTATGCTACAGCAGGGACACATACTTGAAGACCTATGGTGGGGTCATGCACCCAGTGCATGATGAGTCCCAATGGCAGCCTGCTCCAGGGGATCCCTTGCAACCTCCACCATTAAGAAGGTTGCCAGGAAGGCCAAGAAAAGAGAGGAAAATGGCTGCTGATGAACCTGCTAAGGAAGGCAAGAGGTCATGCACCATAAAATGTGCAATTTGCAAGGAAATTGGGCACAACAAAAGGACCTGTCAGAGGGCACCTGTGAGAGGCATTAGTAGGGGCACTGCTGCAGCTGGTGGCAGCCAAACTGGAGGCAATCAAATGGGAGGCAGTCAAGTTAGCATGAATTTGGATGTAAGTATACTAACTGTGGTTTTGATTTTGGTTTACTGTGATTTAGTTTACTTTTGACTAAATGTAGTTTTGAATTTTTGAACAGGGAGGACCTGCTGTGGGGGGTCCTAGTCAAGGAACCATGCCTTAGCTGCTGCTAGTGTGCAGCATTTTGTGTACATACATGGTGAAGATTCATTTTGTGAAGATTACAGAAACTGTGCAGATTCTTTTTGTGAAGCTTATTGAAGACTTTGAAAATGGTGTTGATTGCTGTGACTGAAGACAAATTTTTGAAGTTAAAGTCATAGTGGGAATAGGTTAACTGTAGGTTACAGTTAGGTTGACTACAATATTCAAATTATAAACTTTAGGTTTTAGAGAGGAAAGGGGCTGCTGATGAACCTGCTAAGGAAGGCAAGAGGTCATGCACCATAAAATGTGCAATTTGTAAGGAAATTGGGCACAACAAAAGGACATGTCAGAGGGCACCTGTGAGAGGCATTAGTAGGGGCACTGCTGCAGCTGGTGGCAGCCAAACTGGAGGCAATCAAGTGGGAGGCAGTCAAGTTAGCATGAATTTGGATGTAAGTATACTAACTGTGGTTTTGATTTTGGTTAATTGTGATTTAGTTTACTTTTGACTAAATGTAGTTTTGAATTTTTGAACAGGGAGGACTTGCTGTGAGGGGTCCTAGTTAAGGAACCATGCCTTAGCTGCTGCTAGTGTGCAGCATTTTGTGTACATACATGGTGAAGATTCATTTTGTGAAGATTACAGAAACTGTGCAGATTCTTTTTGTGAAGCTTATTGAAGACTTTGAAAATGGTGTTGATTGCTGTGACTGAAGACAAATTTTTGAAGTTAAAGTCATAGTGGGAATAGGTTTACAGTTAGGTTGACTACAATATTCAAATTGTAAACTTTAGGTTTTAGTCAACATTAATGCTTTTAATCATGTTTGTCAACATTTGGATGATGTAAACTCTATTTGCACAATGTTAACATTTGGATGATGAATGATGAATGGTGTTCTTATTGAGCTAATGTGTACTCAGTTTCAGTATGTTGCTCAGTTTTGAGATCTTACTTATTTGCAAAGAATGTGAAGTGGGTTAGAAGCATTGGTTAGGGCAGGTTGTGCTTGTGCTTTTGAGCATGTTGGTAGTTATGTTGGGGACTTTGTTTGTGCTTGTGCTCTTTGTGCAATGTGCACAAACCACAAGCCCCCTTAAGAAGGCATAGATACTCCATTTGCTTAGAAAATAGATAACCACCCTCTTCATTTGCCTAGAAAATATATAACCAACATGTTCATTTCCCTAGAAAATTTCATTGCAGCCATAGATACTTCATTCAAATATCATTACATTCATTACATGAACCCTAGAAAATTTGAGCGTACCATTTCTCTCTTAAGGCTACATTGGTTGCATTACATAACCATACACCACATTCATCATTTGTTAATGACAAAAACTATCATCAACATACACATCCATGAGGAAATTAAAGAACTAATAACCAACATCTTCAACATTGCTTGATTAGACTCAATTAGCTGTAATTTTTTACTCCTTACAGCTTCATTTGCCTCAAGCAAGTGCATCCTTGATTCTTCATTGGTTTCATGCCTTCGAATTTCTTCATAAACATCAGGTGAACAGATGATTGACCTTCCACTTGGCTTCAATGTTGCTCTATCAGGATTGCACCAACTAAACATGTTACAACCACCACTTGCACAAGTGAAGAACAACTTCCCCTTGCTTGGCTTCTCATCAGATTCAACAATTCTAAGACTTGCTCTCTTTCTACACCAGCAACTTATGTAGTTAAACCTTAGATCCAACCATTCCTCATATTTCCTGACCTTGAGCGGAGTGTAATATTCAAAAGATATGGGGGTCCATGTGTAATTTAGCGTAAACCTCAGGGGTGCCGTGAATAATTAACCCTTAAAATTTTGACACTTCAAAAGAATTTTCGGGTGTCTTACACCCCTTCCCGAACTAAAGGCCATTCGGAAAATTTTGACAAAAAAATTACCAAAATACCCCCGATGAGCGGTAAATTACCGAAATGCCCCCCGGGGGTTCATTATCACCCTAACGCCCCCAAATCAGCTTCAAAACAACCTTTCAGGTGTTTTACTTACATTTCTGGACTAAAAAGTCGTTTGAAAAACTTAACATTGTAGAATTACCAAAATACCCCTCTGGGGGTGGCAAATTACCGAAATGCCCCTGACATCGGAAAATCTTAAAAGTGCTTTGAAATGCTATTTTAAGCTTCCTAAATTCATTCTTGATCTAAAAAGTATTTTTTGGGATTTTTCGCCAAAAAATCTCGAACCGGTGTCCGGATCGAGCGCTTAAAAGCCCGTTCGGCCAAAAAAATAGCTAACGACTTCGGAATGGCGCAAATTCCTGGGAAATGGAACTTCCCAACATCCTAGGGTTCTCATAAAAGTTTCGCGCGAAATCGCGCTAGCTTGATATTTTAAATTACACTGCAAAGTTACAAGGTTCCCCGTATCAGTTAACCCCTTTCCAGTCTTTGGAAAAATCTCAGAACAACTTTAAAATAACTTTTCGGGTGTCTTACACCCCTTCCCGAACTAAAGGCCATTCGAAAAATTTTGACAGAAAATTACCAAAATACCCCCGATGAGCGGCAAATTACCGAAATGCCCCCGGGGGTTCATTATCACCCTAACGCCCCCAAATCAGCTTCAAAACAACCTTTCAGGTGTTTTACTTACATTTCTGGACTAAAAAGTTGTTTGAAAAACTTAACATTGTAGAATTACCAAAATACCCCTCTCGGGGTGGCAAATTACCAAAATGCCCCCTAGCATCGAAAAATCTCAAAAGTGCTTTGAAATGATATTTTAAGCTTCCTGAATTCATTCTTGATCTAAAAAGTATTTTTCGGGATTTTTCGCCCAAAAATCCCGAACCGGTGTCCGGATCGAGCGCTTAAAAGCCCGTTCTGCCAAAAAAATAACTAACGACTTCGGAATGGTGCAAATTCCTGAAAAATGGAACTTCCCAACATCCTAGGGCTCTCATAAAAGTTTCGCGCAAAATCGCGCTAGCTTGATATTTTAAATTACACTGCAAAGTTACAAGGTTCCCCGTATAAGTTGACCCCTTTCCAGTCTTTGAAAAAATCTGAAATTTTTCCCTGATATAGATCTTTTAAAAATAACTAGGGTCTCTTTTTTTCACTTTTTCAAAATCTAGCTCTAGCTATTTTTTATAAATTCGTGAAAAATCCAAATTTTGACGACCTAAAAAATCGCTATTTTGGAATCTATAAATGTAATACCTTGATTTGTATAAACCTAATTTTGACACCCTAAAAAACCGCTCATTTGATCTTCGATTGATCTGATTTTTGTTTTGTTCAATTTGTATTTTCGTTATCTTCGATTTGAGTCTACAATGACTATTTTTGGACTTCGAATGAATATTCGCTAATAAACGCTAGTTCAATCCCTAATTACAAACTCTCAAAAAACACGAATTTTACACTTTGTTGCGGTTTGGCCACGTGGCAGGCAGGAGGGGAAGGGAAGGACAACCGCAACAAAGTGTTGCGGTTGAGGGGTGGGGGGTGGGGCCACGAAAAGTAGAAAGAAAAGAAAAAAAGGGGGGGGGGGGGATAACCAACCGAGGAAGAAGAAAACCAACCGCAACATGGGTGGATAACATCCACTAGTGAATGTGGATCGGCCCCCATATATATATATATATATATATATATATTCATTCAGAAGATGGGTAAGGCGTGGGGGAGGGATTAACGTAGGGTGACGTGGGATGAAATAAGTTTTGTTTGAAAATTGGAGGATTTGGTGGGTGGTGATGGACATGATGATGATTGAGTTTTTGAATGAGAGTATTTTTGGGAGGTGGGCCGTTGTGTGGGAGAGGAGATAATGGGTGAGATAAATTTTGGAAGGCGCGAGAAGATAGAGATAAGTTAGGAGAGTTTGAATTTGAAGGAAGAGGAGATGTGGGCCGTGTATCAGGGGACAAGTGGTGGGGTCGGTTGGCAAGATAAGGAATTTTATAAATGGGTGTTAGCGTGAGGAATATTTGACAGCATAGGTAGCAAAGCAGGTAGTGTGGGTACGGTTTTGAGATAATTACGCCATTGACCATTGAACTATTAGGCATATTTCATTTTGACCACTGGACTTACAATTGTGTCAAAGTGACCACTGATGTTTAAACTTTGTCCAAATAAGGTCATTCTGTTAGGTTCCGTCGAGAACAAATCCGTTAAGTTTCAAATTTGAAGGGTAAAGTCGTCACTCTACCTGTCCGTCGTTTCTTCAGAGAGACAGTTCGTCTCCTCTTTCTCTGTCCTTCCATCTTCTTCGATTTTCAGAGGGAGATCGTTATTCCTTTACTCGAAGAACGATCAATTCGTCACTCTACCTGTTGTTCGTTTCTACAAAGACACACATCGTCTCCTCTTTCTCTGTCTTTCCATCTTCTTTGATTTTCAGAGGGAGATCGTCGTTTCCTTTACTCGAATCAAGTAAAGTCCACGGAGATAAAAGATTGCAATGGCGTGGGTTCTTAGAGAAGAGGGTACCCATCTTGAAACACACGATCTTTACGGTAAGTTTTTCTATACATTTTTTAGATTTAGTGATATGTTTTTTAAATAGACACGAATCCTGATGTAGCCACCCACACAATCATGATCCATGAAATAATGTTGTTTACACAGATTCCCAAATAATATTGTTTATACAGATTCACAAATAATGTTGTTTACACATACTTAGAAGTAATTTTTATATAGAATGCATGCATGCTGTTATGTTAATTAAATTCAATTTTTTTCTTATTTGTTTATGGGCTTGGGAATAGCAATTTGCTGTTCGAAATTACTATAATATGCACTTTATAACGTGAAATTGGAGTATTAATTAGTAAATATCTTATAAACAGGAACGTCAGTAGACTTCTTTACAGTTGAGTTGCACAGTGGTGGAGAGTTTGTTTACATGCCAAAGAGGCACTACATTGATGGCCTTGTTAATTATTTCGATTACTGTGAGTGTGATAAGATGTCAATGCATGAAGTGGATGAAATGTTAAAGGAGTTCGGTTATGGGCATGAGGTGATGTTTTATTATTACAGGGTTCCTGGGATGAGCCTTGACAATGGGTTGAGGGGTCTAGGGGG
The DNA here is from genome assembly GCA_033065855.1 of Escallonia rubra. Classification (NCBI taxonomy): domain Eukaryota; kingdom Viridiplantae; phylum Streptophyta; class Magnoliopsida; order Escalloniales; family Escalloniaceae; genus Escallonia; species Escallonia rubra. Next base: position 134,246 of record JAVXUO010002517.1, read on the forward strand.
TGATGATGATATCAGGGAACTAATAAGAGTTATAACTGAGAAAAAGGTTAATGTTGTAGAATTCTATGTTGAGCATGGAAGTGCATCAGTGGAGGAGTATTTTGTACCTCCACCTGTAACTGGTTCATCAGTTGTAATTGAGGAGATTGATTTATGTGATGAACATCCATTAGGTACTCAGGATGACCTGGATGCATCATACTATGAGAACAATAAGTTTACCCAGCTTCTTCTTCCCCCATGTGAAAATGAACATCCCAATGAGCAAGAGTTACACACTGTTAACAGCAACTCAGAGCATGTGAATGAGAGTGAGCATGTGAACACTGATCAGAATGAGAGTGGGCATGTAAACACTGATCAGATTGGGAGTGGGCATGGGAATGAGAGTGAGCATGTGAACACTGATCAGAATGAGAGTGGGCATGTAAACACTGATCAGATTGGGAGTGGGCATGGGAATGAGAGTGAGCATGATAGTGACTCAGATGACTCACAGATTGGGAGTGGGCATGGGAATGAGAGTGAGCATGATATTGACTCAGATGACTCACAGTACTGCCCTCCTAATGATATATATGATAGTGAGTATGAGGTTGAGGAAGATATAGATCTTTACCATGCAAATGTAGATGTAGGTGAAGATTGGAATGACATGGTCATCAGGGATCAAGCAGTACTACAATCTGAGGAACAAGAAAGGACATCAGATTATGATGACTCTGATGAACTAAGGAGTTTGACAAGTATGTCTGAGGATGAATTTGACAACGATAAGAGGAGTGGGGTTCAGTTTAACCCTGAAGTAGACATGAGCAGGCCCAAATTTAGTGTAGGTCAGTTGTTTGGTAATGCAGGTGTCTTGAAGCAAGCTATCAGAGAACATGCAATCCTGACTAGAAGAAACATAAAATTGTACACAAATGAAAAAGAAAGGGTTAGAGCAAAGTGTTATGGGAGTCCACAGTGTGAGTGGGTTTTATATGCTTCCAAGCTTGCTGAGAAAGATAGCTTAATTGTTAAGACATATCATAAAGAGCACATTTGCCCACATGTATACTATAACCAACATATCAAAGCTGATTGGATATCCAAAAAATACCTGGAGAAGTTCAGATCAAACCCCACATGGCCACTTGAGTCAATAAGAGAAACTATTAGGACAGATTTGGAAGCTGGTGTTTCTAGAAGTAAAGCTTACAGAGCAAAAAGGAAGGCAGCAGATATGATTGATGGCAGTTATAGGGAGCAATTTAAGGGTTTATGGGACTATTGTAATGAGGTGACCAAGTGCAATCCAGGGACCACTGCACTTATGAAGCTGTGTGAGCCAATAGTTGGAGAAGAATTCCCTAGGTTTTTAAGGTTGTACATGTGTTTGGGCCCTCTGAAGAATGGGTTCAAGACAGGGTGTAAGAAAATTGTGGGGCTTGATGGGTGCTTTTTAAAAGGTCCTTTCCCAGGACAACTGTTGACAGCAGTGGGTATTGACCCTGATAATGGCATGTACCCCTTTGCATGGGCAGTGGTTGAGGCAGAAAACATGCTCTCTTGGGAATGGTTCATCAACCTTTTAAAAGAAGACTTACAGATTGAGGACCAAAGTGAATGGACTTTCATTTCAGACCAACAAAAGGTAATAATCAACCATTAACTATCTTTCTCAACTTATTTGCTATTTAATATTTTCCACTAACTTGTTTACTTTATTTAATCATTTTTTAGGGTTTGCTGACAGCACTAGAAACAGTTCTACCTCTGTGTGAACAGAGGTATTGTGTCATGCACATGTACAAAAATTTCAAGAAGCAGTTTAGGAGTTTAGACCTTAAGAATGCCATGTGGAATGCTGCAAAGGCTCCCAATGCCATATACTTTGGCAGAAGCATGCAACAGATAAAAGAAGACTGTGTAGGTGCTTATGAATACTTAGCTAAGATCCCACCCCATTATTGGTCTAGATCTCACTTCTCACTGAAGACCAGGTGTGATCTATTGCTAAATAACTACTGTGAGGTGTTTAATGGGGCCATTGTCAGTGCTAGGGATAAACCTATAATTACATGCCTTGAGAACATTAGAAATCAAGTAATGCAAAGGATTGTGAAGAAGAGAAAAGAGATGGAAAAGTGGGATGGTTTGTTGTGTCCCAAGATTCAGGCTAAGTTAGAGAAGTTGAAGTTGAAGTCCTGCCACTATAATTGTGCTTGGAATGGTGGCAGTCTATATAGTGTGAGGGCTGCAAGTGGGGAAGGTTATGTGGTTGACCTGCACAACAAGACTTGCAGCTGCAGAAAATGGGATTTATGTGGAATTCCATGTGCACATGCAATTTCAGCAATTTACAATGACATGGCTAATGGAGGGAATGGGGGTGAACCTGAGCAGTGGGTTGATGAGTGTTTTAGGGTTGAAACTTTTAAGAAAGTCTATGACTACTTAGTGAACCCCCTTAGTGGTTCCAACCTTTGGGAACCAACAAATAAAGGGACCATTCTTCCACCTATATATCATAAGCAACCTGGTAGGCCTAAGAAGCTAAGAAGGAAGGATTGGGATGAGGTCACACAGCCTAAGAGGGGTCTACCTGATGGGGCTGGAAAATTAGGAAGAAAGGGAATGGTTATCACCTGTAGCAAATGTGGCAATGCTGGGCACAACAGTAGGGGTTGCAGGGGGCAAGGGTGTCAACCAAAGACAAGAGAACCTAAGAAGGGGAATCGAGGTCGGGGCAAGGTCATGGGGAAGGTGACAGCTACAGGTGGTCATAACACTGGGAAGGCAGGATGCACTACACAAGGCAGTGAAAAGAGAATCCAGCCTAAGAAGAAGAAGGTGACAGATCCAAACCCCAAAGGTTGGCTACAACCTGAAGCTGGAAGGAAGAAATATCCAGTGAGTTTGAACCTATTTCTTATTAGCCATCTATATTTTGTATGTGAATTACTTATTCCTTAGTTATTTTATGATTTACAGGTGAGGAGAAACAATGCAACTTCTGGCCAACAATGTGCAACAGGAGGTGCAAGTACAGCAACTTCAAGCCAAGGAGCAAGACCTACAACAAGACAATCAGTTAGGAGATAACTTGTGTACATGGGAAGACTAAAGCCTTTTGTGGATAGCTGTAGCTTTTTGATTTAGGAAGCATGTTGGGATAGATGGAGTCTTCTGTGGATAACTTATAGCTTTTATGGACATATCATTCTACAGCCTTTTGTTTTATAGCTGTAGGTAGGCAGATTTGTCCTTAGAATAATATTGATGTTATGTTGGTAAAGAAGCATTGACAAATGCCATTTTGAAACAGAAGCAATTATAGTCAACAATATTCATACATTACAGCTGCTTCCATTTTTTTCTTTCCATTACAGCTGCTTCCATTACATGTTTTTCCATTACATCCCAATCAAGCACAAACAAACTGTTAAGCACAAACAAACAAACTGCTTCCATTATATTCTTTCCATTACAGCTGCCATTACATGCACATCCCTTTCCATTACATTACATTAAAAACACTAACATTACAAAGAACACAAGTCCCCAGACACAAATTGTTACCCAGATCACAACTCTCCAATCTCCAAAAGCAAACTGTTGTTTGCGGTTCTTTTTGACTTGAAGTTCATTACAAAGAACACCCATGAGCACAACAAGACAAACCACAATATCTTTTCCTTCCATTGATAGCTTCTCAGTTTCTTCTCATATGTCACCAATTGCTCTTGTTTACCTTCAATTTGCACCATAAGCCTTCGAACCTCCTCAGCATTTCCATTGATCCTTCGTAGCAGTCCAGGTATGATTTGCACAGCCCTTTCACACATGGGTGGATCAATCCAAATAAAATACTCACATGGATCTTCATTTTCAGCTCCGCAAGCCATGAATCTTCTTCCTGGATTTTTCGGGGTCCATGATGTCTTAATTGTTGGACTCTTTCGACAGTAGCAACCCATGGAAGGAGGAGTGGATTGGGTTTTTTTTTTCTTTTTGTTTGCTGTGGAAGAAGAAGTAGAATGTCTTGTGATGTGGAAGAAGAGGAGGGAAAATGAGATGAGATGCTGGGCGGGAAAGAAATATGGAGGGAAAGAAGAATGGAGGGAAAGAAGAGAAGAAAAGGGGAAGATAATAGGCAAAATGACGTGGTTACCCCTCACTAAAGGGAGTTAACGGAACGCCGATAAGCTCTACTGAACGGAATGACCTTATTTGGACAAAGTTTAAACATCAGTGGTCACTTTGACACAATTGTAAGTCCAGTGGTCAAAATGAAATATGCCTAATAGTTCAATGGTCAATGGCGTAATTAACTCTACGGTTTTTAAAGGAAAAATATTTTCGTTGAAAAGGAGGCGAGGGATAACGTAGGTTCGGCGAGTGAGAGGGTCAAGACACCGATACCCCTTGTGGAGGGCACTTTAATCCAAAAGTATACACTTTATGGAACGAAAATTAAGTTTGTGCTTGACATAAGGTCGCAAGTGTAGGTAAACAACCAAAAACTTTAAGATGGGTAAGTTTGGCTTAGCGTGCAATAATTTTTCAAGAGAACATAAATTCCAGATAACTGGGGATGAAAAACGGTTAATAAAACATACGGCAGTAGTGAAGGCATCATCCCAGTACTTGGGAGGTAGGTGAGCATGAGCAAGCATGGAATGGCATTTTCCACAATATGGCGGTGCTTGTGTTCCGCAGCCCCATTTTGTTCATGGATATGGGGGCATGAAACCCGGTGAAATATATTGTTTTGCCGACAAAAAGTATGTAGCAGGCGGTATTCGCCACCTCAATCAGATTGGAGGGCTTTGATAGATCACCGGTAACTAGCTTTTTAAATTGAACCAATACAAATATGACATCCGACTTTAATTTGAGAGGAAAAATCATGTGTAACGACTAAAATCATCAATAAAATGAACATAGTAATGATAGCCTTGACGAGACACAACATGGATGAACCCCAAAGGTCACTGTAAATTAATTCCAAAAGTGATGAAGAGAGGATATGAGAATAATCAAAAGGAAGTTTACGACTTTTGCCAAGACAACAAGCCTCACAAGTCATTGCATTACATTTATTTGATGAAATTGGAAGTGAAAACTAATGTTATTCATAAAAGATTACAAGACAATGTTATTCATTCTCATTTGTCATTCCGTGGCTTCGTTATATTTATGTGCAGAGAAAACCTATGCATGTAACTAACCAGAAAAGGAAGTGGACATAAGTAAATGATTACAATATTTAAACTATTCTATCTTGTGATGAGTTTGAATTTAATTTTTGCTGCACATGTGGTTGACTGAGTGTTGTGAGGATGACATACTCCAATGCATAACCATCACCTTCTATATGGGTTTGTCTCTTGGCCACAAAGCCTTTTGCTTTGTTATTATGGCATCTTGATTTATCATGGCTAGGTAATGACTTTGCTCTACCAACTCGTTAGTGGCCTTTGACAGTTGCTTAGGCCCTCTACTTACGCCATCATCACAGCCATTTTGATGATCCTTTTGGGCCACTTGAGCTTCTAGAGAGCAAGCTTATCATTACAGGAAAAATTATCTCCGCCTTAATTATCCTGTCTTGAATGCCGACCTTGTTCAAAATTTTTGGTCGATGAAGGAGACAGAGTTAGAGTGGTTGAGCCGCTTTTATGAGACCGACTCCTCGCAAACTTCTTTAGAGAGTGGGTTGGACATTGTATGTTTGGCTGTTGTAGAAGTTCTAGAGCACGTAACATGAACCGAAAAGTTCTACAGAGGAGGAGGCACTGCTTTTTAATTATCTTTTGTCAGGTTCTCATCCTCCAGGTCAGAAATTGAGTTGGTGGAGCTTCGTCTGTTATCGACGTGTTTTTTTTTTCCCTCAGATTCCTTTTAACTTAGGCTTAGGCTGGCGGTTTCGTCATTTCCTTACTTTTTTTTTTTCTGAATAAGGGAACTCTATGGTTCTTACCTCGCATGTGTCAAGACTCAACGTCATATTTAGACTACAAGGTATATGGTTGCATCAGCTTGAGATGGTTGGTTTTAAGTGGTAGACCCATCCTTATACCCCAATGGCTTTGATCCCTTGCAGAAACAAACTCCTCATTTCTAGCGTGCTTATTCTTTGGTTAGTTGAATTGTATCTGCACCAGTTCGCGGCTACGTTGGACATTTCTCCCAGAGTTATTTTGAGACACAATAGGTTTTCTAGAGGGTATACCCGTTGATAGTCCAAACATTACTCATGGGTGGAAAACTTGAATGGATGGGGAACAACCTCATGGCTTATCTTGGTAATTATATTACATCATTTTTTTCTAATCAAAACATTTGGCACATAACATTGTTTACATGCAACATATGAGAAAATGATTTTGTGCTAAAACTCTTTCCTTTATTTTCGGGTTTCCAAATAAGGAGAATGAATATGTCACCCGAGCGTGCCAAAATTTGATGGCACATTTTTTATACTATTGATTAACGCAAAACTTATGCCTCCAAATCCCATTGTCATATTTCCAGTGAGTTAAAGAATCAATTGTTAATTACGTACACGACAACCTATATTATTTACATTTACATTGAAGAAGTCCGTGAAAGACTTAATACATCATGAAATATTATTGAGATTAAGAAGAGAAACTAAAAAATGGTAGGGTCACCTTGGTGACTCCACTTTTTCTTTTTCTTTACCTTTTTTTTCTTCTTCTTTTTGGTTTCTTCTGATTTTTCTTTCTCCAAAAGAAGAATTTTCCTATTTTCTTTTCGCCGAATTTCCTCTATACCTTTCTCCATCATGTTGCTGCCAAAGACTTCTTTAACGGTGAATTCCAAGTCTCCAAGTGCAAATGACTAACACATGTTAACACACGTGATTAATCTTGATATCAAATTTAATGAATATTTATCCCTTTAATTTTCACGAGACAAGGAAATTGGAAATTTTCATCTAATCCCCAATGTTATATCCCATTGGGTTCATCTAATCCCCAATGTTCTATCCCAAATGCAATGCTAGTAGACTTTTGCATGGGCCTACTTGAAAATCTTGAATATTTGAATTTCATGTTAGTAAAAGCTCTCCACAAAAATATTGATTTTACTTGTCAAAGGAATATCCTGCAATATTGTATATTATATATTTTATTCAAGTAGAGGTATCAACGGAGACTAAAAATAAATCCATGTATGCGCCGCAACAATAGTACATTCATCGATGGAATCCTATTTTAGCCACTGATAAATGCCTTAGCTAAACAATTATCAAGAACGCACAAGTAGTAGCGCATCAACCATAGAAATTTGCAGATCACATTTGCTTTGATGATATCCACATACCTACATTGCAGGATTAAACGCCAAATTCAATTTGTTCATCAGAAGTCATCTAATACGACATAATACAAAGGCTTGCGTTTGTCTGTTCACCATTCTGACTATTGAAGCACCAAAAATAATATTCAAAAATAATATCTCCTTGTTTTAAGCCTTATTTGGCACATGTGCAATATCTTATCATGTATAGCTTACTATTCAAATGTAAACATCATACAACGTGAGGAGAACATAAGATGATAGAAAGAAAAATAAAATTTTCTCTCCATATTTTGTCTTATCTCAACATGGTATCAAGAGCCTAAGTTTTTTTTTCCTTGTTCTTCCTTCCTGCTTCCTCCGCCGGTCACCTTCTTTCGTCCTACATGGCTACTTCTTCCAACCCCACATCACCTTCTCCTACTATATTTCCACTTAACCAAATTCAACACCTCATATCAGTGAAACTCAACACTGATAATTATCTTTTATGGAAGAGCCAATTTCTTCCCCTTCTGTGAGGCTATGATCTCTTGAGCTTTGTTGATGGCTCCGTTACCCCACCACCTAAGTATCTTGTCCCCTCTGAAACTGTCATTCCCTCCCCCTCTGCTGAACCTGCTGTTGTTCATCCATTTTCGTCAACTGAAGCCTCTCCAGAAATGAATCATGCCTATATTATGTGGCATAAACAAGACCCACTTTTATTAAGCTGGCTCCTGTCCTCTCTTACAGAGCCAATTCTGGCTCATGTACTTGGTCTCCACATCTTCTGATGTCTGGCAATCCCTTGATTGCATGTTTGCGTCACAATCCAAAAAGAAGATTTTTAATCTTCGCTCTGATCTTCACCAGTTGAATAAAGGCGATATGTCCATGCACAACTACTTCCAAAAAGGAAAACATATTCGTGATATGTTGGCTGACATCGGTCAACAAATGTCTGATGATGATCTTGTTAATGCTATACTGATCGGACTTTGTTCCGACTATCAGTCCTTTGTGACCTCCATCACCACTCGATCGGAGACTATTTCTCTGGACTCCCTGTATTCGGTGCTTCTCACACATAAATCCCATTTGGATCGTCAGCAAATTCGTGAGAATCTCTTTCTGCAAGCCCATGCGGTGATACATCCATCACCTCTGAAACAACATCATTTGTCATCTCCCTCCTCACACTCTCGAGGAGGTCACTCCCAACGCAACAGGAACAACTGGCGTGAGTGGCGCGATGGAGGTTCTTCATCCAAACCACCTTTACTTCCTCTACCGACTAACTCCTATCAACCAACTCGGAAGTCGGTTTCCACTATTGTGTGTCACCATTGTCACCAACCCAGTCATATTCGCCCCTATTGTCCTCACCGTGCCTCTCGCCCTCCTCCCATTCATCCACTGCTGCCTACATAGTTGGTCCACCATCCCCCTCCACACTTGATCCTGCATGGTATCCAGACGCAGGCGCCACCCATCATATCACTCATGACATCAACAACATGTCCGAGTGCACTGACTATCACGGCCCTGATCAAGTACATGTGGGTGATGGCACATGTTGGAAAATTCATCACATTGGCACTTTGATGTTAAATTCGTCCTCCACTAATTTTAAATTGAGTAACATGTTGCATGTTCCGTCCATTTCAAAAAATCTGCTATCTGTGCGTTAATTCACTACTGACAATATTGTGTTTTTTTAATTTCATCCTCATTTTGTTCTTGTCAAGGATCGCATTTCGGGGAAAGTTCTTCACGGCCGACTTAAAAATGGTCTCTATCAATTCAAGTCGTCTTCACTCCCACCATCGCTGTCACTGCATCCTTCTCCGCCCCCTGCTGCTTTAGTTGGTATTCGCGCGCTGTTCCTGCTCTGGCACAATCGGATGGGTCATCCGTCTTTCACTATTATTTCTAAAATAGTGTCTAGGTTTTCAATTCTAGTTGAAAAAAATAAACATAGTTTAAGTTGTGAAGCTTGTCATTTTGGCAAAAGTCATTACCTTTCATTTCAGTCTTCTGATATATTGTCATCTTCTCCTTTGGAAATAATATATACAGTGATGTCTAGTAACTAATCCTGCAACAGATTAATTACTAATGTCATTTGAAACTGGTGTTATTTACAAAGTTAGAATAATTTAGATTGATTTTTTAATTGCATAAGATCAGCTATTTGGACACTGTTTTTCATACGAATAAAACATACTGTAAAGCTCTAACAAAGTGCATTAACGTGTGCCGCATAACATCCAACAAAAAAGATATTAAGTTCTTACAAAAATTAACGTACTTTTGCTAAAACTATAATTGCCGGTAAGATAATTTTTTCTATAAGCCATAAAGAATAAAGTTAGTACCAAATCTAATCAGGACTAACTAAAGTAAACTATCAACAATGAATTATCACTTATATAACTTCCATTTCCCATACAAAACTGAAGTCTCGTTGAAGATATTAGTTGAGATAGCTCATTCGTAAGAGTTTCGAGTAACCTGTCAAGTTCGTACTAATTGGCTCATTTGATGGTTGAATATGTAGCCTTTTAAAATCTAGTCCATTTGATTAAAAAGTTAGGTTAAGAGTTACTTATGTTGGAATAATAAATGGCTTAGTCCCTTATTAATTTTGTCACGTAAGAATCATTAACTTATCAAAATATAAGCATGATGCATAACATCATATCATCTCATACACCGTAAAATCGAAGACTTGATTAGGTTGTTATGCAATTGTTATAGGGAGTATTCATATAATTATTTTTGCTTTAATTCTTTTGAATTGTGATTTGCCAAAATAATAAATAGATTCCGATATGTCGTCCTGGATATTTGCCTTCATTAAGGTTTTATTTTGCAACATCGAGTGGCATTTCAAATGAACATTCACTTGGCATTTGGAAAAGTATATAGTCCTATATAACAAATACAACTATATTTGTGATGGAAAGGGTGGCGCTATTCAAATATTCCACCCACATTTTAACGCTCTTTGTCTTTTGTAAGATATTTAAGGTGCTAATAACTAGACATAAGCCTTAATAAATTACTATAGTAATTAAGTAAAATTTAAGATGATTAGAGTTGTATTTGACATTTAACATGACCTTGGCTTTGAGTATACAACTTGATACTTTCAAAGAAGTCGTTCTAAAGGAGGTGGCCCATTGGGAAACTGAGACTGTACCCCTTTTTTTTTTTTTAGCAAGCAGCAGCCCCAAGGAACTTGTGGCGTTGACCTTTGTTCCTTGCCCTTTGGAGACTTGTGGCCATAGCCTATGTCTCAAGGGGTATGAACATACAGGTGGCCTATGTTCTGTCGACGGCAGGCCCCTAGAAACTTGTGACTCTGGCCTTTGTTTCGGGAGTAGGCCTCCAAAATTTCCTTTTCTTTTGTGTGTGTGTGTGTTTCCAAACATGTGCCAAAATTTGATGACACATTTTTCGTGTTATTGATTAACGCAAAATTTGTGCACTAAATCACATCATATATATGATAACTTTTATTTTTTATAAAGTGGATTCATCTTCCCAATGGGCTAAAGAGCCAATTCTTAATTACATTCACGACTACCTATTATAAAAGAAACACTACTGAAACAATCTATTCAATATATAATAAGCGAAGTGAGAAAGACAATCGTAACTTTTTTGCACGACACATCATCGATTCTTTACATGACACATCACATTATATTTTTAATATTTTTAATGTGAAACAAACTGATAAACATTATATACTAAATAAGACAATATCAGTAAAGGTCTCAAATATTATCTTGGATATGTTCCTTATTGTAAAATTAATTATTTTTATCTTGGTAAGCCTTATTTAGTTTAAAACTAGTTAGTTATTCTAAAACTCTACCTAATCAATATACTAATCTATTAAGACTACATTTTGACAATTACTATGTCTCTAAGAAGTGTTCTCCAATATAAGAACTAAAACTCATAGACCAAAAAAAAAATAAAACCTTTATGAGATTAAGAAATAAAATATGACCTAATAATTGATTTAAATTTAATCGAATCCTTATTTTTATTTTTAATTAATTTTGCAGGAGTAATGAGAGTTTTCTGTAAGCTCTATAGAATTCAAAAACTAATACTAATCATTCTAAAACTCAACCTAACCAATAAACTAACTTTTTAAGACTTAATATTGACTATTGTATCCTTAAAACCTCTCTCTCATATGAATATAAAAACTCATACATGTAGAAGAAGAAAAAAAAAAAACCAAAAAACCACTTTTGATTTAGAAGAAAAAATATTGTTACAATTGAGATTAAACAACTTAAAGACTTAGAACAAAAGAATGATTTAACAATTGATTTAAATTTTGATTATTTGTAAATTTTATTAATTGTCCAAGAATAAAAAGGATTTTCTTTCATATGCATTAATTATAATTATTTTAAAATTCAACCTAATCAATACTCTCACTTATTAGGACTTAATATTATATCCTTAAAACCACTCTTTGATGTAAATATAAATATCCATAAATCTAAAGACGAAAATAACATATTATATTTAGAAGGAAAAAAAATGACGTTCTAATTACATTAAATGCATTATCCTTATTCATATTTATAAACCCATATGTAATATACATAAGATGGTCATTCTAAACAGTGAATAATGTGACATATAGATTTAATAAACGAATTATAAGTTAGCATTTTTAAATAAGACCTCACAACCAACAAACTATATATAAGGATTTAGAAAACAAATCATATACAAGATCTGAAAAAAAAAATGCAATAGTGCACTCTTAGTTATTTGAGAAAATATGTAACCTTTACAATGAATTAGTTTTAAGTAATCTTACAAAGCTTATTGTAATTGAATATAGACTAATAATTTATTTTTAATAAGACCGTAACAAGCAATAAAAAATATATTACTTTTGTAGTTGATTAAATTCACATGAATAACAAGATCAATTAGTAAACGTTAGATTATTCATAAGCTTTGGAAATTAATTTTGACTATGATAGAATGATTTATAATTATGAGTGGTCATTTTATGCATTCAATAACAATTGCATGAACTAATTTTCACTTTATAATTATTAGCTTAACATAATTTGCTAATTTTTACAAGCTTATTGTTGTCAACATGAATAACCTGACAAAAGTTGATATACAAAAGTTACAATATGTTCCGATAAAATATGTGTCCATGAGAAAATATTGCTGAGGACACTTATTGGATGTAAGAACAATAGTTTTGTGACAGATAATAGAGATATAAGATCTGGAAGACAAAGTCAAACCTTTTAAACTTAAACATCTTTTATACTATAATTTATCAATGTGTGTGTGTGTGTGTGTGTGTGTGTCTATATATATATATATATATATATAGGGGAGTTGATCCGTTGAGAGCGTGGGCAAAATAGGAGAAGTTGCAAACGCGATCTGACCGTCTATCCCGAAAGATGGACGGTCCAGATCGCGCTTTTTTCAAAAGCTGTCAGACGTCCGCCATACAGTATGGCGGACGGGTTTTGAAAAAGGCGCGATCTGGACCGTCCATCTTTCGGGATGGACGGTCAGATCGCGTATGCACCTTCTCCTATTCTGCCCACACTCTCAACGGACACGATCCCTATATATATATATATATATATATATATATATATATCATGTATTACTTTTGACTATTAGCACGTAAAAAACACTCCAAAACGAGGACACATATTTGCCGATTGAACATCCTCACACATGCATTTTACAAAAATTAGAAAAAGACATATATAAAATTATTCCAATTATATTTTGTCTTTTGTTAAAATTAGTTTAGCAAAAGTAAATAACTTAATTATTTGAAATTAATGAGATGTCTATAAGCCCTTTATGTTTTTACTTAATCACTATTAAAATCATGTCATCAGCACCTTTAAAACTCTCTAAACCTATATGAACATTTAGAATTAAAATGGATATGTAAAAAATGCCTCCCTTTTTAGTCACAATTATAATTGTATTTACTGATTAGGGTTCATGCTACTAGCAAGACTACTTAAATTATTCTAAATGCTAAGTGTATATTCATTTGAAATGTTTCTTGAAGATGTAATAAAACTTAAAGAACGCAAATATTTAGCGACGACACTGTAAAACTGTCTACTAATTATTCTTTCAAGTTACAGTTAAAGAAAATAAAGCAAACATATATACGTATGCAAATATTATGCAAGAATTGCATGAGAATCTAATCAATACTTTAATCTTGTGTATGAGACGAAAAATGTCATGCTGGATATCATCCTTGTATCTTGATAAGTTTAATAATTTTTTGAAATAAATGGTTGATGAAAAAGATAAAAAGGGACTATTACCTTTACGATTTCAAGGATAAAGAACTTATCAACCTAACTTTTCAAGCTAAGAAACTTGGTTTAGAAACGCTACATGTTGGATCAGTAAAAGAATTTAATAATAATATAATTTTGACAAGATATTTGAAGTGTTACAAATAAAGTACTAAAAATATCTTGCCAACAATTATAGTTCTAGCAAAAGTAAGTCTCTCTCTCTCTCTCTCTCTCTCTCTCTCTCTCTCTCTATATATATATATATATATATATATAGCTGATTCATTGCTCGTGCGAGCAACTTCTGCGCAGTTGCCTGCGCGATTTGGCCGTCCATCTGGCCCGATGGAAAGGCTAGATTTCGCCGTCCACTACATAATATAGCTGACGGTAAATTACCGTCCACTACATAATGTAGCTGACGGTAAATTACCGTCCGCTACATTAGGATGTTAATCTCTTTTTATTTCTTGAAATCTAGTATGCATCGATACACTATTTTTAGCCTTTTAAAATATTTTATTAACTGACCCAAGCTTGACTTGGGATTCTGAGCTATAATTTCTAATTAATAACTGTGCCGAGAAATGCAATAATAACTTCTTTTCATGACACCTCATTGCACTCTATTTCTAATGTAATAAGAGCTATAAAAACTAATTTTAAACTTATTAATGTTGCTAAAGATCTCCATACATTACTTTGAAGGGGGTTCTTGATTTTACAATTAATTAAATACGCAAATGTAGTAAACCTTTAAACGTAAGCCTTACGCAATTCGAAAATCAATTCAAAACATTCAAAATTTTCTAACAAATACAGTACATAACCTATTATGACTTTATTTGAATATTACATATCGACAAGCTCTCTAACATGAAATAATCACCTATAGAACAAAAATCACTTAAATTTAATAAGAAAAAATAGGTACTATTTCAAAATGATAGTTAATTATTTTTTGAATTTAGTATGTAGTGTTTGTAAATTTTCTTTCACATTGATTACGTAATGTGATGATAAGCCATCGATGATGTATTGCACAAAAAAATTATAGTAGAATTTCATTATAAAGTTACGTATAAAATGAAACAAAGTTATTGTTAAGTCATATTTCAAATGAATTGTCAACCTTAGTAAATTCAAAATGAATATAATCTAAGGTTTTGCAATATCCTATTCAGTCGAATTCGTTAAATGTAAAAATATCATAGCAAGCAAATTCCATATAAGATATACTAAAAAATAGTGTAAATTATAACCTTAATCATGTGAGCTTTTGTTAAATTCAACTAATTTTATGTTGGAAAAGTTATGAACCAACTTTTGTACGGTGTTTTTATTGTGAGTAGTTGAACTCTTAAGTCTAAATTCTGCACTAGCAGTACACGCATATAATTCAAATATAATTGCATATAAAATCTGAAGACTCTTTCTTATATGAAAAGAGAAAACTAAACTATCTAAAAAATAGAATTGCATATAAAATCTAAAAATATATTAGTTAAGTTCTCGTGAATGTAGACTAAAACTTGGATTGAAAACCTTATTATATTTGTGAAATTTTGGATTGAAAACCTTAATAAGCATCCTTATTATATACTTCATGAAATGTTGGTTAATTTTTGTTCAACATTTTTAACTACGAGGTTTTAAGCAATCATATTTAGTCATCGTGGTCAAACTTTTTAAACTCTATGTAATTACCTTACAATAATTACTATTTTCTTTGTATATTCCATTTGATCTAAAAATGCCACATCATCCTTATATAATTTGTCGTGTTGATTAACTTTCATAACTTACATGCTATAAACATATATAAGGACCAATTTTTTTTTATCAAAGTTAAACTAATATGTAAGTTAATGTTATGGGCAATCCATTGAAATGTACAACTTATTTTTAAAAGATACTGAGAAAATAATTAATATGTCTTGTGCAATAGTGAATTGATCTCAACATGTTCTCCGCACATTTTTATCAACGGAATTTACTTTTTTATTTTTTGTGTACTAAATAAAATTTTAATTTTTGTTCATTTATAGAGTTGCCAAATCAGAATTAGCAAATATGTACAAGGACATTACTTATTGATATTTCGCCAAAAGTGTTAATTTGTTTTATTAAGAAAAGTTCAACCCAAAAATTAAAGTGACTATCTTTAATGAAATATATAACCATGAAATTATAAATTTGTGCAATATATTTTATTATGTATTTTAAAATTACTAAAATAAATTTACTGTTAATATATTCATCCCGTGCTTGGCACGGGTTTCTGGACTAGTGATACGAATAGAGAAAACTTTTATAATTTGCATTTACGTTGATGAGATCCATAAAAGACTTAACACTTCATGAAATATAATTGAGATTACATATAAATATTAAGAAAAGAAACGGAAAAAAAGGTAGGGTAACCTTGGTGCCTCCATTTCTTCCTTTTTTTTCTTTTTACCTCCCTTTTCTCTTCTTTTTGGCTTCTTCAAAAATAAGAATTTTGTTGTTTCTTCTTTTTCTTTTTCTCCTCTTAGACAGGGGCTCTTTTTTCTTTTAAGCCGAATTTTCTCTATACCTGTTCCCATCCTGTTGCTGCCAAAGACTGCGCTTTACAGTGAATGCAAGTCTCCAAGACTTGAAAACCCTGAA
This sequence comes from Escallonia rubra, assembly GCA_033065855.1. Lineage (NCBI taxonomy): Eukaryota > Viridiplantae > Streptophyta > Magnoliopsida > Escalloniales > Escalloniaceae > Escallonia > Escallonia rubra. The sequence continues at coordinate 150,544 of JAVXUO010002517.1, forward strand.
TATTTAAGCTTCGTTTCAGCAAAAGCTCTCAACAAAAATATTAATTTTGTTTGTCAACGGAATAAATATACTTTAATATTGAATATTCTATCTTTTTTATTAAAATATCGGTGCCAAAGGAGACTAAACATAAGTCCATATCTGCACCGCAATAGTACATTCATCGATGAAATCATATATTAGCCACTGATAATACGTTATCTAAACAATTTTCAAGAATGCACAAGTAATAGCGCATGAACCATAGAAATCTGCAGATCACATGTGCTTTGATAATATCCACAGGCCAAGCACGTAGAAAATACGTCCAAGAGTCGCTCCAAATATGACGCACGTGTTCTTTTTTTGATAAAATGTCCTTTTTATTCCATTAAGTGCAAACATTACAATCTCAACTATATGTACACATAATTAATATGTCTCTATCTTTGTACATTCCTCTATCTATTACATGTTTTTACTATAGTTTCTTTATCTAGTATTCCTTCATCAAGTTCCCACAGTTTACAGAGAGATATATTCCTTGTTGTAGCTGGTACTTTCTTCCATGTCATCACTCTATACTTCATTCATTGCTTGATAACTGCCCAACATCCCTGCACATTTGAGCTCTTCTTTTCAAAGATTCTTGCATTCCTTTCTTGCCAAACTCCATATACTGTTACATCCATCATTAGTTTACCTAGCTTGGCTCTGAAGCTTTTTCCTTTAAATATCACTGTAGCATCTTTCCATACTTGAGCCCATGTTGCCAAATTGATCTGTGTTTGCATTCTCTCAAGAGTCATTTTCCATAATTCTTGCACATAGGGGCACTGGATGAAGAGATGGTCTTCAGTTTCAGTCTGCCTTAAGCATAGAACACAATGTTCCTCCTGAATGAGATTCCATGATTTTAGTTTACTCTAGTTCTGAGACCTCCTTTGCATAGCAACCATATGATCATTGAGGATCTGGGAATATGCCCTGAGAACCATATAAGATTCTATTCAGGGTCCTTTATGCCATGAGTTCTTAATCCCTCCCAAGCTGAGTTTATGGTAAACTATTTATTTGGTGTTAGTTTCCACCATACTCTATCAGGTCTCTCAATATTAGGCACCTGGGCTTGTTGCAAAAGTTTGTTGATTTCAATTAGTGCTCTTGATATGTTCATCAGTAATCTCTAGTTGTTGTCCTGAATGATCTCATCTACCTTAGCATTTATGGCCATCCCTGAATCATATATGACTCTGTAGCCAAATAGGTCTACCAAAGACTTATCAATCAGCCATTTGTCATTCCACAACCAGGTATTTTTCCCATTTCCCACTTTGTGCTGAATGAACTGATGGCATTGCTTCTTAATCTTTAGCATTTTACACCAAGTCCATGAAAGGACCACAGCGGGAGTAAAAGTCCACAAATGCTGCTCCTTGATGATGTAAATGTGACACCATTTTATCCATAAGGAATCCTTTTTATGGGCCAGATCCCATAAATGCTTGCAAATTGCTGCCTTGTTCCATTCTTCTAGTCTTTTAAGTCCAAGGCCTCCTTCTTGTTTGGGTAAGCATAGTTCCTTCCAAGATACCTTATCCCCAGTACATTTCACATCTCTACCATGCCATATGAATGCTCTTACCTTATGTTCAATCCGTCTTATAATTCTTTTAGGCAATATGAATATTGAGCACTAGTATACCTACATACTGCATAGCACGGAAACAACAAATTGCACTATTCCAGCATAAGATAATGCTTTTGTGGTCCAGCTAGATATTCTTTTAGTGAGTTTTTTCACCAAAACTGAGCAATCACTATATTTCAGCTTGGTTGAGATCAATGGAACTCCCAAGTAAGTAACTGGAAACTCCCCTTTAGGAACATTAACTATAGCAGCCAAGACATCATAATTTGCTCTGTCATCCACTCCATCAATGTATATTGAACTCTTAGTTAAATTGGGTGATAAGCCAGATAGTACTTTGAATTCATCCAATGCTTGCTTGATCAAGCTCAAAGTAACTTTATCTGCTTTAGCTAATCAGAACAGGTCATCAGCAAAACATAGGTGGTTTATCTTCAACTCTTGACATTTAGGATGATACTCGTTGATTGGCATAATACTCCATACGCCTTGAAAATGCTCCCATCACAAGAAGAAAGAGGTATGGAGAGATAGGATCACCCTGTCTCAAGCCTTTGGCACTACCAAAATATCCCTCCATACTTCCATTTAAGTTAATTGAGAATTTTGCTGTTGTGACACATTGCATAACTAACTCCACAAATGTACTGGGAAATCTCATTGTCTCCATTATAGCCTTTAGGAAGTCCCAACCCATATAATCATATGCTTTTTGCAAGTCAATCTTCAATACACATCTTGGTGCCCCCCTTTTTCTATGATAATTCTTCACTATCTCTTGCATTAAAAGGATATTATCAGCAATTTGCCTGTTAGCTAAGAATGCAGATTGATTCAAGCTTGGTAGGACTTTCTTGATTCTAGCACTCAAGATTTTTGACACACATTTATAGACCACATTGCAGCATGCAATTGGTCTAAAATCCCTCATAGTGTTAGGACATGTGGTTTTTGGGATCAAGGTTAAAGCAGTGCTATTGAACTTAATACCTTTCCTTCTGTGGAGCATTTCCAAGACAGCTGCTGTTACATCTTTGCCCACTATGTTCCAGTTTTTTGAAAGAATTCAGCACTATATCCATCAGGGCCAGGAGCTCTGTTAGGCTTGAATTCAAATATAGATGTTTTCACTTCCTGTTCAGTAACAGGTGCTCCTAACATTGCTTGATTAGTCATTAAAACTTACTTGTTTAATACTTCATTGAGTCTTGTTCTATTTTGGGGTTGAGCCAATACAAGAGTTCCAAGAAAGTCAGAGAAATGCTTAATTGCAGTTTGATGGACCTCCTTCCTTTCAGTTATCTGATCCCCATTCACTGTTGTTATAGCTAATATCCTGTTATGAGCTCCGTACACTGTCATTTTCTTATGGAAGTATGCAGTGTTGCAGTCACCAAGATTGAGATTCTTGATTCTAGCATTTTGATAATAGAAAGCTTCTTCATCCTGGACTAGCTAGTAATATTCTTTATGCAGCTTTTTCTCTGTTTGTACAAGATTATGGTCATGTTCCTTCAAAATCTGGTTCTGAACATTTGTCAATTCTTCAAACTTCCCATGCACCCTTGCTGATATATTGTTATAGTGCATCTTATTAAACTGTTTTAATATAGGCTTCAGTCTTTTCATCTTCATTCTTAATTGTGCACAAGCATCCCCTTCAACCTTTTTAGCCTAATTTTCCTTCAGAATCTGAGTAAATTGACTGTGGTTCATCCAAAAGTTAAAAAACTTGAAAGGTCTCTTGCCTCTTTCTTGTTCTTCCATGATTGTGATCATGATAATGGCATGATCTGAAATTCCTGGGGCTTGGATATCAATCATAGTATTAGGATTTTGTATCATCCACCTTCATTCTGTAAAGCCCTGTCCAGCTTACACATGATAAGTTCCCCTTCTCTATTATTGCTCCATGTATAAAAAAGACCACTAGCATGTATATCTTCAAGATGAGGTTCATAGAGACCGGTGTTATTAAAGGCGCGCCTAGGCGCAAGGCGCGCTAAGGCGCAACACCCGCGCCTCGCCTAGCCTAGGCTCAACGCGTTCAAGAAGGCGCGCGCCTGGACGGTCCAGGTGCAAAGGCGCCAGGCGCACCACGTCACGGGAGGCGCACGTCTAGGCGCGATTCTCACTCACTCTCACCGAAGCAGCTTCTCTCTCACCTGCACATCGCCGCTGAAATCCTGTTGCTCCGGCCGCTGCTCCGGCCGACACTTCGCCTTGCTGCTCGAGCTCGACTGCTCCACCGAAGCAGCTTCTCTCTCACCTGCGCTGCCGCATCGCCTTTCCCGTAACGGGAATCCCGTTGCCGTCGAAATCCCGTCGCTCCGGCCGTTGCTCCCGCTGACACAGCAGTAGTTTCTCTTCGCCTTGCTGCTCAGCTGCTCCATCGAAGCAGCTTCTCACCTGCTGACCTGCACCAGTTCTTTTGCTGGTTCGTGACAGCCTTTTTGTAATGAAATGACATAGGCGCCTTTATTAGTGCTATGTTTTGCTCTTCAAGTCCGCAAGGAAAGGACAATAATTGTCGATAGAAATGAAATCTTTTTGGACTTTATGATCCACAATATATATGATATGTTATTGTTGTTTAAAATTGCCACTACCGGTTGTTGATATATACATCTAGAATGTATTTATATATAGATAGGGCATATAAAATCTAACATGATGAAGTATTATACAATTCAGTTATTAAAAAGTGGAAGATTAACTGAAACGAAGTAGAACAATACTCTGAAAATAAGCTAATCAAGTTTTTTACTTAATTTTATTGTTTTAATGATTTTAATATTGCGCCTTGCTTCGAAAAGGCGCGCGCCTGCGCCTTGCGCCTAGGCTCCAGGGACCTTTTGCGCCTTAGGTGCGCCTGCGCCTTTAATAACACTGGTATAGACATTGGTTAAAGTCATATTCTATGTCTCTTTTCTTAATTTCAGCACCCCTAAATTTCTCATTTGTATTTCTGATTACATTGAAATCACCAGCAACTAACAGGGTCTTTGGCCAATTTCATTAGCATCCATTTCTAACTGTTGCCACAGAGCCCTCCTTTTATCTCCTTTGTTGTTTGCATAAACAAAGGCGATGAAGAAGGCATGGTGTGAATGAGGTGTAGCCAAACAAGTTATACGTTGGCTAGACTTATTGATCACTACCATTGAAAAGTCTTTGCACTTCCAGCCCACCCATAATCTTGATACTCCTTTAGTATTTACACAGTATTCAAATTGCCACTCTTGTTTCCACTTACTTCTAATTCTCTTAATATTCTCTTCCCTCACCCTTGTTTCCAGCAGTTCTACTATTTCAACTTGGTTACTTTTGAACCTTTTCCAGACATCCCTTTGCTTTACAACTCCATTCAAACCTTTGATATTCCAACTAGCAAGTTGTTGCCGAGGAAAGATGGTTCGCATGCCACGTGAGGTGCCACAAAGGATGCAGTCTGCGTTGGCTTCCAAGTAGACAAAGTGGGAGACAGCAAGGATGGAGTAAGGGCTGAGAGCAAGGCTCCCCAGACAGGTCGTGAGGGCTGGCAGCGCCGCGCAGGCAGGGTGACGACGAACAGGGCCAGCGGTCGACAGTCCGTGTCAAGGGTGCAGCGTCAAGAGTCCGATGTCAGGGGTCCAAATGTGTTTCTCTCACTAGAACTCCAGAGAGAATGGGTTTTAGAGAGAGAAAGTGAAAGGTGGAAATGAGGGAGAGCCCTTGAATAAGCTCCAGAATCCACTATATATAGGCACAAATATGCGCGTGTCATCAGCCGACACGTGTCGTCCTCCGGGAGTGACACGTCGCCGTAGGGGGTCTCGCAGTCTTGATTGTCCGTCGAATTGCCGGTCCCCGAGTTCGTGCCGCCCTGCCCTTACAGCGTCCCTCTGCCTGTCTGAGGAGACTGACCACACTGCGGTAGCATGGTCAGAGTAGCCCGTTGCCCCAGCCTCCAGTCCAAGCCCTTACCGAATCCCACGAGATGCGTCAAGAGACGCGCCGAGATCCTGGCAGCGGTGAGGGTTGCCCCTGCAGCCAACTGCTAGGCGTGCCGGACACGATGCCCTCCGAGGACCTGCTCCCGTCCCGGAGTGACTCGCGGTTCATTGCCTTGGCGGTGTCGATGATCAATGATAACATGAGCGCACATGCTCACAGCTTGATACTCAGAGTCCGTGGCGAGGGGTCCTCGTGCCGGAGCACTACGAGCGGAGCCCCCCGTGAGTCCGTCGGGTGATTGTGCCGGCGATGGCCTTAGGGTTGTAAGCCCATCCTTGTTGCGAAGGCCGGAGCCTCCGGTTGATTGTGCCCGCGAGGGCCGGAGCCCGTCGGTTGATTATGCTGGCGAGGGCCGGAGCCCGTCAGTTTGATTGAGCCGGCGAGGGCTTCATGGTTATGAGCCCGTACCGCCCGCGAGGGCCGGAGCCCCGTCAGTTTGATTGAGCCGGCGAGGGCTTCATGGTTGCGAGCCCGTCCTGCCGCGAGGGCCGGAGCCCCATCAGTTTGATTGAGCCGGCGAGGGCATTAGGGTTACGAGCCCGTCCCGCGGCGAAGGCCGGAGCCCTGTCAGTTGATTGAGCCGGCGAGGGCATTAAGGTTGCGAGCCCATCCCGCCACGAAGGCCGGAGCCCCGTCACTTTGATTGAGCCGGCGAGGGCAATAAGGTTGCGAGCCCGTCCCGCCGCGAGGGCCGGAGCCCCGTCACTTTGATTGAGGGCTTCATGGTTGCGAGCCCGTACCGCCGCGAGGGCCGGAGCCCCGTCACTTTGATTGAGTCGGCGAGGGCATTAAGGTTGCGAGCCCGTCCCGCCGCTAGGGCCGGAGCCCCGTCGCTTTGATTGAGCCTGCGCCAGAGCGTCGCGGTACTGACGATAGCGTGTGAATGTTGTTGGAGCGCGAAGTCAGTGCTGCTCGACAAGTTCCCCCCTCTGCAGGGCAATGGAGGCCGACCCCCTTGGGGTAGCCGACCCCTTTGGGGTGGCCGACCCTCTTGGGTGGCCGACCCCTTTGGGGTGGCCGACCCCCTTGGGCGGCCGACCCCCTTGGGGGGAGCACACTTTCGATCGTCGTCCGGTGGTTCGTGGCGCGGAGTACTTTGACCGAGCAATCTTATTGAGCGATGTTGACCGCTAAATGGGTGACGTGTCACGCCACTATGATCTCTTAGCGGGCCCCGGGGTGCGGTCCAGAATAGGTTGTGAACATAAGCCCCCTGCGTGCGGGGTGCGCGGAGGGGCAGCCCGAGCGGGCGCCGCACGCATAAACGATGTTGGATGCACTCGGCATGGTCGTCGCTTAGTGCTGAGAGCCCGCTGCGAGGGCCGGAGCCCCCGGTTGATTGTGCCGGCGATGGCTTATAAGGTTGTGAGCCGATCCCGAATGCGAGGGCCGGAGCTCCATCGCTTTGATTGAGACGGCGATGGCTATAAGGTTGTGAGCCCATCCCGGATGCGAGGGCCGGAGCCCCGTCGCTTTGATTGAGACGGCGAGGGCTATAAGGTTGTGAGCCCATCCCGGATGCGAGGGCCGGAGCCCCGTCGCTTTGATTGAGACGGCGATGGCTATAAGGTTAAGAGCCCATCCCGGATGCGAGGGCCGGAGCCCCGTCGCTTTGATTGAGACGGCGATGGCTATAAGGTTAAGAGCCCATCCCGGATGCGAGGGCCGGAGCCCCGTCGCTTTGATTGAGACGGCGATGGCTATAAGGTTAAGAGCCCATCCCGGATGCGAGGGCCGGAGCCCTGTCGCTTTGATTGAGACGACGATGGCTATAAGGTTAAGAGCCCATCCCGGATGCGAGGGCCGGAGCCCCGTCGCTTTGATTGAGACGGCGATGGCTATAAGGTTAAGAGCCCATCTCGGATGCGAGGGCCGGAGCCCCGTCACTTTGGCGAGGGCCGGAGCCCCCGGTTGATTGTGCCGGCGAGGGCTTTAAGGTTATGAGCCCGTCCCGCCGCGATGGGTCCTAGTGCCAGAGCACTCAGGGTGCGTCAAAGTAGCATCCCGGAGGAGCCGTCTACCTGGCGTGAAGAGAGTGTTGAAGAGCTCCCTGGCAGAGATAGTGTCCCGGAGGAGTCGCCTATCCCCGCGGGATGATGTACACTCCGGAGAGTGGGCTGAAGCATGTTCCACGACCAAGGCAAGGTGCGCATGGTGTGGTGAATGAGTGCGGTGCCCGGTGGGCATGTAATATGATTGTGGCGCACGGGTGCGGCGACTACCGTCGCGAGACAATGCCTAGTGCTGAGGCACATATCACGAGAACAGTGCATGAGAGCGGCGACGAGTGTCGCGAGACGATACTTGGTGCCGGGGCACATATGATGAGAATGGTGCATGAGAGCGGCGACGAGTGTCGCGGTACGATACTTGGTGTCGGGGGCACTTATCATGAGAATGATGCATGAGAGCGGCGACGAGTGTCGCGGGATGATACTTGGTGCCTGGGGCACGTAGTGCGACATAGAGCCAATGGGAGGGATGTATCAGTGGCGCGGCGCATGGGCATGACAACGTGTGAGAGTGCGGTGCGCGGGCGCCGGCAACGAAGGTCGCGGAGATGGCGCAAGGGCGACGAAAGACGCATAGGTGTCATACGGACGCAGGCGACGAAAGTCGCAGAGGTGTCATACGGACGCGGGCGACGAAGGTCGCGGAGATGGTATGCAGGCGACGAGAGTTGCGGAGATGGTGTGCTGGCGACGAGAGTCGCGGAGCTGGTGCGCTGGCGACGAGAGTCGAGGAGCTGGTGCGTGGGCGTGGCGACGAAGGTCGCAGAGACGAGAGTCGCGGAGCTGGCGCGCGGATGCGGGCGACGAAGGTCGCGGAGATGGTGTGTTGGCGACGAATGTCGCGGAGATGGCGCGCGGGCGACGAGAGTCGCAGAGCTAGCGAGCGAACGCGGGCGACGAAGGTCGCGGAGAGAGAGAGCACTGGCGCTGGCGACGAGGGTCGCGGAGACGGCGCCCGGGCGCTAGCGACGAGGGTCGCGAAGACGTTGCCCGGGCTACGGGCGACGAAGGTCGCGAAGACATTGCCCGGGTGATAGGCGACGAGAGTCACGGAGATGGTGAACTGGCGACAAGAGTCGCAAAACTGGCGTGCGGGCGCGGGCAATGAATGTCGCGAAGATGGCGACAAAGGTCGCAGAGATGGTGTGCGGGCGACGAGAGTCGCGGAGCGCGCGGAAGCGGGCGACGAAGGTCGCGGAGATGGAGCGCGGGCGACGAAGGTCGCGGAGAGAGAGCGCACGGGCGCTTGCGACGAGGGTCGCGAGGACGTTGCCCGGGCTACGGGCGACGAAGGTCGTGAAGACGGCGCCTGGGCGACGAAGGTCGTGAAGACGTTGCTCGGGCGATAGGCGACGAGGGTCGCGGAGATGGTGCGCTGGCGATGAGAGTCGCGGAGATGATGCGCTGGCGACGAGGGTCGCGGAGCTGGCATACGGACGCGGGCGACGAATGTCGCGGAGATGGCAACGAAGGTCGCAGAGATGGTGTGCGGGCGACGAGAGTCGCAGAGCTGGCGCGCGCGCGCGGAAGCGGGCGACGAAGGTCGCGAAGATGTTTCCTGGGCGATAAGAGACGAGCGTCGCGGATAGGGCGCATAGGCGCTGGCGACGAGGGTCGCGAAGACGGCGCCCGGGCGACGGGCGACGAAGGTCGCGAAGACGTTGCCCGGGCGATAGGCGACGAGCGTCGCGGAGAGAGAGCGCACGGGCGCTTGCGACGAGGGGCGCGAGGACATTGCCAGGGCTACGGGCGACGAAGGTCGCGAAGACGGCGCCTGGGCGACGAAGGTCGCGAAGACGTTGCCCGGGCGATAGGCGACGAGCGTCGCGGATAGGGCGCATAGGCGCTGGCGACGAGGGTCGCGAAGACGGCGCCCGGGCGACGGGCGACGAAGGTCGCGAAGACGTTGCCCGGGCGATAGGCGACGAGCGCGTCGCGGAGAGAGTGCATGAATGCTGGCGACAAGGGTCGCGAAGACGGCGCCCGGGCGACGGGCGACGAAGGTCGCGAAGACGTTGCCCCGGCGATGGGCGACGAACGTCGCGATGCTGTTCGGCCGTCACTCGTGACGTGGCTGTGAAGATGGTGGTGTTGGTGCGATGGGTAAGGGCCGAAGAGAGTGGCCGATGGGGTGGCCTTGAGTGAGGGTGGCCGAAGGTGGGTGGGTCGGCCATGGGGTCGGCAGAGTGGTGGGGGTCGGCGGTGCAGCCCCTTCGGCCGCGCGACGCGGGCTTACGGGGTCGGGGAAGAGAGAGAGAAAGGGGGCCGAGTGGGGGGGTCGGCCAGGGGTGAGGAGTCGGCCAGGGGGTCGGGATAGCAGGGGGGGTCGGCGTGGGGAGTTGGGTCGGCCAGGAGGGTGGCCGAAACAAGAACAACAACAAAAGCCGAAGGGAAAGAGGTCGGCGGCCATGGCGCCGCGGGGGCTTGCGGTGTCGGGGGGAGAGGAGAGAGAGGCCGAGGTCGGCGGGGATGAGGGGTCGGCCAGGGGGGTCGGTGTGGGGAGGGTCGGCGTGGTGGTCGGCCGGAGTTGAAGAAGAAAGAAAGAAGGAAGAGGCGCCGGCGGCCATGGGCTGCCGCGGGGAGCTCGACAGGAGGAAGGAGGTCGCGGGTGGGGAGTGCTCGGCGAGGATCGAGGTCGCCGGGGGAGGGGCGACGCCGGGAAGGGTCGACCGGCGGTGGGCAGGCGCGGCAAGGATGCCGCAGGTGGCTGGTGGCGGCGCAAGGGTGGCTGCGGCGCCAGGAGAAAAGAGAAAGATAAGTGAATTAGGGTTAGGGTTGGGGCGCGGGTCGGTTCGGGCAACCGGGCGGGTGACCCGTTTGCAGGCTAATGGAAGAGAGAGGAGATGGGTCGGGGCAGGCGCGGGTCGGACCACGCGGGTGTGTTCTGCCCACTTGGGCTCCTTTTTTGCTGTTTGACTTAGCAAATGAAAATGAAATGCAATTTTTTTTTTATTTTTTTGTTGGAGCCTATAAAAGGAGCATGAGAGGGGATGAAATTTTTTTGAGTGAAGAATAAGTTTGAAGTGAAATGGAGAGAAAGAGGGAGGTTGAAAATTTTCTAAGTGTTGAAAAGTGAAGAGGGAGCCGAGCGAAGCCGCGGGGGTGATGACCCGATCGCGAAAAATGAAGAAATTTTTCTAAGTCTGGAGAAGTGAAGAGGGTGTCGAGCGAAGCCACGGGGGTGATGACCTGTCCGCGAAAAATGAAGAAATTTTTCTAAGTCTTGAAAAGTGAAGAGGGTGTTGAGTGAAGCCGCGGGGGTGATGACCCGTCCGCGAAAAATGAAGAAAATTTTCTAAGTCTGGAAAAGTGAAGAGGGTGCTGAGTGAAGCCGCGGGGGTGATGACCCGTCCGCGAAAAAAGAAGAAATTTTTCTAAGTCTGGAAAAGTGAAGAGGGTGCTGAGTCCAGCTGCGGGGGTGATGACCCGTCCGCGAAAAACGAAGAAATTTTTCTAAGTCTGGAAAAGTGAAGGGAGCGGAGTGAAGTCGCGGGGGTGGTGACCCGACCGCGAAAAACGAAATTTTTTTTCTAAGTTTGGAAAGGAAAGGAAAAGGGCATGAGGAGGGGATGTGACCGCGATCGCGACCACGAGGGGTTGAGATGAGAGGGAGGGGGGACTTAGGACGGCGGGCAGGTATGGACGACCGACTAAGTCACAGAGGCGATAGCTAGCGTGGCTCGAGCCACCCCGCGCACCACGTACCAAGTTGCTGCAATGTGAGGCGGAAGGGGTCAGGAAGTGGTGAAGCCCCAAAAGGAGTGGGTGATAGCATAAAAGGTGGTGCCATTAGAACGATGTTAGCTTGAAAATTTTCTAAGTCTGGAAGTGACAGGCTCCTGGATGGCTGGGTCGAGGTTGTGACTGGTAGACCTTGATAGTCATGCGTTGTTGAGTCAAGGTTGCTTGAGTGTAGCAGACTGCAACACGATGCTCACCTCCCCAGTAGAGTCGCCAAATGTTGCGGAGGAAAGATGGTTCGCATGCCACGTGAGGTGCCACAAAGGATGCAGTCTGCATTGGCTTCCAGATAGACGACGTGGGAGACAGCAAGGATGGAGTAAGGGCTGAGAGCAAGGCTCCCCAGACAGGTCGCGAGGGCTGGCAGCGCCGCGCAGGCAGGGTGACGACGAACAGGGCCAGCGGTCGACAGTCCGTGTCAAGGGTGCAGCGTCAAGAGTCCGATGTCAGGGGTCCAAATGTGTTTCTCTCACTAGAACTCCAGAGAGAATGGGTTTTAGAGAGAGAAAGTGAAATGTGGAAATGAGGGAGAGCCCTTGAATAAGCTCCAGAATCCACTTTATATAGGCACAAATATGCGCGTGTCATCAGCCGACACGTGTCGTCCTCCGGGAGTGACACGTCGCCGTAGGGGGTCTCGCAGTCTTGATTGTCCGTCGAATTGCCGGTCCCCGAGTTCGTGCCGCCCTGCCCTTACAGCGTCCCTCTGCCTGTCTGAGGAGACTGACCACACTGCGGTAGCATGGTCAGAGTAGCCCGTTGCCCCAGCCTCCAGTCCAAGCCCTTACCGAATCCCACGAGATGCGTCAAGAGACGCGGCGAGATCCTGGCAGCAGTGAGGGTTGCCCCTGCAGCCAACTGCTAGGCGTGCCGGACACGATGCCCTCCGAGGACCTGCTCCCGTCCCGGAGTGACTCGCGGTTCATTGCCTTGGCGGTGTCGATGATCAATGATAACATGAGCGCACATGCTCACAACTTAATACTCAGAGTCCGTGGCGAGGGGTCCTCGTGCCGGAGCACTACGAGCGGAGCCCCCCGTGAGTCCGTCGGGTGATTGTGCCGGCGATGGCCTTAGGGTTGTAAGCCCATCCTTGTTGCGAAGGCCGGAGCCTCCGGTTGCTTGCGCCCGCGAGGGCCGGAGCCCGTCGGTTGATTATGCCGGCGAGGGCCAGAGCCCTGTCAGTTTGATTGAGCCGGCGAGGGCTTCATGGTTGCGAGCCCGTCCCGCCGCGAGGGCCGGAGCCCCGTCAGTTTGATTGAGCCGGCGAGGGCTTCATGGTTGCGAGCCCGTCCCGCCGCGAGGGCCGGAGCCCCGTCACTTTGATTGAGCCGGTGAGGGCTTCATGGTTGCGAGCCCGTCCCGCCGCGAGGGCCGGAGCCCCGTCACTTTGATTGAGCCGGCGAGGGCAACATGGTTGCGAGCCTGTCCCGCTGCGAGGGCTGGAGCCTCGTCAGTTTGATTGAGCNNGCGAGGGCTTCATGGTTGCGAGCCCGTCTCGCCGCGAGGGCCGGAGCCCCGTAGCTTGATTGAGACGGCGAGGGCATTATGGTTGCGAGCCCGTCCCGCCGCGAGGGCTGAAGCCCCGTCAGTTTGATTGAGACGGCGAGGGCTTCATGGTTGCGAGCCCGTCCCGCCGCGAGGGCCGGAGCCCCGTCAGTTTGATTGAGCCGGTGAGGGCTTCATGGTTACGAGCCCGTCCCGCCGCGAGGGGCGGAGCCCCGTCACTTTGATTGAGCCTGCGACAAAGCGTCGCGCTACTGAAGATAGCGTGTGAGTGTTGTTGGAGCGCGAAGTCAGTGCCGCTCGACAAGTTCTCCCCTTCGCAGGCCGATGGAGGCCGACCCCCTTGGGGTGGCCGACCCCATTGGGTGGCCGACCCCTTTGGTGTGGCCGACCCTTTGGGGTGGCCGACCCCTTGGGTGGAGCACGTTTCGATCGTCGTCCGGTGGTTCGTGGCGCGAAGTATTTTGACCGAGCAATCATGTTGAGCGATGTTGACCGCTAAATGGATGACGTGTCACGCCACTATGATCTCTTAGCGGGCCCCGGGGTGCGGTCCAGAATAGGTTGTGAACACAGGCTTAGTCATCTTTTCTGTTTAGCATTGCTTTTCCCATTGTTTTTCTTCACCTGCTGATTTTGAGACTTAGTGATGGATGCTCTGTTGCTTCCACTTTCATTTAGTTCCATCACTTTTCCTGCACTACTATTCTTCTCCTCTATGCAATTCTACTCTATATCTTCTGCATTATCTTCAAGAATAGAGAAGCTATTTGTAAGGGATAGGTTTCTATGAATAAGAGACCTTATAGGACTCACCATTGCATGAGTTCCCACTGATTCAATTTCAATCCCTTGGCCTATCACACCCTTTCTTATTTCAGTTTGAGGATTAACTTTTGGTCTTCAAACTTGTTGGCTAATCTTCTTCTTGTTACATTCATGTACCAGGTGACCATAATTCTTACAGTTTGTGTATTGGACAGGTGGCCATTCATAGTCCACCTTTTGTTGTACAATTATTCCCATTGGACCTTTAATAGGTATAGTCTGAGGCAGTGTATTACCCATTTCAATTTTCACACATACCCTCGCAAAGCGCAATCTCTCCTTTTTTGGCAATCATTTGATCCATGAATAATGGTTTGCCAATTGCACTTGCTATTCTACTTATCATTTTTGTGGATTAAAATTGTAACGGTAAATGAGGAAATTTGATCCAGACAGGTACCACATGGATCCCTTCCTTACTATATCCATCAATTCGGACCATGGTTTGACAATTACAGGTTTATTGTCAAAGAACCATGGTCCTTTCTCCATGATCTGGTGTTTAGCATTTGCATCATTAAAACGAACCAGGAACATACCTGGTCGCAGCAAGCTGCATGAAAAGGTCCCCATATGTTTCCATTTCCTCATCATGAACCCTTGCATCACATGGATATGAGGTTTAGCCCCAAGCACATAGACAACTATAGTATTCTTCCATTCTTTGAGATCTTCTTCAATGTCTTCCTGTGTATATTCAATGACTTTAATTCCATTAATTTCTTGTGGAATTATATATTCCAGCCCGTTTTCCTTCTGGAAATCATGATTTGATGTTGCAATTGTCGCATACGACTTATTTGTTTCTGAAATTCTTTGCCGTATGTTAGGGTTTCCTTGATCAGGTTTGATTTTCTGTATTGAGGGTAGAGGTGTAAATTCATCTTCCTTACCTGCTCCAATCGATTCAAAATTTGTTTGAATTTCAGCCGTTAGATTTTCCAGCGGGGTACTTGCCTCAGGATTTTGATGAATTTCACGCATCTGACTTTCACGCGCCCCAATTCAATATTCACCTTTGCGTTCAATGGACCTTCATTGCCTGAATCTGAGGCCAAGATCTCTGTTTGCTTGGTGTTTGCATTTATGCGCCTTTTCAGTTCTGTATCTTCATTAGAATCCGTTGGCAATAAATTTGTCTTCTCTTTTTGTTCATTTAATTTTCTCATCAAAGCTTCGTTTACCGATTTGAGTTCTTCAATTTGGGCATTTCATTGCAGAATCATCTCTTTCGATCCCAATTCTTCATGTGAGTCCTTGCTTGATGCCACTCCACTTCCAGGTCTTATATCATTTACATCTTTATATTGTT
The DNA here is from genome assembly GCA_033065855.1 of Escallonia rubra. NCBI lineage: Eukaryota > Viridiplantae > Streptophyta > Magnoliopsida > Escalloniales > Escalloniaceae > Escallonia > Escallonia rubra. Next base: position 165,569 of record JAVXUO010002517.1, read on the forward strand.
GAGACCCAATTTCAATGGTTCTTGTGAACTCCGGTGGAAGGTACAACCCTAGCGTGTTGTTTGCATGCGTGTTCTTCCATTCTTTACCCACAAAATCTGTTGCATATGGATCTTTAACTGGTCCTCTTAGCCGTGATTAACGCCGCGATGTCGACAGATTTGTAGCCGGCGGCATCTCGCAAACTACGATTGCAGTATTCTATTCTAGAGAGAGCATAGAGTTTCTCTCTTTATTTTTGGAACTATTCTTGGGAGTAATTATAAATGTTATTATCTCTTTTTGTTGACGTACGTGTTCGATAAGAAGTCATAAAATACGACACAATAATGATAGATATTGTAGCTAGCAGTGTATGTCGTATAGAAGCAAATAAGTGGAGGAAAGGCTAGCGTACGTATGTCTTGTCTCACTCTGACGAGTATGACCAAGCAGCTCATTTGCAAGTAATGTGCAATGTCTCTGGATTTGGCATTACTTGTATTCACTATATAACTTCAGTAGAGCTGATTCTTTCGCCATAAAGGAGCTAAGGAGAAAATGACTTCCCCAGATTTGTTTGGGAAGCCTCATGCAGTTTGTATACCGTTCCCAGCACAAGGCCACATTAACCCTATGCTGAAACTAGCAAAGCTACTCCATCACAAAGGCTTCCATATCACCTTTGTCCACACAGAGTTCAATCACCAGCGCCTCTTGAAGTCCCGAGGCCCCGACGCACTCAGGGGCCTATCTTCGTTCCGATTTGAAACGATTCCCGACGGAATTCCTCCGTCGGATATTGACGCCACCCAAGATATACCTACCCTGGGCGACTCCACTAGTAAGAACTGTTTGGGGCCATTTAGAGACCTTCTTTCCAAGCTCAACGACTCTGCTTCATTTGACGTCCCGCCGGTTACTTGCGTAGTTTCCGATGGCGCAATGAGCTTTACCCTCACGGCTGCGGAAGAGCTGCGTATTCCTGAAGTTCTCTTTTGGACAACTAGTGCCTGTGGCTTCATGGGTTATACGCAATATCCCAAACTCATTGAAAGGGGTTTAGTGCCACTAAAAGGTAACTCTCATTTTAAGGCAACCTTTCTACAAAATGGATAACAAATGACTTTTTTTTTATTTTTTTATTTAAGGTAGAATTGCATTTCATGAAAAAGGTATACAGGATATCAATTACACGCGTATGAGACCCAAAAGTCCCCTACTTTCTGAAATCCTGTAAGAGTCTAACAAATAAAGAAATACTTAAGCCAACAAGGTTTTACATATCATGATGAGGCAAATTAAGTTAAACTTGAGGGCCAATAAAATCACGCTGTCCACTTGTGGATAGTGGTGGAGCCAGGATTTTACTTCAGGGAGCGCTAAAAATATATTAAAATCACTAATTTTTTTTTGTAAGTAAAATAGTACACAAAAACTGAGTGCACTTTTTGATAATAAAAAAAAAAAAAAAAAACTAAAAAGGATCCAAAATGTCTTCTTAAGTTTCATGAGAGCCACTAAAGGCTCTTTCATAAATCTTCTAAATTTTCTAAATTTCATAAACCCTGATTCTAAAGCATTTTCTAAATTTCATAAACCCTGATTGTAAGAAGTCCATATACTTATATACAACAACAACAACAACAACAACAAAAAGTTAATGACTATCAGTTTGGAACCATTTATAATCTGAACCATCACTCTTTTACATCTGAAAAGTCGAGAGCAATAAAAAGTCTAATTAAGAAACATGCATTCCTGATAATATGTAGAATACCTAACAGTTGATCATATCGTGGGTAAAATAAGTATCTATTCCTTGTAAGACTAATGAAAAGAAGATAAGTGAGGAAGGAACTAAAATAATGAAACAAGAAAAGCCAAGAAATCACAAAATTTGTTCATGGGCTCTAACGTGCATCATGCATAGATCAACAATGAGAATTCAATCTTCTCTAGCTCTTTCTGCAGCAACTTCTACACCACAACCTGCTGCCCATCCCACTTCTTGTCCTGACATGAACATCATGTCCCTGAGGGCCGATTGTAGAACCAATCACGCACATCCCACATTAGATCAACCGACAATCCATCCACAAAAATTGGCTGGTTTCCTCTAAACTTCCACTGCCCGTGACTTCTTCTGACCCAATCAACCATGTCTATGTAAACCATTAATTCCAATCCAACGAAGAAGTTAAAGTAAACTAAGTAATTTTGCCGCAAAGAGATTTAACCAATGGAATGTGAATCTCGTCTGAAACCACTGACCACCACCCAGTCACCATCCTCCTCCCTCCACCATCGTACCCACGACTAAACCACGAGCCCACCTTCATTACCACCACTAACTACATCTAAAGCCACACTTTTAACAGTTTCGATTCCAAAAAAAACAGCAACAAAAACTCTTACCAACCCTGCTCACCAAAACCAGCGGTAATCAAGATAAACACACCTAGAGCTAACTACAAATTGTTAGAGGCCACTGACCTCAACATGAGGATATGGATGGCGAACTTGTGGCAGCCAGTAACCTTTTGTTGCTTATTGTGCAGATGCGAAATGTATAACAAGTGGTTACCTGGATGAAGTAATAGATTGGATACCTGGTATGAAGGGCATTCGTCTGAAGGACATCCCAACTTTAATTAGAACCGCAAACGGACACGAGATGATGCTACACTATGTGATAGGGGAAATTGAAAGAGCTCAGAAAGCTCCAGCCATTATCTTGAACACATTTGATGCGTTGGAGCACGGCGTATTGGATGCACTTTCATCCTTGTTTCCCCCAATTTACCCAATTGGACCTTTACACTTCCTCCCAAGTCAGCTTGATGATGACAGCCATCTGAAGTCCATCGGATCCAATTTATGGAAAGAGGACTCGGAATGCCTTCAATGGCTCGACAGCAAAAGAACCCAATTCTGTTGTTTATGTGAACTTTGGAAGCATAACTGTCATGACAGCAGACCAATTGGTCGAGTTTTCTTGGGGACTTGCTAATAGTAATCAGACCTTCTTGTGGATAATAAGGCCAGATCTTGTCACAGGTGACTCGGCTGTTCTTCCACCTGAGTTTAGATCCGCAACCAAAGAAAGAGGCCTACTAGCAAGTTGGTGTCCACAAGAACAAGTTCTGCGCCACCCTTCGATAGGAGGGTTCTTTACTCACAACGGGTGGAATTCTACCCTCGAAAGCATATGCAGTGGAGTGCCCATGGTTTGCTGGCCATTTTTCGCAGAGCAACAAACCAATTGTTGGTACTGTTGTACTCAATGGGGCATTGGATTGGAGATAGATAACGATGCTAAGAGAGATGAAGTTGAAAGCCTTGTGACAAAGTTGATGGTTGGAGAAAAAGGCAAGGAAATGAAGAAAAAGGCAATGGACTGGAAGAGAATTGCCGAAGAGGCGCCGTCTTTCGTGAATTTGGAGAACATGATCAACCAAGTGCTTCTCCCTCCCCTTATAACAAATTGAAGCTCAACTCTTTCTTGGGCCATAGATTGTGTCTTCTTTATTCAGTTTGTATTAGGGATGTGAGATTTAGCTATTTTACTTCTTTATTCAAGCAGTGTAGTTGAAGAATAGCCTTTACCAAGCGGGCATGTTGGACACTGGCCGCTGCTTGTTGCTCCAAACACAGAACATTTGGGCTTAATCTCGTTAGTACCGCAGATATGGGGTTCCAGAGTGCACCTTCTCATTCTTGAACTTGCTCATTTCAAGAAAACATTGAAGCCGTGCCAAGGCAGGATTCGTTACGTTATAGGAGGGCCAAAATAGGATGCCAGGAACATATTTTGTTTGTTGATTTCTTAATTTTTATTAGAGCAACACATCTGTTTAACAAAGAATCACGAATATATTAGGAACCTCCCTGTAGAGTTAACTCCTTGTGCGTCTTTGCAAACAGAGAACGCATATTTAAGTCATGACATAAACCGGTTCAGTAGATTTAACTTAACAGCAAGTGGAGTCAAGGAAGAGATGAAAGGATTTGGGAAGAGATTATGGAAATTTAACCAATCAAATAAAAATCAAAACAACAAACACACATAATCACGATTTAAGATTTTTCGTACTCCTTTTTTGCCTGCATCCGGTAAACAAAAGAGCGAGCTCCAGAGATCTACAAAGACCCAGGAGACTCTCTAACTGCACCAGTACTTTCATACAATAATACACTTGGCTCGGAAACTTGTGTAAGCACGGAATGATCATATTATGGCAATTGCAAAATAAATTTGTTGCAAAATTTAATTTTTTTTCTTTTCGCGTTCTTATCAAACATAGTCACACTTAATTTTAAGGTTAATCCTAAATCTGTACCCTCAAGCATCACCCCAATACAACTTAAGGATCCAATATCACCCCAATACAACTTAAGGATCCAATATTTTAAAAGTGCCAAAGTAGTACTTAAAGTACAATGTTCTGAACCAAATCAGTTCGACAGTTAACGGAAGCTGGATGGTGTTAAAGGTTTTGGGGTATGACCGTCTTTTATGAAAATGTGTCCATAAAACAGATCCATGTGGCCGTGTTTTCCTAGTTAATTGGTCCATGTCATCCTAATGGATGACATGGAATGAAACAATAAAAGAAAACACAGAGAGAGAGAGAGAGAGAGAGAGAGAGAGCTTATACACACCCGGTAACATATACTCAGAGGCGGAGCTAGGCATGTACGAGAGGGGGCTATAGCCCCCTGTCAGATTTTGAAAAAAAAAAAAAATATATATAGTATTTTTCACACTTTTCGGCTCTCTCTCTCTCTCTCTTCGGCTCTCTCTCTCTCCGGCGACGGGCGACCGGCCTCTCTCTTCTCAGTTCTCACCACCAGTCACCAACCGAGGGTCCGAGACACCGACCGGCGGCCGGCGCCTCACTCCGGCAGCCACGACGAACCCGGATCTACTTCGGCTCACTCCTCCCGTCGGCAGTCGGCACCCACGACACGACGAACGACGATTCGACGAACCCACGTCGGCAGACGGCAGTCGACACCCACCTACGACGAACGGCGAACGCACTTCGGCGCGACGGGCGACGGCGCGGCCGGCGCCTCACGGTCAGTGGTCAGTGGTCACGGGCTCTTCAGTCTTCACTCCAACGGATCTACGGCGACGGCGAGTCTGCGACGGAGAGACCGGCGACGGAGAGAGAGTCTTCAGTCTTCACAGTTCACTCCGGCGACCGGCGGCCAAAACTCCGGCGACCGGCGGCCAAAACTCCGGCGACCGACGACTGAATTGAATTGAGCTTTCAAACTCCAGTGACAAGTATGTTCCAACTTCCAAACTTTAATTTCACCTTTCATTGACTTGAGCATTGAATTGAATTATGGATAATCTTGAGCATTGAATTGAATTATGGATAATCTTGAGCATTGAATTGAATTATGGATAATCTTGAGCATTGAATTGAATCAATTGATTATGGATAATGTTGAGCATTGATTATGGTTAATGTTTAGCATTAATTATGGATAATCTTGCGCATTGATTATGGTTAATGTTTAGCATTGATTATGAATAATCTTGAGATATTGATTATGGTTAATGTTTAGCATTGATTATGGATAATCTTGAGATATTGATTATGATTAATGTTTAATATTGATTATGGATAATCTTGAGATATTGATTATGGTTAATGTTTAGCATTGAGATATTGAGATTGATGGAGGATGGGACCCAATTGGATTGAGATATTGAATGTGTGATTTAGTTGAATGGTGGGTTGAAATTAGGTTAACGCAATAATGAAACATGACTGAAAAAGTAAAAGAATAAAATATTTTGATTAATTAGGTTATTTGATTGATAATTGATGGATTGATATTGAAAATAAAATGTGTTTTATTTTCAGAATGGATAAGTACTATAAAAAGAAACCAAAGTTTGAAGAAGTGCAGCCTAGTAAGAATGAGCGTATAAATGAAGATACTATTCAACAGTCTATAATTCCAACAGTAAGGGACAAGGCTCCCATTGTGCACCGTGATGTTCTTTTCGGACATTCAAGTAGAATTAGCGACGAGTTCAACTCGGATGAACTTATTTCGGATCCTGGGTTGCGTCCAAATATTTGGGATTATGGTCCTAATGTTCGAGATAAAGTCCGACGAGCGTATTGGTCGAAAGGTCCTTGCCAACCTCGTGACCACAGTTTTCCATTTACAAAAATCGGAACTCAGTCTCGTCGATTTGTTTCTTCTTGGTTTGACATTTATTCGAGTTGGTTGGAGTATAGTGTAGCAAAAGATGAAGCATTTTGTTTGTGTTGCTACTTGTTCGGAAGTGTTCATGGGGAGCAAGGGGGTGGTGGTGCTTTTGTTAAGCATGGTTTTAAAGATTGGAGAAAGAAGGAAAAATTCCAAAGACATGTTGGAGAAGTTGGTAGTGCACACAACATGGCTTTAACTAAGTGTCAAGCCTTTGATAACCCTAAGCAGAGTATTGAAGTAGTTTTGTCCAAGCAAACAGATGAAAGTAAGGTTCAATACCGTACTCGCTTGACTGCATCCGTTGATGTCATTCGGTTCCTCTTACGTCAAGGCTTGTCTTTCCGTGGACACATAGAATCTAATGAGTCTGAAAATCAGGGAAATTTTCTAGAACTTTTAGGGTTTCTTGCTGATCACAATGAAAACGTGAAAAAAGTCGCATTGTCAAACGCTCCTCAGAATCTGAAATTGACTTCACCACAAGTTCAGAAAGAAATTGTTAGTGCCATTGCCGGAGAAATACGAGATGCAATTGTTGGAGACATGAAATCTGAATTATTTTCCATTTTAGTTGACGAGTGTCGTGATATTTCAGTCAAAGAACAAATGGGAGTTGTCTTCAGATATGTGGACAAAAGAGGACGTGTGATTGAACGTTTTTTTGGTATAGTCCATGTTGCTAGTACCACTGCCTCATCATTGAAAGACGCGATTGACAGTTTATTTGCAATGCATGAATTGAGCATTTCAAGGGTTCGTGGACAAGGCTATGATGGAGCAAGTAATATGCAAGGTGAATTCAATGGTCTTAAAACCTTAATTCAGAGGGAGAATGAAAGTGCTTATTATATTCATTGCTTTGCTCATCAACTTCAGCTAACTCTTGTAGCCGTTGCAAAAAAACATGCTCAGATTGCATTGCTTTTTAATTTGGTTGCTAAGGTAGTCAACACTGTGGGAGTTTCATGCAAGCGAAGAGATGCTATTCGAGAAAGTGAAGCCATTAGACTTGCTCGTGACCTTGAGAGTGGTGATATCGTCAGTGGTCGAGGTTTAAATCAAGAAACTAGCATCAAAAGAGCAGGAGAGACTCGTTGGGGATCACATTACGGTGCATTATTGAATTTGAGTCAAATGTTTGATTCGGTGATACGTGTGCTTAATAAGGTTGTTGAGGATGCTACAGATTATGAACAGAGAGGTGAAGCATTGGGTCTTTTGAACTCGGTGCCAACTTATGATTTTGCCTTCAACATGTATTTGATGATAAATATTTTGGGGATGACGAATGAACTTTCACAAGCATTACAAAAGAAAGATCAAAACATTGTGAATGCAATGAAGTTGGTAAGTATAACAAAGCAACGATTGCAGGACTTTAGAGATCGAGGGTTGGAAAACTTGCTGGAAGAGGTTTCACAATTTTGTGTAAAACACGATATTGACGTATTGGACATGAGTGCGAGGTTTGTAGCTCCGGGGAGGCAAAGACGTAATGCTGAAGAAGGTACAAATTTTTACCATTATCGTGTTGATATTTTTTTAACGGTTGTTGATTTGCAAATCAGTGAGTTGAATAATCGTTTCAGTGAGGTAACCACGGAGTTGCTTATGTGTATGGCATGTTTCGATCCAAGTGATGGTTTTTCTGCTTTTAATAAGCAAAAGTTGATACGTCTTGCACAGTTTTATCCATATGACTTTTCGCCGATAGAGCTTAGGGTACTTCAAAGTCAGCTCGAGACTTATATTATGGATGTGCGCTCCTGTGAAGAACTTTATGAAGTCAGGGGAATTGGTGAACTTGTTATAAAGTTGGTTGAGTTGAAAAAGGATGTGATATATCCTTTGGTGTTCTTGCTTTTGAGATTGGTCTTACTTTTACCTGTTGCAACTGCTACTGTAGAAAGAGCTTTCTCTGCAATGAAGATAATAAAGACTCGACTTCGGAATCGCATGGGAGACGAATGGATGAATGATAGCTTGGTTTGTTACATCGAGAAGAATGTCTTCAAAACTATTACAAATGAAGCTATTATCAAACGCTACCAATCTTCGGCGCCTCATCGAATAGTTATTTAGTACTTTCGTTTGTAAACTCTGAAATATTTATTTTGTATTTGCTTTTGTTGTACTGTAAAGAGTCTTTAGTAGCTCTCATGAAATTAAATATGACTTTTTGGATGTTTTTTCGTATTAATTTGTGTTTTGTCGAAAAATGCATTTTTTTGTTGTTGCTATTTTACTAATAAAAATAATTATTAATTTCGATATATATTTAGCCCCCTCTCGGATGAAATCCTGGCTCCGCCCCTGCATATACTCACACACACTCCGTCCACAAATACACCCCTCCATACACAGACAAACCCTGTCACACGCGCGCGGCGTGCATACACAGAAATCCCGTAATGCACACACTGAACCCACATTGTAACACACACACAGAGTAATTCATTTTAGTGTGCGTATGTTGTGGGACGGGGTATGTGTGAGTTTATGTGGGTTCTTTGCGTTTGTGTTTTTGTGTGTGGGTTCTCTCTGTGTGTGCATGTTACGGGGTGGGTGTGCGTGGGTTCTCTGTGTGTGCTTGTGTATGTGCAACTCTGTGTGAGTATGTGTGTTGTATATGTGGTGTGGTTTTTGTGTGTAATTGTGTATTGTGGAGTGCGTTTAACTCTATGTGCGTGTTGTATTTATGGTGTGGGGGTGCGTGTAACTGCGTATATGTGGTGTGCGTTTATGGATGTCAAAAGGGCCGGGCCTCCCGCGGGCCGTCCGGCCCGGCCTTAAACGTGAATAGTGCTGGCCCTAACTTGTAGGGCCTTGGGCCTGGGCCAGGGCCAGGCCTAATATTTTCTAAAATTGGCCCGGGTCAGGCCCGGCCCTTCACTACAAGAAAATCCACTTTTAGCGAAGGAAATTTCCGTCGCTAAAAGTGGGTATTCCTTTTGGGAAAACTTTTAGCGACGGATTGTCCGTCGCTAAAAGTCTGTGGGTGAAAACCCCGTTACTAAAAGATTAGTGACGGAATCTCGTAATCCATCGGCAAAAAATTAATATTAACGACGGAATTAATTACTTTTAGCGTCGGAATTTTCCGTCGCTAAAAGGTATTTTTTACATTGTGTAATTTTTAAATTTTTGAAAAAAATTAAAAAAACTTTTAGCGATGGTATTTCCATCACTAAAAGTCCATCGTAAAAGTCTTTATGAACATTAATTTCGTCGCTAAAAATCTATCTTTAAAAAAGTTTATTGATCTATCGGGACTTGTAGCGACGAAATTCCGTCGCTAAAATTTTAAAAAAACTATTTTAAATTTTTTGTTGTTCTTTATGAATTCAAACCTGTTTCAAACATTCTTTAAACTAAGATTCATCCTTTACCAAATTTTAAGTAATACCAATAAAGTTTAAATCATATACACCATCAACTAACATTAAATACAACAAATTACATGTACAATTGATCACATTGTACATATTCCCAAAAACAAAATTACAAGTTTCATTGAAATAAAAAAAAATATATAAACCAAGATCCTTGCTTCCCAAAATTGTTACTTTGCCAATCACAACCTGAAAAGGAGCAACAATTGTACAAATTTACAATGAACAAAATTAATAGAAGAAAACTACATGTTAAATTTCAACCAAAAATCCATACAAAATCAGCTGTAAGAAATTATGCAAAAATCATCGAGCCCTGCAATTATTCTCCCTATTCTGCAATCTGCGTAGTGCATTGTGCACCCTTTAAGCCCCTTCTGACCTTCTTCATTTTCTAATCACCCTCAAGCCCTCAGGGCTTCAACTCAATTGAAGGAGGATGAATTAAAGAGAGAACTTACCGTAGGAGGAGAGAACCGAGATATACTGACACGGAGGAGTCGTCGCTCACTCGCTGCTGTCGGCCGATGGATCTGGACTGGAGACTGGAGAGAAATGTGAGAATGGACGCCGGTGGATCTGGACTGAGGAGTGGTCACCGACTCGCTGCCGCCGCTGGCAGTGCATTCTCACAGAGGCAAGATAGAGATGCGAGCGTGAGAGAGTCGGTGGATTGTGAACACATAGAGATACGAGACTGAAAGTGTGGAGACAACGGGGTGAGGGAGGTGGGGTGGCGTGGAAGGTGGGTGGCGACAATGGGCGGCGTCAAGGCGGGTGTGAGAGAAAGAGAGAGAGAACACGAGGAGAAAAGTGAGCGGCGGGGACAATGAGAATCAGAAAGAGAAAAAAATAGGGTTTCTTGGTTTTAATATATAGATTTTTACCGACGGACACAATCCGTAGGCAAAACTCCGTCTCTAAAACCTTTATTAATTTTTTTTCTCAGTAAAAAATATGAAATTAATGATTTTTTTTTGAAAATACATTTAGCGACGGAAATTCCGTCACTAATTGTTCGTCGGTAAAAGTCCGTCGCTAAAAATCTTTACCGACGGAACATTTCGTCGGCAAATATCTTTAGCGACAGACTTTTACCGACGGAACATCCGTCGCTAAAAGGCACTTTTAGCGACGGATTTCGATCTGTCTCTAAAAGTCCGTCGCTAAAAGGTCATTTTCTTGTAGTGCTTGGCCCGTTTCTGGCCCTATTTTGGCCCAGCCCTTTGGCCCTAAATTTGGCCCTAAACCATTTTGAGTCATTTTTTTTTCTTTTCCCCTTCTTTCTCGCACATCATTCTCTCTGCACCTCATATTCTACTCTTTTATTTTAACTTTTTGGACATGCACATTTCTTTATATTTATTCATGTGAAAATAGTATTTTTGCGAACAAAATTACTCTTTGTTGCTAATCACTATTCTCAAATATAGTAAACGTAAAGCTCTAAGACACTTCATTAGTCATGAGAGAGATATTGAATGGTTTAGGGCCTATCAATTGTATTTATTTTGTGAATTCGTATTTTTGCAACACAAAACAGAAAAAGGGCCTGGGCACGACCCTAAAGTTAGGGCCTAGGGCTTGGGCCTGGACAGGGCCTCCATTTGAGCCCGGCCCGGTTTACAAGGCCCGAAGCCCTAAATGGCCAGGCCCTTTTCTTGCCCGCTGGGCCGGCCCAAGCTCGGCCCTTTGACACCTTTATGTGTGTTTAACTCTCTCTCTCTCTCTCTTTGTGTGTGTAACACTGTTTGTATGGTGTGTATTTAACTATATGTTTTTTGTGTGTGTAACTATGTGTGTGTGGGGTTTGCGTGAGTGTATGACTGTCTCGTGGACATTTTTCCATGAAAGACAGTCAATACCTTTGGACTTTTTAAAAGCATCCAGCTTCCGTTAGCCGTTAGACTTATTTGGTTAAAAAATGATACTTTAGGAACTGATTTGATACTCATTAAATGCTAGGTCCTTAAGTTGTACTTGGGTGATACTTTAGGGTACATATTTGAGATTAGTCCTTAATCTTAAATAGGTGAACTTTTTTTACAAAATAATTCACCATCAATAATGAATGTTCTTGTGTATTTAGCTAATCAATATTAATTGGGTAACCATATAAAAGAACAGAAAATTAGAATTTTTTGTAGAACATAGAAAAACAAAATAAACTTCGCTTATAAAAGAATGCAAAGAATATATTGACATCAATTTGTATCGCATGAGACATTTCTACGGTGCTGTTCTGTCAATATCCTTTGATAATAATTTGTACATTTAAGTGGCATGCCAAAAACCGTAACTACCTGTTTGGTAGAGAAACTTTTCGTCTATATCTTTTTTATACCATATGATTTATAGAAGTTAACCAAGATGACTAATTATAAAGACGATGAGCTGACGCTCTTGGAAGCAAATAGATTCCATCGATAAAAGTACATGTATGGAGTAAATATTAAATAAGTGTGTTATTACACGAGATATTTCTAAGCTTATAGTTTAAAGTTTATTTAACATGATTAAATAGGATAGTTAAAAGCCTCGTAGTAAGCAAATTGTTGACCGAAATTTAACAAATTATTCAACCAACATGCTTAATAAGTCAAATTTATCATCAAATATACTAAAATTTTCAATTTAAGTTGGCGCCTAACTTGAGAGGCGAAAGGGGCTGCAGCTGTTTGATGGCTTTAACGTTAGAGAGGACGGCAGATGGTGGCCTGAAGCGGTGGGCAGATGCTAGAGACGAAGGGGTGTTGGTCTTGACGGCAGAATCTCTCAGAGTTGTGGTGCGTTGTGGTGGTTATGTAGAGAGAGAAAAGAAAGGCGAGAAAATAATAGTACTAGGTATTAAGGGTAAAGAAATGGTTTTGTTTGATTCAATTAATGATTTGGATGTAAAAAGTTTCTAGTTACTTACTTATGGTGTAAATAAATATTCAGACCTTTATGTGTCCAAATTAAATAATTAGGTTGTTAAGTAAGATTTTCGAGGGACTAAGGTGTATTTAACCCATATAACTAATATCTTTTGCAATTTTGTTTTCTAGAGATATATATTTTTCTTTTCATAATCAAACTATTTTTACGAGTATAAGTTAACAAAATAAGAGCACCATTTGCTTAAAATTTAATCAACATAGTGTTAATTGAATTAAACTTATACGTTATCTATCAAACTATATAGACATTTTTGTTCATGCTAGATATATGGTGGGAGCGTCTATTTCAACACCTCACATGTTTGTCCAGACCTTATTCTGTAGCTAAAAGATAACGTGACAAAACATAGTGTGAAAGTAAACTTTTCTTACATTTTTTTTAAACATATCATAAGGTCTTAATTCTACTAATATATGTATCAATTATTAAATTCATTTTTTTATGTCTCATGTGAAATTTGCATATTACTGTACAATTTAACCGATGTGACTGAATAGGATAGGACAAAACCTTATATTAAGCAGATTCTTTAACCAACATGCGTACTTTGTTAGATTCATCTTTTCTTGTGTTTTTACAAATGCAGTAATCGAAATAAAGTCCTACTAGCTAAAACCCCGTGCTATGCACTGTTAATATATAACTCATTCGGTTTTTAAGGAGACAATTTCGTCGGTTTCAAAATTTTAAGGTAGAAGAGTATAATCTTGACAATGTCTCTAGCTAAAATCCGAGCACTCGATAATCAAAATTTAGAAATTAAATTTTGCAAAAACTATTTATTTAGAGGTTGGTTGGAGTATAACTGACAACACGACGATTATTTCTTTCTGAGTAAGACTAACTTGCATTTTATTTAACCAAACTCACACTCATTGGTTGCTGAAAGATGCATCAGTGACGCTTTTCCACCTTTAGGTGGCGATGAAGTTTCAGGTCTTTCAAAATGACTTTTTTGAGATTTTTACTTCGAAGACATTAAGGTTGTTAAGAGGGTGTTTGTGATTGATTAAATCTTGGTCAAATCTAGATTAAATTAGGTTTCTGGGTGTTTGGCAAAAGAGATTAACAGATTTAATTCATCTCCAAAAGCTAAAAACTGATTTAATCCATAATCCTCAAAAGTGAGGATTATGAAATAATCACTTTTTCCATAATCAGGTTTGACCATGTAATTTACCATCTTATCCCTATATTTTTTACAAAAAGATCTCTCATACCCCTTGATTATTTAGATAATTGATAGAGTTTATCTCTTCTCTGCTAACCTCTTTTCCATAGTGATGCATGCTATCTGTGATGCGATTTCTGCTAGATATTTTTTTTTTGTGGCTCAAGTTAACTTTATTTGTTATTTGGAGATGTTATCGTACTATAAGTAATAACGTGAGATTGTTTATGTTTTTAATTTAAAATAAAAAGTAACAACTTTGTAGGACGTGAAAATAGTTATTTTCATAATTTATTTGGGCATTATAATTATTTACGAATAAAAGTTATGTTAACGTTGTTTGGATATTATAAAAAATTGTTTATTGAATGTCCTCTATGATCATTTTGTCATAGTGAAACTGGTTTAAATACTTGTTATCCAAACACTTTTTATAAATATAATTTAATCTTCAACTACTTTTGTCAAACAGGAAACTGATTCTGATTAAATCAGATTTTGAAAACTGATTAAGATTTAAGCAAAATCTGATTTTTTTAATCAATCCCAAACGGGCTCTAAGTTTCTTGATGACTTCTTTCAATGAGACCCATGCTATGCCTAAAATAGTCAAACTTTAAAAGTTAACAAAATGTGAAAAATAAAACATTTTTATCAAAGTTGTGAAGTAAATGACGGCAGAACAATTAATTTCTAGGGTGATGCCAACTTCAGATTTTATCTTGCGAGAGCTCAAAGACATCGGTCGTATGAGATGCCTTTTTTCTTTCTTAATGAGAAATAGCTATAAATTTAGCCTCCACTACCTCATTAATCATAATTTCTTGTATCACAAATGCGATGAATTTTTTTTTCTTTCTTTTGGTCGTGAGAGATGAGATGTTGGAATGGAGTATTTAAAGAGTCGATCTTGGGCTACACTAAAAGACACACTGATTGTTGGCATAACAATACACACCCACCTCCTCAAGATGCAAAAAACCACACAGAGACTCCACAAAACGAAGAAACGCAGCCAATACGGTCGCGCCGCACCACTGCACCGTACCCACATACAACACCCCCGCCGCCAGACACATACAAACACAGACCCCCCCGAACCCCCCCCCCCCCCCACCCCCCCCCCCACACACACACACACAAAAATAGACGCACACAACACGACCGCCACACAAAACAACCCCTTACCACCACCTACCCAGCCACCTTACACCTCCACAGCAAGCCACCTTCCACCACCGCACACATCACGTCCCCCAATATTCCTGCCTCTCATTCACATTCCCTCCCCCAACACCCCACAGAGCACACATACAAATAACACAGCCTACACCCGCACTAACACAGGACCACGCACCCACCCCTCCCCCGCAACTCCACCCACTACCCCCACAACACCGGACAACACACTAACCACACCAACACCCCTCGTCACACACGCGCGCGCGTGACAAACCGAATCAACAACACACACACGGTCAGTCCAAACGACTCCCCGCCAACCCCAAATGTGGCGCACACACACAGAGACCAACCACACACTCAGAGCAGGCTCCCGCATCCACCTGCCCCCAATCGCTGACTCACTCACTGCCGTTCCTAACTCTACCGGCCAGCATGATCCCTCCTATCCTCCCCCTCCTCGATCCTCTCTCCCATCCTCCAGCTCCGGCGCCAATCCCCTAGGCCACTGACCGACCCTGATTTCCGCATCACCGTCCACTGCTTCATCCCCCTCCTCCCTCAATCTATCCCGCATCCACTCCCCCGAATCGTCCTCCTCCTCCTCCCTCGCGGCTTCAAGGCCGTCCTCCTCTCCCGCTATGCCTCCGAGACCAAGTCACACGCCGACATTCCAGGCAGATCGCCCACCTACATTGGTGATAAGCCCGGTGATTAATTGCGAATTGGGATTTTAGAATCGTGAAGGGGAAGAGCACACAAGAGAAATAACTCCTAACTGTTGCGGCGTGGCGGTAAAGGCTTTTCGGGAAGTGGAGGGCGGGGGAGGTGGGTTACAGGAAGTTTTTAGGAGGTGAAATCTAACCTAGTGTGACATTTTTTTTTATACCGGCTAAAATCCCGTGCTATGCACGGGAAGTATAATCATGTACTAAGTTTTGATCAAATTATATTACAGAGCAATATCATAATAAAATAGTAACAATACTCAAACTTAAAAGTAAAATATATACAATGCTGAACTTGGTAACATGTACAAAAAGTGTAACAAAGCTTAATTCCTCATCATTTTCAAATTCCCTTTGCTAACTCTTGAACTATATGACCTTGTGCGACGACTTCTTCTCGAAAATTCCTGCTCAACATCGTAGGTCTAATTAGTAGATGTCCTAGATTAATGCTAGTCATGTATGAAATGATGTTATAATGTTTGTATTTCTACTTACGCGTGTTGCATCTCGTCGTGAAACATTTTGCATGCATGCACACAACCTTAGCACCCATGCTACACACATAGGATATGCATTTTTATACGCGTTTCTCGGTGCACAGACTATGAATGAATACATCTCGTCCTTCAATACTTAATATACAAAAGCTGATCTTCTGACCAATAAACTATTGACACATATATAATTAAGTTTGTATATAAATAAATTAGAAATTCTAGAAAATTTCAAGAAGATTTGAACAGTATGTTACTGTTGTTTTTAAACGCAATGGATTGGTCGCTGATAAACTAAGACTTGTGGGGTTTGAATAAGGTTTAGATTTTGGGGCTGTGTGAGATAATATTGTGTGGGGTTTGAAAAAGGTTCAGATTTTGGGGCTGTGGGAGATAATATTGTAGCAGTCGCAATTACTGTCTGACTGCATTTGGTTTTGCTTTTAATTTACTAAAAATTAGAAGGAAACACATGTATGTTGCTATTCAAGCCTTTTAGTGTGATCGAGCTTGGGCTGTTCATCTCTCAAGGCATTTCTAAAACAGCCTGAGCTCTGGTAAGTCTACTCATAGAGCCGTGTTCTTACTTCGTTTATCTGACGAACCAATCTCCAAATGCACGCGAGCGAAGCTCAAGTAGCTTGGTTCACTTTAAAAATAACAACTTAAATCTTGGCAGTAGAACGTTCTTGGGTAACTCTGTGGATGCCTTCCAAGCTTGACAAACTACTGATCTTGACGACTTAAAGACACAGCAACACACAGCTCCACCCCCTCCCTTCTCTCACACAATGCAGTAACACAGACAACCCATCCCCACCACTCACACGCAATAACAACACATGCACACGCCCCGCCCAAACACCCGCTACCCACAACCACACGGTGGTAGATGTTGGGCTGCAACAATAATAAACATTCAAGCATGTCAGGTAATCTAACTGAAAGATTAAAATATGAAGTGGAAATGAAACCATATATGAGATTGAAGAGAAGTTGTTGGGACTGTGAGTTGAGGTGAATGTTCTGGAGATGTTGGGCTGCAGCAAAAATAACAATAAAAATGAAAGATTAAAATACGAAGTGGAAATAAAACCCCATATATGAGATTTTTGGTACCATACCCAAAGGTGTTATGTGTGTGAGAATCTAACCTTCCACTGCAAGTAAATAGAAATTTTATGAGAATACGTAACCACAAACATGAAGAAGTAGAAAGCAGCATGTATGAGAGTGAATGAACCGGCCTTACCCCCCACAGTACGTGAAGAGCAGCATATATCCTCTGCTAAAGTGCTTTTACTTCTGTTGAATTTGTTACAGGTTTGGTTTGTAGGTGATGCTGATGTAGTGGCACGTGCATGGTTTTGTAGTGGGAGACGTGGGATGTAGACGTAGTGGAAGTTGCATGGTTTGTGGGATTCTAATAAGTACTCTTTTCAGTTGGAAAAACACAGAAAAACAAATGAAAGATAAATCTGTTACACACAACTCCCCCAACATGAAGACACAAGATTAATCTCAAGCAAACTTAAGCAGCGCTACAGTTCCAGTTGGCAAGGCATTCAATATCTTGCTCGCGCAAATGGCCCCATTAATTATCTTATAAGCTTGACAATTTTGTGTTAATTGTACCGTTTCCAACTACTAAAATTGGGCAACCAAAATTCGTCCAAACGGTTGCCGTGAATGCAACCAGTGACAGCGGTCGTGGGATGTAGTGGAATTAGTTGCATGGTTTTGGTTTTGTAGTGGGAGACGTTGGAAGTTTGCATGGTTTGTGGGATGTAGTGTATTTTCTGACCAATGAACTATTGACACATAATTAAGTTGGTATAAAAATAAAGCAAAAATTTCAGAAAATTGGATTGGGTATTTGTTGGCCCAGGAGGCTATCAATCGAATCCTATTATAAATAGGAGTCACCGTATAAAGTTGATAATATCATTCTCTTTAAGAAATATCAAGAATCACATATAAATATTTACTGTCACATTCAATAACATAAATCTTAAACTTTAGTAAAATAAGTTAGTCATGCGTGTAGCAAAATAAGTTAGCAAAATATTTTCATCTTATCAAACTTAGATTTGATTTTAATTACAGTTTTTTTAATGAATTTGAAATTGTTAAAACCAAACATGTATAAAGATAAAGTTAGCAATAGTTTATTTTTTAATATCAAGTTTGAACTTTTATAATTTACTTTAACTATAATTTTTTATTTTTTGATGAAGTTTAAAGTATGAAATATAAACATGTCTTTAATTATAGGTAGTTATTTACCATTTTAAGATTTATATTCTATGTCATATTTTAGAAAATTTCTTGGAATGTCACTTGTCACCGTTCTAGATAAACAGTTATGTAACACCACAAAGGTGTTACACCACCAAATCATGTTTTCCCTTTATATATAGTATAGATATAGATTATAGATATATATAATAAAATTGAAAATTTCCAAAAAAAAGGATTGAGAGTTTGTTGTCCATCTAAGTACTCAATTGAATCCATATATATATATACTAGCTAAAACCACGTGCTACGCACGGGCTAATACAGAGATGAAAAGTTGGGGTGGACTATTAAATGAAGAATTTAGTATGTCCTAGGCCACTAAAAAGACACGTTGATTGTCAAATTTCATTTCAAAAGTTATTCACAACTTTGTCATGAAGTTTCTAAGCTTTCAAAATAAGTATTTCTGTAACCTGATTTTCACGATGTAAAGGTTCTTTTTCCAATCCCCCGTTGGATAAAGAAAACGTTTCCTAACACAAAGTTACACGAAACCTTGTGGGCTAGTAGCCATAAATTTCTTGAAGATATCTCTAGAAAACAAAAAATAGTTATGCATGTAATCGAGACTACATTAGTTTTCAAATTTCATTCAAGAAATGTTACAAAATATTTTTGATAATCATTGAAGGGCAAAGACCTCCTGCTACTTACTCCATAAATAAATGAATAAGATTGGTTTTTGAAGAGGTCATAAAGTAAAGAAAATTCATCTTAGCTTCTATTGCAATGGAAACACAAAAAGGAAAATGCTACTCTAAAGAAATTAAAGTGGCCAAAAGCTGAACTGAAGAAATTTTTTATAAGAATTTCCGATTTAGACGAAAATGTGAACGACCCAGTAACTACTATTTTGTTTATTAAAGAATGAAGTCAAATTCGTCGAAATCGAAATCACCACATTCTAATGCATGCTACTGTACAGAAATGAAATTCCAAAGTAAAAGAATTTAAACATAATTTTATCATAAAATAAAATGATACGTATATGCATTTTCATTTAGGTGAAAATTATCCTTTTTTTTTGTGGTTACCTATTCATGCCCATCTTTGCACCAAACCGTGTCAAAGACCGAAAGACATGTATACATATCTTCACACAACACACTCCCACACACAGCTCCAAAGCCCCCCACCCCCTGCGGCGGCTAAACCCCACCACCCAACGACCTTACCGCCGCATACGCAGCCACCTTGCACCCCCTGCCACCTTCCACTGCACCACCGGTACACACACCCACCTTACCCATCAACCCCACAACAACGCACCCCTCTCTCACACAGCCCCCACCCCTCCCGCCAACCCCCTACCCCTCTCTCTCACACACCAGCCACCTCCCAAACCCCGCCTACCCACCCCACGACTCTCACTCACACTAACCTATCACCACCCCACCATCCGGGCTACCCACGACCCCCACAACACGGAAATACCCCACCACCCTGCACAACACCCCCGACCCCCACAACCGCTACCCACAACCTTACCCACGTCCTCCACAACACGGACACTGCTCACCACGACCCCCAAACAGAACGGACAACAAACACCCACCACCCCCAACCACCGGCTACCCACAGCCCCCCTACACGGCCGCTCACCAGTCACATTTCCCACGATCCCAGGACACCCCTACAGACCCAGCAGTGCAAGCATACGTCCCACAACCCACGCCTCCCCCCTCCACTCACCCACGCAGACGCACACAGGCTGTGTCCCCCCCCCCCCCCCAACCCCCCACCTTACCACTCTACCGCAGAAGCACACCCACGGAAACAATTAGATACGGATTCTGGTAAAGTAAGGTGCAACTCCTTTCTGATGAAAAAAAAGGTCATGCATCAAAATTCCTACAAATATTGAAATGGGTAGATATTTACAAAATATGAAGAAAGCAAAAGAGGGAGAGTTTGGTAGCAGAAGTTTTGCATGGTGGTTGCCTTGCATGAACGAATGACATCAAACACTATTGAATGTATGAGAGTGAATGAATATACCTCTAGATGTTCCTGTACGTGTGCAAGGAACTCCCTTTAACCTGTAAGGAAATTGAAATTTAGTTAAGTGCCCCGAATAGAAAAGCAAATGGTGTAAAGATGTAAAGATGTGAAGACCATAAGATGTGAAGACCAAACGGTATAGATGTTTTTGTGTGCAGGTTTGCTTGGAAATGCTTCCTTTGCTTCCTGTTTCTACCAAGGAGCTCCCTTGAACTGCAAGAAAATGTAAATGTAGTAAAGTACCCAGAATGGGAAAACAAATGGTGTAGAAAAGCAAATGGCTTAAATGGAATCTATGTCATATACCATATATCCTCGGCTGTAGTTCTTAAACTAATCACAGCAAATGGTGTAAAGATGTAAAGATGCGAAGACCATAAAATGTGAAGACCAAACGGTATAGATGTTCCTGTGTGCAGGTTTGCTTGGAAATGCTTCCTTTGCTTCCTGTTTCTACCAAGGAGCTCCCTTGAACTGCAAGAAAATGTAAATGTAGTAAAGTACCCAGAATGGGAAAACAAATGGTGTAGAAAAGAAATGGTGTTAATGGAATCTATGTCATATACCATATATCCTCGGCTGTAGTTCTTAAACTAATCACTGCTTAAAGCAAATGGTGTAAATGGTATCTTGCACCCCAACGTGATGAATTCTTTTGTTTCTCTTGGTATATTACGGGTTTGCTTCGAAATGCTTCTTTTGCTTCCTGTTTCTACCAAGGAGCTCCCTTGAACTGCAAGAAAAATACCCAGAATGAGAAAACAAATGATGGAGAAAAGCAAATGGTGTAAACAATATCTATGCCATATACCATATATCCTCGGCTATAGTTTCTTAAACTAAGCACTACTTCTTTTGCTTTCTGTTTGTACCCCAAGGTGATGAATTCTTCTGTTTCTCTTGCTTTATTACAGGTTTGCTCTGTTAGGGAAGGTGATGAAGTGGTGTCTAAGAAAATACTGGTAGGAAGATCATGGTAGTGGGAGACGTGGGTGTGGTGGAAGTTTGCATGGGTAGTGGCCTAAAAACCTGGGAGCTAAGCCGAGTTTTTGGCTGGCTATTTTTTTGGCCAATGTATTGGTGACACGTAATTAAGTTGGTATAAAATAAATCAAAATTCCCAGAAAATGAGATTGGCTTTTTGATGGCCAAAGAAGCCATCAATCGAATCCTATTATATATATAGATAGATGAGTTGGAAAGACAATCCAAGCATAAAGAAGGATCGAACAGCATGTGAGGGCGTGGGGAGGGGGTTTTAGAGAGAGAAGCTCCACCTTCTCGCTAAGACTTTTGGTTTCGAGATGTCGCCGCCGCCGACGGCAGGGATGGTTTGAAGGCGCGCATCTCGCCTGAGAGGCCCCCGTATAAGATGTTTTCTCCAACGAACTTGTCGGAAAAGAACGGCAGAAAACGCATGCAAGTAGCAAAGCTAGACTCCGCCAATCCAAAGCTCAAGATCTAACTGTCCTTCCGGTTCAGATTGATTTATGGATGTTGATGATCTTCGTCCTGAAAAAATAATGGATTCCAGCAATAACTCTGATGAGGAACAGAGTCTCAAAGAGATGATTGAACAGTTAAAAACTCAACTAGAAGATCTGAGACAGGAAAATTGGTATTGTTGAGGTGTCTGCCGACCAGACTAAAAGTAGGCCTAATCAACGGCTTTCTTAAAGTTCTTTAGCGGAAGTTCCGAAACAACTGATCTCCATTTTGTGCAAAAATCACCAGGACGATCTTATGCTACAACCACTCGACCAAATCGTGATTTCGTAAAGGAACATAGTTTGGAGTTCATTCCACCGCAAGAGATGAACGGCCAAAAAGGGGTGGCGTATAAAGCCGAGGATGTTAAAATCGAATTAAAAGCTTGACAGAATACTGTAATTGCCCGTGTTAGGAGCGCGACCCCTAATACATGTTATGAAAGGCTTCTTGGAGAGAAAACCCGTTTCATATTCTTGATGGATGGTTACAACGTTTTAATATACCTTGCGTTTTAATATTTGATCAGGTTTGACCTGCATGCTTATTTAGGATATGAGTCATATTTGTGAATTTCTCTATCACTCTACCGCAGAGAGAGAGGGGGGGAGAAGGGGGAGTGAGTCAGGAGAGAGAAAACGGGTTGTGGAGACCAAATATGGAGAGATAAATAGAATAAAAAGGGTAAAAAAATAGGAAAACACGTACATAATCTTGGCTTGGGATTCTAAGTTATAATATCTAATTAATAACTGACCCGAGAAATGCAATGATAACTTCTTTTCATAACACCTCATTGCACTATATTTCTAATGTAATAAGAGCTATAAAAACTAATTTTAAACATATTAATGTTGATAAAGATCTCCAGACATTATTTTGAACGGGGTTCTTGATTTTACAATTACTTAAATACGCAAATGTAGTAAACCTTTAAAAGTAAGCCTTACGCAATTCAAAAATCAATTCAAAACATTCAAAATTTTCTAACCAATATAGTAACCTATTATGACTTTATTTGAATATTACATATCGACAAGCTCTCTAACATGAAATAATCACCTCTAGAAAAAAATTACTTAAATTTAATAAGAAAAATTAGGTACTATTTCAAAATCATATATATATATTTTTTGTATTTAGTATGTAGTGTTTGTAAATTTTATTTCGCATTGATTACGTAATGTGATGATAAGCCAACGATGATGTATCGCACAAAAACACTATTGTAGAATTTCATTATAAAGTTACGTATAAAATGAAACAAAGTTATGGTTAAGTCATATTTCAAATGAATTGTCAACCTTGGTAAATTCAAAATGAATCTAACTTGATAAATATGTTGATTAAAAATTTCGGTATATTATTTCCTTACTCTAAGGTTTTGCACTATCCTATCAGTCGCATTCGTTAAATGTAAAAATATCATAGCAAGCAAATTCCATATAAGATATACTAAAAAATGGTGTAAATTAAAACCTTAAGCATGTGAGCTTTTGTTAAATTCAACTAATTTTATGTTGGAAAAGTTATGAACCAATGTTTGTACGATATTTTTTTTGTGAGTAGTTGAACTCTTAAGTCTAAATTCTGCGCTAGCATTACACCCATATAATTAAAATATAATTGAATATAAAATCTGAAGACCTTTTCTTATATGAAAAGAGAAAATTAAAATATCTAAGAAATAGAATTGCATAAAAAATCTGAAAATAATTAGTTATGTTTTCATGAATGTAGACTAAAACTTAGATTGAAAACCTTATTATATTTGTGAAATTTTGGATTGAAAACCTTAATAAGCAGGCTTATTATATACTTTATGAAATGTTGGTTAATTTTTGTTCAAGATTTTTAACTATGAGGTTTTGAGCAATCATATTTAGTCATCGTGGTCAAACTTTTTAAACTTTGTATACTTTTTTTGTATATTGCATTTGTTTCTAAAAATGCCACATCATCCTTATATAATTTGTCGTGTTGATTAACTTTTATAAGTTACATGCTATAAACAAATATATGGACCAAAATTTTATCAAAGTTAAACTAATATGTAAGGTAATGTTATGGGCAATCCATTGAAATGTACAACTTGTTTTTAAAAGATACTGAGAAAATAATTAATATGTCTTGTGCAATAGCGAATTGATCTCAACATGTTCTCCGCATATTTTTATCAGCGGCATTTACTTTTTTGTGTACTAAATAAACTTTTAATTTTTGTTCATTTATAGAGTTATCCAATCAGAATTTGCAAATATGCACAAGGAGATTACTTATTAATATTTCGCCAAAAGTGTTAATTTGTTTTATTACGAAAAGTTCAACCCAAAAATTAAAGTGACTATCTTTAATGAAATATATAACCATGAAATTATAAATGTGTGCAATATATTGTATTATGTATTTTAAAATTACTAAAATAAATTTACTGTTAATAAATCCATCTCGTGCTTGACACGTGTTTCTGGACTACTGATACGAATAGAGAAAACTTTTATAATTTGCATTTACATTGATGAGATCCATAAAAGACTTAATACATCATTAAATATAATTGAGATTACGTGTGTGTGTGTGTTAAGAAAAGAAACGGAAAAAAAGGTAGGGTAACCTTGGTGCCTCCATTTCTTCCTTTTTTTTCTTTTTACCTCCCTTTTTTATTTCTTCTTTTTGGCTTCTTAAAAAATAAGAATCTTCCTGTTTCTTCTCTTTCTTTTTCTCCTCCTAGAGAGGGGCTCTTTTTTCATTTTGGCCGAATTTTCTCTATACCTGTCCCCATCCTGTTGCTGCCAAAGACTGCGCTTTATAGTGAATCCTACATTAGCCACTGATAACGGTTCATGGATAACTAGCACATGTTAACACACTTGCTTAATCTTGAGCCTTATCAAATCTAATAAATATCTAATAAATACTTATCCCTTTGATTTTCGTGAAGTATCTCCAAAAGTATCTCCCGAATACAATATTAGTGGACTTTTACATGGGCCTACTTGAAAACCCTGAATATTTGAGCTTCGTTTCAATAAAAGCTCTCAACAAAAATATTAATTTTGCTTGTCAACCGAATAAATATACTTTAATATTGAATATTCTATCTTTTTTATTAAAATATCAGTGCCAAAGGAGATTAAACATAAGTCCAAATCTGTACCGCAATAGTACATTCATCAATGAAATCCTATATTAGCCACTGATAACGGTTGTCTAAACAATTTTCAAGAAATCACAAGTAGTAGTCATGAAGCATAGAAATCTGTAGATCACATTTGGTTTAATAATATCCAAGGGCCAAGCACGTTGAAAATTCATCTGAGAGTCGCTTCAAATTTGACGTACGTGTTCATCAGAAGTCATACAATACAGTACAATAATGATAGATATTGTTGATATTGTAGCCAGTAGTGTATGTCGTATAGAAGCAAATAAGTGGAGGAAAGGCTAGCGTACGTATGTCTCATCTCACTCTGACGAGTCTGACCAAGCAGCTCATTTGCAAGTAGTGTGCAATGTCTGGATTTGGCATTGCTTTTATTCACTATATAACTTCAGTAGAGCTGATTCTTTTGCCATAAAGGAGCTAAGGAGAAAATGGCTTCCCCAGATTTGTTTGGGAAGCCTCATGCAGTTTGTATACCGTTCCCAGCACAAGGCCACATTAACCCTATGCTGAAACTAGCAAAGCTACTCCATCGCAAAGGCTTCCATATCACCTTTGTCAACACAGAGTTCAACCACCAGCGCCTCTTGAAGTCCCGAGGTCCCGACGCACTCAGGGGCCTATCTTCGTTCCGATTCGAAACGATTCCCGACGGACTTCCTCCGTCGGATATCAACGCCACCCAAGATTTACCTACCCTGGGCGACTCCACTAGTAAGAACTGCTTGGGGCCATTTAGAGACCTTCTTTCCAAGCTCAACGACTCTGCTTCGTTGGACGTCCCGCCAGTTACTTGCGTAGTTTCGGATGGCGGAATGAGCTTCACCCTCACGGCTGCGGAAGAGCTGCGCATTCCTGAAGTTCTCTTTTGGACAACTAGTGCCTGTGGCTTCATGGGTTATGCGCAATATCCAAAACTCATTGAAAGGGGTTTAGCGCCACTAAAAGGTAACTCTCATTTTAAGGCAACCTTTCTACAAAATAGATAACAAATGACTTTTTTTATTTATTTAAAGTAGAATTGCATTTTATGAAAAATGTATACAGGATATCAATTACAAGAGTACGAGACCCAAAGGTCCCCTACTTTCTGAAATCCTGTAAGACTCTTAACAAATAAAGAAATACTTAAGCCAACAAGGTTTTACACATCATTATGAGGCAAATTAAGTAAAACTTGAGGGCCAACAAAATCACGCAGTCCACTTGTGGAAGATCCGGGAACAGCCAGTAACCTTTTGTTGCTTACTGTGCAGATGCGAAATGTATAACAAGTGGTTACCTGGTTGAAGTAATAGATTGGATACCTGGTATGAAGGGCATTCGTCTGAAGGACATCCCAACTTTCATTAGAACCACAAACCGAAACGATATTATGCTAAACTATGTCATAGGGGAAATTGAAAGAGCTCAGAAAGCTTCAGCCATTATCTTGAACACCTTTGATGCGTTGGAGCACGACGTATTGGATGCACTTTCATCCTTGTTTCCCCCAATTTACCCAATTGGACCTTTACTCCTCCCAAGTCAGCTTGATGATGACAGCCATCTGAAGTCCATCGGATCCAATTTATGGAAAGAGGACTCAGAATGTCTTCAATGGCTCGACACAAAAGAACCCAATTCTGTTGTTTATGTGAACTTTGGAAGCATAACTGTCATGACACCAGACCAATTGGTCGAGTTTTCTTGGGGACTTGCTAATAGTAATCAGACCTTCTTGTGGATAATAAGGCCGGATCTTGTCACAGGTGATTCGGCTGTTCTTCCACCTGAGTTTAGATCCGCAACCAAAGAAAGAGGCCTAATAGCAAGTTGGTGTCCACAAGAACAAGTTCTGCGCCACCCTTCTATAGGAGGGTTCTTTACGCACAACGGGTGGAATTCCACCCTCGAAAGCATATGCAGGGGAGTGCCCATGATTTGCTGGCCATTCTTCGCAGAGCAACAAACCAATTGTTGGTACTGTTGTACTCAATGGGGCATTGGATTGGAGATAGATAACGATGCTAAGAGAGATGAAGTTGAAAGCCTTGTGACAAAGTTGATGGTTGGAGAAAACGGCAAGGAAATGAAGAAGAAGGCAATGGACTGGAAGAGAAGTGCCGAAGAGGCGCCTTCTTTCGTGAATTTGGAGAACATGATCAACCAAGTGCTTCTCCCTCCCCTTAAAACACACTGAAGCTCAACTCTTTCTTTTAGTCATAAGTTGGGTCTTACTTCTGCATTCAATTTGTAATTGGGATGTGATCAGATGTAGGTATGCATGTTGGGCACTGGCTGCTTATTATTGAGCCATACAGAACGTTTGCGCTCAATCTCGTCAGTGCCGATGGGATTCCACTGTGCATCTTCTCATTCTTGAACTTTCTCATTTCCAGAAAACATTGCAAAGCCTGGATTCGTTACGTTACAGGGGAACCAAAATATCGTTACAGGGGAACCAAAATATGCCAGGAACAAATTTCGTGCGTTAATTTCTTTATTTTCATTAGAGAAACACATCTGTTAAACAAAGAATCATGAACCATGTCGATGCCAAATTTCAATATATAGAACGTAACAGTATATAAAAAGTGTGAATGTATTTGAAAACATATTGTAGACTAACTCCTTGTGCGTCTTTGCAAACAGAGAACACATACTTTACGTCATTACATAAACGGTTCAGTAGATTAAACTTAACAGCAAGTGGAGTCAATGAGGAGATGAAAGGATTTAGATAAAGATTATTACTGCAACAACCGATCAAATACACATCAAAATTACACACACATAATGCACTGACCAAGCACGGAGTGATCATCTTATGACAATTACATAATAAAACATATTACAAATTAATTTTCTTCGTGGTCTACTTATCAAGCACAGATTTTAGAAGCGTAACATTTCCTATTGAGATACAAATTTGTGTAACAAAGTGTCAATGTAAATAACGAAATTTGTTTGAAATCTGGAGAGAGAAACTCCCACTTCTCTCTAGTTTGAAATCTTGAAATAATGCCGATGGCAATCAGTGCCCGGCGATCGAACCGAACAAGAGAAGCACCCACAGATCCTTTCGCCAAAGATTTTGTGGGAAAGGAATGGGAAAAAACACATGAATATCCTAAAATGATGGGCAAATCTGAAACCACAAATCCTTTAGGGTCGAAGGAATTTAAAGTGTGAGTGACGTCCGGCCAGAGAAAATCTTGGATTCAAGCTCGGACTCTGACGAAGGTACGATCAGGCATCTGAACGAAAATACCGAAGAGAGACAACGAGAATCCGGCAACGACAGTACGGGGATTTCTCGAGTTTCGGCAAATTCTATGAATTTACATACAAGAATCTTGAAGTTTGAGGGCCAAATGGAGATAATAATGGCTGAAAATGTCAAATTAAGAACTGAATCGAATGCAATTAAGATAGTCGTAAGCCTGAATAATGACCAATTAATGAGGGCTTCAAAGAACTACACATTGAATTTGGGGGCGCGTGGGGTTTGTGTGAATAATAATGAGGCGCGTGAAGGTAACACGAAAGATGAGGTGGAAATGGCCCATGTGGAAAGCGATGACCTTGAAAAAAATAAGGCTGAGGTGGAAAGCCAACTAGATGAAGTTAAGGATAAAACAGAGAAATCGACGGATTTTGAACAAGGGAAGGAGGGAACGGTTGAACACTTACCTGATTTGCAAACTGCAACAAATTGCAACAAATGGGAAAATCCAAAGGAAGGAGGAATTGAGTCAGGCAGGAATACAGTGGCAAAATCGATCTTATGCGAATGTCACAAAACCAAATCGAGACTTTGTACAGGAGCATAGTTTGGATTTTATTGAACCAAAGGAGATTAAAGGGCAAAAAGGTGTTGAATATACAATTGAAGATGTACAAGAAGAGCTGTAGGCATGGCAAAACACGGTGTTGACGTATGTGATGGGAGCAAGAATCCCAATACAGGTAACGAGAGGATATTTGGAAAGAAAATGGAAGGATTTTGGTAATTTCACTCTTAGTTGTTTGAAAACTGGAGTATACTTGGTAAGATTTGAGTCTGAATTGTGCGTATAATCAAGTACTAGAGAAAGGGCCATGGTTTTTGACAATAGGCCTGTTGTTGTGAAGCCTTGGGAGGCATCTATGTCAATTGAAAGGGAATGACTGAATAGTGTACCAATATGGGTAAAGCTACCATTCTTACCGCTGCAAATTTGGTCGAAAAAAATGATAAGTACAATGGTCAGTTCAATTGGGAAGCCATTGTATATGGATCATATGACTGCCTCCAAAGAGAGAATGAGTTATGCAAGAGTATGTGTAGAAGTGAAAATTGATGATACATTTCCAAAGGAAATCCCCTTAAAAGGTCTTGAAGAGCAAATACTTTTACAAAAAGTTGAGTATGAACGGGTTACCTCTAAGTGTGATTATTGTCATACCTTTGGACATCAAGAGAGCAAATGTTTTCATGAACCTCAGCAAGTGAAAATGTGGAAGGTTAAGGAAATGGCAAAAGAAGTGGTGACTGAGACAAATGCACAACCCAAGGAGATATGTAGCCCACATATAAATCAAGCAGAGAATAGTGGAGTGGTAGATGGAATAAATGAATGGGTCACAATGAATTCCAAAAACTCTTCACAGATGAAGGAAAGGAGAACAAGCACAGAGGTTGTACTTACAACAAATAGTTACCAGATGCTCGAAAATATATCTGAAAATGTGGAGGTAAGTTCAAATAGGAAAAAGACTTTGTTGTCAGGATCAAGTAGGAAAGGTCCAAGTAAAGGAGGGGGCAATGGAAGGAAACTAGCTACCTAACATGATTGTGGTTTCTAGTTGGAATATTAGGGGTCTTAATGATCCCAGAAAACAGTATTAAAAAGGTTATCAAAAAATATAACATAGGAGTAGTAGGTTTGTTAGAATCCAGAGTTAGATTGGAAAACGTGGAGAAATTTTCCGAAAAATGGAATAAAGATTGGTCCTTTATTCACAATGTGAATCATAAAAGGGTTTCTAGAATTTGGATGGGATGGAATGAAAGACTGGTCAAACTATCTCATATTAATTGTTCAACCCAACAGATAACAGGCCTGGTGGAATCTCTTGCATCTAATC
This sequence comes from Escallonia rubra, assembly GCA_033065855.1. NCBI lineage: Eukaryota > Viridiplantae > Streptophyta > Magnoliopsida > Escalloniales > Escalloniaceae > Escallonia > Escallonia rubra. The sequence goes on from JAVXUO010002517.1 coordinate 195,764, forward strand.
ACAAGCTCTATTTGACATATGTCAATGGAAATAATAAAGGAGTAAAGATAAGACTATTATGGCAGCAATTGGAAAGGGATGCATGGTTTATTGGACAGGTCCCATGGCTGATAATGGGGGATTTTAATGTGGTCAGAAGTGAGGAAGAGAAGCAAGGGGGTTCTGGTATAAATCAGTTGTATATCCATGAATTTAATCAATGCCTCTACAAGAATCAACTTGAAGACATGCCAACTACAGGATTGTTTTACACTTTGTGCAATAAAAGGGAGAATGAATTGATCATGTGCAGGTTGGATAGGGCTTTGGAAAATGAAGGTTGGCTGGAGAAGTATCCTAATACACAGGTTGAGGCCCATGCTCCAGGTATTTCTGATCACTCATTATTGCTGGTTAAAATTGATCAAGGCTTACAACAAGGGAAAAAACCATTCAAAAATTTTAATTTCTGGATGAAACATCATTCATTTAAGGAATTATTAAATTCTATATGGCAAGAGGAAGTTCAAGGGAAAGCATGTTACCAGCTTAGTACTAAGCTGAGGAAGTTGAAGCTATTACTAAAAAAGCTGAATAAAGAACACTATAGAAATATTTCTAGCAGAACTGTTTGCAAGTTTCAAGAATTGGAAGAAATACAGAGACAATTATTTAGAAATATAACTGCTGAATTGGTGGGTAAGGAAAAGGAGGTGCATGCACAATATTACACTTTGGTGCAAGCTGAAGAAGCATTTTACTATCAAAAGGCAAGAATAAAGGAATTAAAGCTAGGTGATGGAAACACTGCCTATTTCCGCCAGAAAATGTAACTGCATAGATCCCACAACAAAATATTGTCTATTAACACTGAGGATGGGATTCAGGTATCAGGGCAAAAAAGGTTCATCAGGTAGCAATTAAACATTTCTCAGACTTTCTCGGAACATCAGTCCCACCAAATCCCATGACAAGAGTGAGACTTAATGAATTCATCAAGAACAAAGTGGATGAACAAGACCAGCAACAACTAAATGCACTAATATATGAGATGGAAGTAAATAAGGCTATGTTCTCTTTAAAGGTAAATAAAGCTCATGGGCCCAGTGTTATTAAAGGCGCAGGCGCACCTAAGGCGCAAAAGGTCCTTAGAGCCTAGGTGCAAGGCACAAAGCGCATGCGCGCGCCTTTTCGAAGTAAGGCGCAATATTAAAATAAATAAATAATAGTGTATTAAAACAATAAAATTAATTTAAAAAAATTCAAAAAATGATAATTAATAAACTTCCAAACAATAGAAAAAAGTTTCAAATATCATAACACCATAATATAACAAGCTTCCAACATTAGAAAAGTCTTAAATCCACTGAATCATAGTAAATCACTAAAATTTAAGTGAACATAACACCAATTTTTCCTTTGCCATCCAGTCAATCCTATACAAATCCTAGAAAACAACACTCAAGTTCCCTATTTAGATGAAAATAAATTAATCACACGCAATCAATTTTTCCTTTGGCAATTGCTTATTAATAGAATCCCAATCCAAACTATTTCTGTAGGATAGGTATAACTACAACCATTTGCCTCGTCTTCAATACTTCAGATGAATCCATCTGTTCCTGAAGTGCCTTATAATTAATACAATTGGAGTTCTTTCAAAGTGAGTATATCTCATAATCTGGACTACTAATCTGTCCCAAGTCTTGCTTGCAATCAATTTTTGACGCATTAATTTACGGTATAATCCTAATTCCTAATTGCTTTGAATGTAAAAGAACTTGGCCTAAAATGAAAGGGAAGAGAGTAACCTGTAACCGGTAACGAACCAGCAAAATCACTGGTGCAGGTGATTCGATGGAGCAGCCGAGCAGCAAAGGGAAGAGAAACAACTGTAGTGTCAGCTGGAGCAGCGGTCGGAGCGACGAGCTTTCGACAGCAACGAGAAAGATGATGCGGCAAGTGAGAGAGAGGCTGCTTCGGTGGAGGAGTCGAGCTTGAGCAGCAAGGCAAAGAGAAACAGCTGAAGCGTCGGTCGGAGCAGTGGCCGAAGCAACAAGAATCTCGGCGGCGAAGAAGAGATGCAGGTGAGACCGTGAGAGAAAAGCTACTTCGGTAAGTCCAAGCGCGCGCCTTCTTGAACGCGCTGAGCCTAGCCTAGGTGAGGCGCGGATGGTGAGCCTTAGCGCGCCTTGCGCCTAGGCGCGCTTTTTATAACACTGCCTGGGCCTGATGGATATAATGCTGAATTTTTTCACAAAATTGGGAGGTAGTAGGGCAAACTGTGACTGATGCTATTGTGGAAATATTCAACAAGAATGCTGATCTAAAAGGTCTAAATAGTACTGCTTTAACTCTTGTGCCTAAGATCCATTGCCCTAGTACTATGAAGGACTTTAGACCCATAGCCTGTTGTAATGTCATCTATAAATGTATCTCAAAGGTGTTGTGTACAAGGCTGAAAAATGTTCTGCCCAAAATCATCTCACAAAGACAGTCTGCTTTTGTTACTAACAGAAGCATTACAGACAATATTTGTTAATGCAAGAATTAGTGAAAAATTATCACAAAGTTGGGGGTAGCCCTAGATGTGGGATGAAAAAAGATTTACAGAAGGCATATGATACAGTTGGGTGGGATTTCCTCCAAGCAGTAATGGAATGCACGATGTTTCCTCCACAGTTTGTAAAATGGTGTATGAAATGTGTTACTTCAACTAAATTCTCAGTAAATTTAAATGGTTGTATGGAAGGATTCTTTGCTAGTGCCATGGACTTAGACAAGGTGACCCCATATCACCTTATCTTTTTCTTCTAGTCATGGAGGCTTTTTCTAGCATGATGGATGTATACTCACAACATGAAGACTATCATTTTCATCCAAAATGCAAGGATCTGCACATCAGTCACCTCTGTTTTGCTGATGATTTATTTTTGTTAGCTTAAGCTAAGGTGGAAACTATGATGGTTATCAGCCAAGCTTTAAGGGAATTTGAACAACTATCAGGTTTGACTCCAAACCTTCGTAAAAGCTCTGTGTTCATAGCTGGAGTAGATCAGCAGGTTGCTATGCAATTGGTTGATATTATTGGTATCTCTGCTGGACAACTTCCTGTTACTTATCTTGGGGTTCCCTTAGTATCAACAAAATTACAGTATAATGATTGTAGGATTCTTGTAGAGAATATCACCAAGACAATATCATCTTGGTCTACAAAGTATCTTACATATGCTGGTAGAATACAACTTGCAGCGTCTGTGCTTTTGAGTATACAAATCTATTATTGTAGTATATTTATACTACCGAAGAAGCTAATAAAGCAGATTGAAAGAAAAATAAGGGCTTTTATATGACATGGGGAAGATATCAAGTGCACTGGTGCAAAAGTAGCATGAAAAACTGTATGTTTACCAAAGAAGGAAGGGGAACTAGGGCTCAAAAGACTGGATCAATAGAACAAAGCAGCTATTTGTTAGCATTTATGGGATTTGGCACATAAGAAGGATTCCTTGTCATCATTAAAGGAAGGCACTTATGGACTTTTAAACCCCCAACCATATTATCATGGTCATGGTGTAAGCTAATAAGATTGAGAGAGTTGTTCAAACAGTATGTTAGATATAAGGTAGGCAATGGGGAAACAACCTGGTTATGGTTAGACAATTAGCTCCCAATTGGTGTATTGACAGAAGTATATGGACAGAGAATTGTGTATGATGCTGGATTAAGCATGAGTGCAAAGGTCCAAGACATTATACAAGATAGAACATGGAGACTACCTACACTCAGGTCACCGGCCCTTACTACTTTGAACTCTATACTTGAAAGCGTACCAAGACCAAATGTCCTCACTAAAGATGAAGTCATATGGACTTTAAATGCAAATGGGCAATTTACTATAAAATCTGCATGGGAGGGTATTAGGACAAAGGCTGATGTAACTCCCTGGTGGAAATTATTGTGGTTCCTTGGCCATATTCCTAGATGCTCAATGCTGCTATGGATGGTATGTCATCAGGGACTAAGAACCAAAGCAAAGTTGAAAACTTGGAATCTGATACAAGAAGAAACTTGTGAGCTATGTCGTGCTCAACCAGAAACTATAAATCACTTATTTGTGCAATGCCTTTACTCTAAGGAACTGTGGGAGCTAATATTGAGGAAACTGAAAGTGGATGGAAAATTTATATCCTGGCAGCAAGCTCCGCGGTATGCTTGCCAACATTTCAGAGGTAAAAGTTTCAAGGCAAGGTTGTGTAAATTTTTAATGGCCCTTACTAGAATCTGGCAAGAGAGGAATAAAAGAATTTTCAGGAAGCAAGCAGCATCTTTTCAAGAATGGTTGGAGGTGATTCAACAATGGGTGAGGTACAGGGTTAATAGCTGGAAGCAAGCCCCTGCAAATCTTGTAAATATTGAACTATATGAGAATTGAGAGATAGATAAACAAATTCTCTTGTAGTTGTATCTCAAAGTATATAAGCTGCTTATGAGGTAGGATAGAGGAGTACAGAGGAGAGATGTGTATTCATATCATCATGTACATATAGAGTTCTATTCTTGAAATAAATACATGGGACATTTTACCCAAAAAAAAAAAAAAAAAATTATCAAGCACACCTAATTAACTTTGAGTGAACTTTCTTTTTACAGAATAATTGACGATCATGGAAAAATATCAATGAGAAATGTCTCTGTGTATTTAGATAATCAATATTAATTTGGTAATCATATAAAAGAACAAAATTTAGAAGTCTATCTAGGACACAAAAAGGAAAGAAGTAGACATCACTGATAAAAAATGGCGAAGAATATATTGAGATTAATATTTTGTCGCATGAGACATTTACACTCTGCTTCTGTGTATATATCTTTTGATAATAATTTATACATTTTTGCGGCATGCCAAAAATTGAATTTACATGTTGGTTTAATTTGGTAGAGAAACTTTTGGTCTATATTTTTTTTATACCATATGGTTTATAAAAGTTAATCAACATGATTAATTATAAAGACGATTAGCTGACACTCTTAGAAGCAAATGGGCTCCATCGGTAAAAGTATACGTCGAAAGAATAGTAAGATCAGTAAGCTATTACAGGAGATAGTTATATAAGGCTTATAATTTAATGCTTACTTAACATGACTAAATAGGTGTAACATCCCGGAATTTCCGGAGTGTCAACACTTATTCGATCATTTACACTAAGACAATGAAATTCTCAAACTCAACCAAATTTACAACCAGCCAGTCAGAGAAACTAAACTATTGAATAAGATAATACTCTTAGTATACTGTCATAGTTGAAACATCAAGTCTAAGTCAGATGTAGGTATTTTACTTATTTATTCAAGCAGCGTAGGCTGTGTGGCTCCAGAATAGCCTTTACAAAGCGGCCATGTTGGGCACTGGCTGCTTCTTGTTGCTCCAAACAGAGAACATTTACGCTTAATCTCGTTAGTACCGCATATATGGGAGATATGGGTTCCAGAGTGCATCTTCTCATATGTTCGGTTGAGTAAAGGTAGGCAGAAAAAGGGCTTGGTCTGCCCAACACAGGATTCGTTACACTATAGGAGGGCCAAAATAGAAAGCCAGGAACAGATATTGTGTGTTGACTTCTTAATTTTTATTAGAGCAACTCATCTGTTTAACAAAGAATCATGAACCATGTTTAGTCCAATCTTGAAAACAGAACGCTGCAGTGTATAAAAAGTGAGAATATATTAGGAACCTCCCTGTAGAGTTAACTCCTTGTGCGTCTTTGCAAACAGAGAACGCATATTTAAGTCATGACAAAAACCGGTTCAGTAGATTTAACTTAACAGCAAGTGGAGTCAAGGAAGAGATGAAAGGATTTGGGAAGAGATTATAATGCAAATTTAACCAATCAAATAAAAATCAAAACAACAAACACACATAATCACGATTTAAGATTTTTCGTACATCTTTTTTGCCTGCATCCGGTAAACAAGAGAGCGAGCTCCAGAAATCTACAAAGACCCATGAGACTCTCTAACTGCACCACTACTTTCATACAATAATACACTTGGCTCGGAAACTTGTGTAAGCACGGAATGATCATATTATGGCAATTGCAAAATAAATTTGTTGCAAAATTTAATTTTTTTTCTTTTGGCTTTCTTATCAAACATAGTCACACTTAATTTTAAGGCTAATCCTAAATCTGTACCCTAAAAGCATTACTCTAATACAACTTAAGGACCCAACCCAATATTTTAAAAGTACCAAATGAGTACACTTAAAGTACGTACCATTTTTGAACCAAATCAGTTTGACGGTTAACAGAAGTTGGATGGTGTTAAAGGTTCAGGGGTATGACCGTCTTTTATGAAAACGTGTCAATAAAATAGATCCACTTGGCCATGTTCTTCTAGTTAATTGGTCCATATAAAAGAACAAAAAATTAGAACTTTTTGTAGAACATAGAAAAAGAAAAAAATAGACTTCACTTGTAAAAGAATGCAAAGAATAAATTGAGATCAACACTTTAATCTTGTGTATGAGACAACAAATGTTCTACTGGATATCATGCTTGTATCTTGACAAGTTAGTAATTTTTTGAAACAAATGGTTCATAAAGAAGATAAGAAGGGATTATTACATTTACGATTCCAAAGATAAAAAACTCTTAACATAACTTTTCAAGTTAAGAGACTTGGTTTAGAAAGGCTACATGTTGGATTACAAAAAGAACTTAATAATATTATATTCTTGACAAGATCGATATTTGAAGTGTTGCAAATAAAGTACTAAAATTATCTTGCCAACACACACACACACACATGTGTGTGTGTGTACTATCCGGCTAATGTCCCCCCTATTCTCTTGGATCCCTTTACTATTTAAGATACTTTTGGCTCGAATGGACCCCTTTACCGCTAAGTGTAGCGGTTAATGTACAAAATACTCAATCTGAGCCGTCCACAACCTCTAGTGGACGGCCATTGTGGACATACTTGTATAATATATAATTTCGATAATAAAATTATAGGATATATCACATATATGAGATTTTGAATAGAATTCACATATGTATTAGAAGGAAAAATGGTACAATTAAATCAAATAATTCTTAGGTACTATATTTGAGAATGTCCAAAACCTTTGAAATGCAAAAATGTTATCCATGTAATTCTACGAAACTAACTATGAACGAGTTCTTTTCTACATAGGGCCTTCAGGATCAGTAAAAAGACTTATTTATTTATACTTAATTGAATATTTAGGAAAATATGACTAATTAGCAATCTTTCAGGTTCCGTTAATATTATTCTTTCTTACAATGCAATTGATTGTAACTACGAGTCGTAATTATTGTGCAAATTCAATAGCAAGTGGTTGATTGCTCGCACTATAATATTAGCCTAATATAATGATATTTGTTATCCTTTCCAAGTTCATTTTAATTATAGGTGTAACTTGACATATTTTTGTATATAAGGGTTGCATTATGTGGTGATAAAACAAGTATCATTCATGAAAAAGTATCATTAAATGCACTTAGCAGATATAAGAATTATAACTTCAAGATAAATACGCATAGAAGATGTGGAAAATAAGTTCAACGCTCTGAAATAAGGAGAAGTCATATTAATTAATTGAACATGCTCATTAGTACCAGCTTACAAGAATTAATAAATTGGATATTATGTGGTACCTCTGTTAAATTTATTTTGTAAAAATTAATAACTTATTTGAAAGTGATATAGTGTATGCATAAGTCCGGTTAAATTTGAAATGCAAATTTATTCCTCTAGATTTATACTTAATAGTTATAATAACCTCAGGAATGTGTATATATAACACCTTAAAAACTTTGTAAACTTCAAAAGAGATACGTGATAGCATAACAATCTTTAATTACAATTACAATAATATTTGTTATTTAGCTCTATATGGCACCAACATGAATATTCTACTACTCCAAATCTTAAGTCAATATTCATTTGAAATATTACTTAACAACTTAAAACAAAAGCTTAAAGAAGGCAAGCAAACAAACATGTCGATTCAAATATCTCATAATAATTGCGTGCAGCCTAATCAAAATAAAATGCTACTTAAGTATCAAAAGTTAGGAGTAATGCAATTCATTGTAGAAAATTTTACACAAGTTAGTCATGATTAATTTAGGTACTAAAGTTATATTTATAACCAAGTGAAATATTTTTTTATAATGTTAATATATTTTTTGTCTCACGATATGTGTTACGTATTGATACACTTTTTAAAACCTTATGGTATACAACATTTTATAAAACGATCCGAACTTAGCTCAGGTTACTGGGAATTTTATCCCTTTGATTTTTCACGAAGTATCTCCCAAATACAATATTAGTGGACTTTTACATGGGTCTACTTGAAAATCCTGAATATTTGAGCTTTGTTTCGGCAGAAGTTTTCAACAAAAATATTAATTTTGCTTGTCAACTGAATAACTATACTTTAATATTGAATATTTTCTCTTTTTTATTAAAATATCAGTGCCAAAGGAGACTAAACATAAGTCCATATCTCTACCGCAATAATACATTCATCAATGAAATTCTATAATAGCCACTGATAATTTGTTGTCTAAACAATTTTCAAGAAAGCACAAGTAGTAGCCATGAACCATTGAAATCTGTAGATCACATTAGGTTTGATAATACCCACGGGCCAAGCACGTTAAAAATTCGTCCGAGGGTGGCTTCAAATTTGACGTATGTGTTCATCGTCAGAAGTCATATAATACAGTACAATAATGATAGATATTGTTGATATTGTAGCCAGTAGTGTATGTCGTATAGAAGCAAATAAGTGGAGGAAAGGCTAGCATACGTACGTCTTGTCTCACTATGACGAGTCTGACCAAGCAGCTCATTTGCAAGTAGTGTGCAATGTCTCTGGATTTGGCATTGCTTGTATTCACTATATAACTTCAGTAGAGCTGATTATATATATATATATATATATATATATATATATATATATATCAACAAGCAATATCAGGTTAATTTCTTAATCTCTTTTTGAAAAAGTAGATGTTAATAAAACAAAAGAGGTTAATTTGTTTTATTACAAAAAAGTTCAACCCAAAAATTAAAGTGACTATCTTTGATAAAATAAACATGAAATTATAAAATTATACAATATATTTTACTATGCATTTTAAAATTACTAAAATAAATTTACTGTTAATAAAACCATAATGTGCTTGGCACGGATTTCTGAGCTAGTAATACGAATAGAGCTAGAAAACTTTTATAATTTGCATTTACATTGATTAGATTCATAAAAGACATAATACATCATGAAATATAATTGAGATTACACATAAATATTAAGAAAAGAAACGAAAAAAAGGGGAGCATAACCTTGGTGCCTCCATTTCTTCCTTCTTTTTCTTTTTACCTCCCTTTTTTATTTCTTCTTTTTGGCTTCTTCAAAAATAAGAATTTTCCTGTTTCTTCTCTTTCTTTTTCTCCTCCTAGAGAGGGGCTCTTTTTTCATTTTGGCCGAATTTTCTCTATACCTGACCCCATCCTGCTGCTGCCAAAGACTGCGCTTTACTGTGAATTCCAAGTCTCCAAGACTTGTGCACCAGTTCATGGATAAATAGCACATGTTAACACACTTAGTTAATCTTGAGCCTTATCAAATCTAAAATTTTGATTTTCAAGAAGTATCTCCAAAAGCATCTCCCGAATACAATATTAGTGGACTTTTACATGGGCCTACTTGAAAACCCAGAATATTTGAGCTTCGTTTCAGCAAAAGCTCTCAACAAAAATATTAATTTTGCTTGTCAACGGAATAAATATACCCTAATATTGAATATTATATATTTTTAGTTAAAATATCGGTGCCAATGGAGACTAAACATAAGTCCATATCTGCACCGCAATAGTATATTCGTCGATGAAATCCTATATGAGCCACTGATAATGCGTTATCTAAACAATTTAGTAGCGCATGAACCATAGAAATCTGCAGATCACGTGTGCTTTGATAATATTCACGGGCCAAGCACGTTGAAAATACGTCCGATAGTCGCTCCAAAATTTGACCTACGTGTTCATCAAAAGCCATATAATACGACACTATAAAGGCTAGCGTATAGAAGCAAATAAGTGGAGGAAAGGCTAGAATGCAAATAAGTGGAGGAAAGGCTAGAAGCAAATAAGTGGATGCTGTACGTATGTCTTGGCATTGCATGCTGCAAATGATATCTATCAGGAAAAGTATTCTCTCTCTCATCCTTGGCCCTTAGCCGTCTTGCCTATATATGCTCATGCACTTCAAGCATACACTAGAACAAGTTCCATGGAGCAAAACTGGTCTCACTTAGTTTTTGTATCTTCATTTCTCCTTCTTCTTCTTCTCCTTTCAAAGTTCATTCTGCGTAAGACAAGGCCACACAAAAACCTTCCCCCATGCCCACCGCCGTATCCAATAATAGGCCATCTCCACCTTATAAAAGAACCAGTCCACCGAGTGTTACAGCAACTTTCTCACAAATATGGTCCGATATTCGCCCTTCGATTTGGTTCCCGCCCCGTTCTTGTCATATCCTCTCCAGCGGCAGTTGAAGAGTGTTTCACCAAAAATGACATCATTTTCGCGAATAGGCCTCACCTTCTTATGCGCAAGCATATTGACTACAATTACACCTCAATGACGGCTGCACCTTATGGACCACACTGGCGTAACCTTCGTCGCTTTAGTACACTAGAACTTTTCTCAACCACGAAGCTCAACACATTTGTGAGCATTCGACAAGAAGAAACCAGATCACTAGTGAAAAAATTGTTCCGTGATTCGCAACAAAGCTTTGCCAAGGTGGAAATGAAGTCCAGGCTATCGGAGTTGTCATTCAACATCATATTGAGGATGGTTGCGGGCAAGCAATACTTTGGAGCTGAAGTGGAGGATAATGAGGAGGCTAGGGTATTCCGCGGAGTTATAGAGGAGGTTTTTGCGCTAGGTGGGGCATCAAACACTGGGGACTTTTTGCCCCTTTTGCAGTGGATTGATTTTCAGGGTTATGAGAAGAGGTTAATAAGATTGACGAAAAAAGCTGACAGGTTATACCAAGGATTGATAGATGAGCGCAGAAACAATAAAGAGGGAATGAACAAGACAATGATTGATGCCATGCTGGCTTTGCAAGATACAGAACCTGAAAACTACCCTGACAATATTATCAAAGGCAATATATCGGTACGTTTACATGAAACTATGATCTAGAAAGAAACATTTTAAACGATACATATACCAGTTTTTGCACAATTCGTTATTGACGATATGCTTTGTAAACTGAAAAGATGGTGTGACCCTTATGTTAATGGTGAGAACAATGTGCACTCATATCAAATCATTTTAAGCTGCGAAATTTACACTAGAGTCTAGAGGTGGCAGTAATAGTGTGCATCATATATTGACTATGTCTCCGGCAGACCCTACTACCCTTTCTCTTTCTTTGTTTTGGTTTTTGCTTAATCTCAGTTCATGTGGTGTTCTCCAGGACCTTAAATTGATAGAATCCTGGCGTTCACCTAACCTACATAAATTGTTATGCTAAATGTACACAACGGGGAATTTTTTGAGTATACTTTAGCTAAACATATAGGATGTGCAAATTAATGCATCTGAGCACCTTTCTACATGTTTATTTTTGGAAGAAACTTAAAACAAATTGTTCTCTCTAAAGTTGTAAATCAAGACTCATATTCGGCTTCCATTCTAACCTCATTGCACTTTTTAACTTGCGCTGGCAATTCTTCGAGCCGGCACAGATACTTCAGCAGTTACAATGGAGTGGGCATTGTCGCTTTTAGTCAACCATCCAAAGGTTTTAGAGAAGGCCAGAGCTGAGCTTGACAGTTATGTTGGCCAAGACCGTTTGGTTTATGAAACAGATATCCCGAAGCTACAGTATCTCCAAAGCATCGTCAATGAGACACTTCGGTTATATCCAACAGCACCCCTTCTCGTGCCACACGAGTCATCAGATGACTCCACAGTTGGAGGGTTTGATGTGCCACGTGGAACAATGTTACTGGTCAATGCATGGGCCATGCACAGGGACCGTGCAGTATGGGATGACCCCACAACTTTCAAACCGGAGAGGTTCGAAGGCAGGGAAAATGGAGGACATAACTTTGTACCATTTGGAATGGGAAGGAGGCAGTGCCCTGGGGCTGGGTTGGCCAACCGCGTTGTGGCCTTAGCTTTGGCAGCCATGATTCAGTGCTTTGACTGGGAGAGGGTTAGTGAAGAGCTGGTGGACATGTCTGAAGGTGTAGGACTCACTATGCCAAAAGCTTTTCCATTAGAAGCTACTAGCTAATGTGCCCGTGCAAATGCACGGGACGTGATTCAATTTGATGTAGTACCAATAAGGTACTTTAACATAGCCTATTCAGTTCAAAACTTTCAAAAAACAAAGAAAGATAATTAATTTTAAAGGTGAATGAACTATTTTATTTATACATCTTAAATGTAATAGTTGACATCACTCAGGTAACTAAGTTTTTTCAATAAATTAATCAAGTGCCTAATATATAAGAATCAAAGCAAAACAGAGAAAAATTTAAGCCTATACATCGATTATTGACCATTTTATCATCTAAAAATACTATCAAGGGAATAGATGTACGATAGATTTCGTCAAAATTCTATTTTTGAGTCCTTTTATGCTCATTAACTGTTTTGTGAACCAGAATCTAGTAAAGAATATTTGCACATTGTATATAATGATAGGTCTAACAGTCTCTTTTAGTAACAAAAGAGTGTGAGTTTGGCAAAAAAGAGTGTTGATTTACTTTTACTTTCTCTTTCTTTTGTGTAAACTATTGACAAATCTACATATATCTAGTCACGCCTGATATATTCTTTCATGAGAAGCACAATATTACATGTGCTTTTTAGATCATTTCATACCATTAAGAAATTGTTCAAACCTCAAAAACGACTTCTTCAGCAAAGATAACTTTTGGATAATTGTACATGAGTACCAAAACATGATTGGGAGAGAAGCTCCTCTAGTGAAAGCAGTAAGACTTCCTAGTTTCAGGATAACTTTTATACAACATGCAAGTTTTGTCGAATAACTAACCCTAGACCGGTCATTGATTAATCTATTGACCATTAGTGCATGCCACGACAAACTTATGGAAAAGGTTACGAAAATATATAATTTTGTCCAAAGCTACTTTTAACAATCTCAATAGAGCAATTGCTACTCTATTTTAAATTTCTTGTAGTTTTTAAGCCTTTTTTTCACTATTCTGGAATGAAATATATGACAGAAACTGCAATTAGTTATGTAGCAATAAATCAATAGTTAATGATACGATGATCCACCAAGTATAATAGATTAATAGTTTCCTAAAATTGAAAAACATGATTATGTTCATAACATAATTTAACATTATGTTCTTCCAAAAATTAGATAGAACGTAATTGACATTATAGACCGCGGGTAGTGTGTTCAATCAAGGTGTCAATAGGTCTACTTTCAAAATGTACTTTCGTAGTTTACTTAATTTTTTCTAATGATAAATGCTCGAAAAGGCTCTCTTAAATCGACCACCGCTTCCATTTGATACGTAATTGGCTTATAGCAAAAATCATATTAAACTTGATCACATATTCATATGCAATCAGAGGAAGGTTGTATGAACTACGGCTAGAATAAGCGTAATGCATACTAAATGACTTTTGAAAAATATATGCTGTGACATACTTGAAGGATGCATACAGTTGATGACCTGAGATGTGCAAGGCTTTAAGTACCAGTGTAGCCATAAAAGAAAAAGAAAGAGAAAAAGATCGAGTTTACCTTGTATGGTGGTCTGTTGAGTGTGACGTCTCCTTGTGATCATGGAACCGTTACATACCTGGAGAAAATCAAGCTCTTGCAAAGCAATTTGCTGGCAGCTCATACAGTTTGGGTCAATAGGTAAGTCTCCAGGTTCATTCTCATTCTCATGTAGCAACATATGTAATAGTGAAGATTTTTCTTTAATTACCAACCAAATTTTCGGAATTGTTTATAAGAGGATTTTTCTGACAAACCAGCAGAAGTTCACATTGAGTGGGGGTGAATGCTTCTCGAGTTGTAAAACCTACACATCTTCTTAGATGGTAACTATGATTACGACTAACCAGAAAACAAATAATTAAAACATATAGACACAAACATCAATGGACAAATATAGGAAAATGTTTTACCGGAGATTCATTTATTTCTCTTATGTATTCTGAAGTTGGACTTCATCTTGGGTGGTTGAATTGCTAACCATTGTATTCTGAACTTCAGTCAATAATTTGGTGCAGTGTTTTGTATCTAACTGCTATCTCCTCTCAGATTGCTTTTTCTTTCAAGGGCCGGGGTTAAGGTATCTCACTGCCCAGCTGCTGCGATGCGTATGCTTGGATGTGCACCTATTGATGAGATGCTTGATGCCGGCATTTGTGTGTCATTGGGAACGGATGGAGCCATGGTTTTGCAGTTGATAAAGATTGATTTATGAGGTTTTTGTCATTGAGTAGGACACTAAATTAAAGTTACACATAAAAAAAAGTGTCGTACTTTTGCTATTAATTTGATCTCTTAGTTGATAAAAGAGGAGTCCAAGCAAACTGGGGGTCTCTAACCATGAAAGTTGGAGCTAATCTGGCACATGGAGAAGACTCCAAAAAGTTACAAAAATCTGTGAAGGCGTTTTCTATGAGAAAGAGACTCTGGGAATGAAAGTTGAATCCTATGTGGCAAGCAACAATGAGTTCCAAAATTCTCACGTGGCGTAAATATAAAGCTCTAAAAATTCTACGTGTCGCAATTCTAAGCGAAGGTTTCAGCTTTTTATATATATATATAGATATAGATTGCGGCGGTGCAATCTTGCCATTGATGCTTGCATATTCGATGAAGTTAAATCATTTATCAGAGATCAAGGAAAAGAATTTGCAGTTTAGGAGCAGAATAATAGCTATTTCCACAAACATTAATATAAAACCTGATTGAATGTGGCCATCTTCAGTGCACTGTCCTGTTCTTCTGGCTTTCTTTACTTGCCCTAGTTAAAGGTCCATTGAGGTATAAAAGTTAGGCTATAAAAACTCAGGAGAAGACAAAGCTTTTGTTTCATGACATGTGAAATACTACCTGTTTCAGTCTTGTTATCTACATCTTGATGTCCTTTTCTTTTCAGTGCTCTTACTTGCCCTGGCATAGTTTTTCCGCCAACATTAGACAAAGGTTGCAAGAAAAACTTTATGCCATGCAAATAACTATTAAAGCAATACCTGATCTAGCTTCGCTATTGACAGCGACAGGTGTATTTCTTCCGGTCCTTTTTTTATGCCCTAACATGATAAGACCCTAAAACAATTAGACTGTGGTTAATACATTGAAACTAACAGTAGTGAATTTGGCATACCTGATGCAAGGGCGTCCAACGTTAATTGCGGGAGATATAGTTCTCTATATGTTCTTTCTGGAAAGATGACGTTGTTAATTACATACGAACAATAACTTAATTAGACATGCATACAAAAACTCCCCACATCATTGACGTAGGCTGTAAAAGTTATAACAAAGAAGGCACGTACCAGAGACTGTACATTGATCTTGGAAGACATAGCCCAAGGTTGATGGTCCATGTATCTTATTCGCAAGTGCTTTCCTCTGCTGTGATCTAGGATTTCTGAGCCGGGGTGCCGATGTAGGTGTTCCGTATCTTTTAATGTTGAGTATCCTTTTCCTTCGTGCCCTAGCTTCTCTATATTGTTCAAGTCTGATTGATGAAAAGAACCGTGCCATTGCATATAGAAGGGTGACCTAACAAAGGTTTGATAAATCTATGAGAATTCTCTGTTAAATACACATAATTTCGAGAAACATCAGTAATGTGTAAGATTATTATGGGTATGACCCATGCCTAAACTATGTTTGAAGAACATAGTTCAGGCATCAAAGCTGCAGTACATTTGCTTAGGCTGCAAATGGACTTCAACTTATACTGCTACTATGAATCAACTAATATTATACCTAAGATGGTGACATAGAAGATGGTGACATAGCAGATGGTGACACTGTAGTAGAGTTACAATTTGAGACACTAACTAAGAATCAAATAATATAGGTCACAACAAATACCGAAAAGCGTGAAAAGATTATGATAGAGCAAGCAAAACATTTGGTTGCATCCAAAAATCTCATTTTTGTCAATCAACCATAGACGATATTGAAAATCTCTGAAAATTGTGGCTACTGCACCAGCCCAGTGCAATATAATCACATGATGGCTAAGATAATCACTATGAATCAACTAATGTTACAATCACTATGATGGTGACATAGCAGTGCAAAATAATCAATACGAATCAACTAATCACATGCCCAGTGCAATATAATCACATGCTGGCTATCTGTTGGGTGATGTGCAAATCAGCTTGAGCAATATAATCACATGCTTGAAAAGATCATGAGAGAGCAAGCAAAAATGGAGTTCAACTTCAACTGCTACTATGAATCAACTAATATTATAGCTAAGATGGTGACATAGCAGATGGTGACACAAGAATAGGATCTCCATCTTTAGTTCATAGCAGTCCGAAATCAATTGCCAGCTTCTCACTCTGATGTCTTAACCTTATCTCCTTTTCTCTTTCCCATGTTCCATCGTCCTTCACTAAAGCCCATCCTAAATTTGGAACATACCCTGCCCGCTTCATTTTCTTTGACATCTCTTCCCAGAACATGAAGATCTCTTTAATACATTATTGGTGTGAACTATCTTCGGACACTGGTTGGCTACCTTAACTGCTAGCTCTAGATTTCCATGTGAATGCTGTGAAAGAAGATATGGGCAGGGTCCTTAACTTTATACTCTTCTTTCAGGCTTCCTTTTAAGTGAAATCATCCAATGAAGCCTACAGAAGCTTACAATTGCATAATGAAGTTAAATTGCAATGAAGCCTACAGAACATGCCTGTGATCTTGTCATTTACTGGTACATAAGTGGAAGTTTCAGTGGTGTAAGAGAACCCAACTCCAATTGGTGTCTCCAGATACAACATGTTCGCTTCTGCAAGTCAAAATCCATGCATGGAAGTGTATTTTTTATTAAAGGAGATGGGTATTCTGGTACAGCCTCCCAGATTTTGATTGAGAGCCTTCTCTAGAGCTCTGTTTATGGGTTTCACAAAACACAGGAAAACACGGAACTCTTGCGAAAAACACATGCGATTGATTAAAGGAGAGGGGTTACCTGTTAAGAGCCTTCTCTCTTTGATTAAAACTTGATTCAAACCACAAATATGAGACCTTCTTGAGCTCTGTTTATGGGTTTCACAAAACACAGGAAAACACGGAACTCTTGCGAAAAACACATGCGATTGATTAAAGGAGAGGGGTTACCTGTTAAGAGCCTTCTCTCTTTGATTAAAACTTGATTCAAACCATAAATATGAGACCTTCTTTGTTAAACAGGACCGTCCTCTCTTTGATCGAAATTGCTTCAAACCAAAGTCAAGCAATAATGAAAGTACTCTGTTTCCAGGGAGCGCAAGAGTTATGTGTTTCCTCTCTTTGATCGAAATTGCTTCAAACCAAAGTCTGGGAGGAAGAGCAGAACTCCAAGCAGGGAGCGCAAGAGTTCTTTGTTTCTGGGTTTCATTGTTTTTGCCAGCGTGAAGGAGTTTTCTCCGAGAAGGAGACTCAAAGAATGAAATTTGCAAAAATCTGTGAATGAGTTTTACGTAAAAAGGAGACTCTAGGAATGAAAGTTGAATCCTACGTGGCAAGCAATAATGAGTTCCAAAAATCTCACGTGGCATATTTAGAGAGCTTCAAAAATCCTACGTGTCGCGATTCTAAGCGAAGGCTTCAGCTTTATATATATATATATATAGATATATAGATGTGTCGAGCACGTGAGCAAATGATTTGGGTTCTTTCGGAACTATGAGTGCTGTTTGATTTATTTTTTTTTTACTCTTCTTTCCAAGTAGATTTATGGGTATTGCTATTGTAAAAAAGAGGAAAAAAAAAGATGGGGCACGGTTAGTGTTCCTTCAATATTACTAGCTAATGTTATAGTATTTGTTTTTTTACCCATTGTACTCAGGTGAATAAAAGATAGGGCACAATTAGTGTTCCTTCAATAATACTGGCTAATGTTATTGCATTTTCATTTTTACCAAGTATTATTTACATTTGATCTTGAAACCAAAACGTCTTGCACGTCTAAGTTGTTATAAACTCACTGGCTTTTTCATCATTATTTGCAGAAAATCTCGTGAGTAATGTGTTATTGAGGTCACTCGAGCTTGTTAAATTTTAAGAGAATAATGTGGCATGTTGAGATTGGGCATCAAACATGAAAGCAGGAATAGAGATGATCTAGGTTCACATACTAGATGAGAAGGAGGGGCGTAATCCAGTAATTTACAGACTGAACAAACAAAAGATCTATTAATGTGTCCAAATTTACAGATCAGACATAAACGAGAATAGACATCACAAAGTCATCAGATCGGCTAACAGGGCAGCTCATAACTTGACGGCAAATGCTTTCTTTTGTAAAGTTTTTGACTTTGTTCCATTCTCATCCAATCTTTTGTTAAATTTGGAAGAAGATCGGAACATCACAAAGACATCACAAAGTCACATTCTGGATGCATATGAGAAAGAGGGTTCACGTTCATTGGACATAAAAAAAATGACTGACGTGTAACAATTCATTGATTTGACATAAAACAAGAGAAGATTTTTTTTTTTTTTTGGTTCAAAGGAAATGCATTAAAATAAATTAAATGTCAGTTACAGTCAAACATAACTAGTTCCTTCGGCATCCTGCCGTAAAAGAACTTCCATCTCAAGTGGGGGGTATTCTAGGTTAACAAAGGACAAATATTGCTTAGCTCCGTACTCGGCTAAGAAATCAGCGCACTTGTTTCCTTCTCTTAGCACGTGTAGGATAGTAGTGTGTGTAGCCTTCATTAGGAATCGACAGTCCATTATGAGATTGTTGAGGGGGTACCAGGGGTTGTCATTGTTTGTTATGAGCTCTTTGGCTTCCTTCGAGTCCGTCTCCAGCACTGTTTTATCATGCCCTCCATCTTTAATCAGTTGCAAACCTTTCAGCACTCCATGCAATTCAACCTCCAGTGCATTGCAGATCGGTAGCCGTCCCATGAAGCCTCCTAGCCAAGCTCCTTTGTCATCCCTTAGTAGCCCACCAAAGCCTCCAGTTTCATCAAGGCTGCCATCCGTGTTGACCTTGAGTTTACCTGCACAAGGAAAAGACCAGTGTATTAGCTTAGGTTGCTTCCTTGATTTTTCCTCCTTTTTTTTTTGTAGGCCTCCGTGATTTCTGTAGCATATTCCAGGGTTATCTTCCATAACACATCTTCATTTGTAGTCACTCACTCAATACATTCCTTGTTCCTGTTTTTCCAGTTGGTCCAAAGACAAGCTACAAACATGTATTTCCAAGGAACTCCACCAAAGTCTTCCTCTCCTGTTGGTCCTCAGGTTTTCCATCATCCACTCTGTTATATTTTGGGTCATAGCTGTTCTCATCTGATGGGGAGTCATCATTCTTCTCCACATCTTCTGCGCCTTAGGACAGTCTTAAAACATGATAAGATGTGCATCATATATTCACAATCATAAGTCGGATATAAAAAAGTGGGTCCACATTGATGTGTCAAAACTCACAAATTTGCCTTAGAATAGAAAAAAAAATGGCATCTAAGATTTTAGACTAGACGCAAAGTATAACTAAGGGAAAAATGGTGTGTCCATGTTCATGAATCTAATAAAAAGAAGATCAAAATATAAAACGATTAGGATTCTGACAAAATTGCAGTAGGTGAAGACATAATGTTGTAGGTGCAAATATAACTGTAATGGGTGCAAACATATCGGAAATGGGTGCAGACGAATCTGCACAAACTCGGAAAAAAGAAATTGGACTGCTTTTGGTGGAAAAGAATTGTAAACATGAAGCAAACTTTATCGGACAAGCAGCATAAGGTTGCCGCCGGAGTTATCGAAAGCTTAAAATGACTCCCAAAACGGTATTTTCTTCTCCTCTTATACCATATTGATAAAGTTATCGATTATTCTAAAAGTTTAATCTTTTAAAAAATGAGGCGAACAATGTATGTCATGCCTTTACAAGTTTAAATCAGTTGCGGATGAGAATGATGCACTCAATAGCTAAGCAATCGAACCCCCACCCCCCAACCCCTACCCCCGAACCCACCCTGCTTGTGCTCTTCTGATTCACGAAATAAGTAGTATAACGTTAAATTTAATGTTGTTTCACTTTCGCCATTGCAGTGTTCTACTTATCCATCACTTTTCACGTCATTTCACCTCCCCAAATCAAGATTTGAGGTTCTAAACATATATGGCATACACCGACAAAAATAAAATCTAGGTTTGGAAAATATGATGCAGTCGTCAGCTTGCTATCCTACTCCCTTTCATAATTGTGAAGCACTTACTAAGGATTGCTTATATTAGCTACGAGTCACCGTGCAAAAATTAAATCAGTAGTATGAATTTTGTTAAAAATTAAGTATCACGTATAAATGTTCATTATCGCATTCGGTGAAATAAATTTTAAATTGTAAAAACCAAATGTATCATTATAAGTACTTATTTACTATCTAATCTATTTTTTTTTACCATTTATCGTGGCATATGCGTTTCGTGTGCGAAAATAAAATATTTTTTTATAATATCAAGCATGATCATTTGGATGTATTTTGACTAAATCTTTTGGAATAATTTTTTAATTTTTAGAAACAAAAATGTTCTCTTAGGTAGTTATTTAATATTCAAATATTATGTTTTGTGTTAATTAGAAAATTTCTTATGATGCCAAGTGTCAACATTCTAAGTGGGTAGTTATGTAATTCTAAAAGTGGTGTTACACCAAAAAAGGTATTTGCTTTATATAGAGTATATATATAGATATGTAGACCTTCTCTTTAACGATAAACTGTTGGTTCTCTTGTCCTTCCAAATGACTCCCATGGCAGCTAGACCGTGAAAGTCACGGATATGGATCCCCTGCTGTAACCATGGTTATAGGAGGGGTGCTGTCATGTGTTGCGTAAAAAGGGGAAGAGGTTCTCTCTCTCTCCCTCTCTGTCTCTTCCCCTTTTTACGCAACACATGACATCACTCCTACTGTAACCATGGTTATAGCAGGGGATCCAAATCCGAAAGTCATGCATATTAAGCTCAAGATGAAAATGAGAATGTATACATTAAGGGTGGCAATCATAACCCAAAGTCATTACTCCGCCCAAATCCGAATCATCCATAAGCTAATTGGGTCTTAATGGGTCAATATTTTTTTATAGCCCAATAAACCATGGATTTAAATGGTTTGTAAATGAGTGTCCTTTTTTTTTTTTTGGTGAAAGAGTCATAGTAGTTCCTAGATTCTTCCAAGTTAGACAAAAGCTTGGAAGAAGGTGGAACAAAGCCAAAATGCAAATTAAATAAAGCACTAGTTGCAAGATTATGAGCAGCCCTGTTAGCATCTCTGGGAGTAAAAACAAAATACCAGCTGGGTGTACTCTGGAGCAAAATCTGAGAGTCTTCAATGTAGTTTCTGATGTTCTAAGATGGAGCTTCTTTGGCTGTGATCATCATGATGATAGAAGCCAAGTCCCTTTCGAAAATGATATGATTCTTCTGTTGTTCAATGGCCATTTGTATTGCTATCAAGGCTGTCGCTGCTTCAGCTTGCTCCGGGATTCTAGTATTAACCATGGCTATTTTCCCAAACTCACAAACTCCTGACGGGTTCCAGCAGAGACTTGTTATGCATGCTCTATCTCCTCTGATTGCTGTATCAAAGTTAATTTTGCACTAACCTGCTGGGGGGGGGGGGGGACCAACTATGGGATGAAGTTTTTTAGATTCCCATTTTGTTTATTTCCGCAAAGTAGTTGTGCATTGTCTTGGTGATGCGGTCAGCCAGAACAAGGGGTTCCAAATTCTTCCTCTCATGAATTATCTTATTTCTTTCCATCCATACCAGGTCCAATAGGGTTGTCACAAAGAGGGTGTATCTAAGTTGGTCTTCTCTTTGGAGTCCTGGCAGTTTGAGGATGTAATTCAACCATTCGATGGGGGAGTCCAAACCATGGGGGGGGGACAAAAGTTGGAGGGAGATGTTGCCCAAAGAAGTCGAGTCACATTGCATCTAATTAGTTTTTTTTTATTTTGATATGTTACGAAGATGGGGATGTTGCACTGAAGGTTTGCGTATTGTGGTACATTGAGCATCAAATCAGTGAAGGTTTGTATATTATGGCGGTGGTTTGTGATGATGGATGTGGTCGGAGGTCTGCAGCAGGGGTGATAAGTCACCGGCGAAGGAAGCTGGCTGCGGCGGAGGGCGGCAAACAGGCAAACTGGTGGTGACTAATTCTGTGATGTGGTGGGGGGAGAGAACAAATACACTCTGGGTTTGTGCATGGTGCGGTGGGGCGGCAATTTGTGGTGGGTGACTGTGTGGACGCTGGGAAAGGGCCGGTGTTGGTGATTTTTGCGGGGAACGACGGGGTGGAGGCTGACGGCCGGTGATGAGCAACGGCCAGCGATGATGCCCTATGTGGTCTGATATGAGAGAAAGAGAGAGAGATTCTCCGGCGATGGTAGTTTTGCGGTTGGCGACTAAGTGGAGGCTGAAAAAGGGAAGGCATTGGTGATTTTTGCAGTGAAAGTCGGTGATTGGGTTGAGGGCCGGTGATGAAACGACGGCCGACGATTGACGCTGCCCAATGCTATGGTGGCTAATGATTTTCGCGGTGCGTGGTCTGATGTGAGAGAGAGATAGAATCGGTAAATTGACGGGAGAGAGAAAATACAGAGGGAAATAATAATTACATTAACTCATAAAACTACGTAGTTTTATTGTCTAGTCTTAGGCAACTTTCCTAAGGCTAGTAACATATTCGCTATTCCTTATATATATATATATGGGAGATGATCCGTTGTACACGCTAGCAATTTAAGGTAAGTTGTCAGCGCCATCTGGTTGTCTATCCATTGCGGATGAACGGGCCAGATCTATTTTTTTTAAGTTGCTAGCGCCATCTGGTCCATCCATCTGCTATGGATGGACGGTCAGATCACGCTAACAACTTATTTAAGTTGCCAGCGCGAGCTATATATATATACATACATACACACACACACACACACACACACTAGTATAGAGCACATGCGTTGCACGTGGATATAGTCAAGAGTAATGTTTGACGTGATATTATTATTATTTTTTTGGTTCAAAATAATGTAATTCAATTATGTTCTTATATATGGGAGATCGATGATTCGCTGTACGCGCTAGCAATTTAAGGTAAGTTGTTAGTGCCATCTGGCTGTCTATCCATTGCGGATGGACGGGCCAGATCTATTTTTTTTAAGTTGCTAGTGTCATCTGGTCCGTCCATCCGCTATGGATGGATGGCCAGATCGCGCTAACAACTTATTTAAGTTGCCAACGCGAGCTATATATATATATATATATATATATATATACACACTAGTATAGAGCACGTGCGCTGCACGTGGATATAGTCAAGAGTAATGTTTAACGTGATATTATTATCTTTTTTGGGATCAAAAGAATGTAATTCAATTATGTTCTTATTTCTTTTGTGACTTGTTTTAAAAGAAATGTATATTTGATGTTCGCAATTGTAATCAGTTCAATGTTTGAAAATATTCTTTGTAAGCTTCTGGATTGAAGAAATATTTGATGGTACTGTTGAAAATAAAAACAAATGAAGAAATTAAAAGAATAAATCTACGTCTTTATTTTTGTAATCTATTAAATTGTTTATAATTAAGATTTATAATTTTCAAGACCAGGTACTTTGCACTTCATCAATAAGGAATGCAAAACACATGGTCTTCAATTGCAGTAACAGAACATATGTTCAATTCAAATTGGCACCATATTTAGGCCTTATTTTTTATGCATATTTAACATTTTTTCGATTTTTTATGTTTTTGTTTTTCTAACAATTTTTTGTTTCTTAATTGATTTTTCACGTATTTCAGTTTCTTTATTTTGTTATTGTTTGTCAGTTCTTTTTAGTGGTTAATTGTTTGCTAACCTAAAAATCTAAGGAAACAAATCACAGTTCTCATTAACCAGTTCAATATCTAATGTTTATTTCATTTTAACCAAATTAAAAAAAAATAATTAAGGAATTTCTTTGTCCTGTTTTTCTTTCTCATCACACTTTTCATTTTCCAATGTATAGAATAGATTCATTACCCAATGTTCTTTTAATTTCATCAAAATTTAAAAGGGAGTAATAAAAGAAGGGTAAAAATGCAATTGACGAAATTAACGGAGGACATAATCGTCCAAAAATAATTTACAACATTCATACTTTTATAGGTAGTATGTATGTATACACACACACACACACACACATATATATATATAAATATATTTTATTTCTCAACATGTAAATGTAGGTTTAGATTAAATTTATGACCTAATGTTCTTTAAACGCATTACCAAAAAAAAAACTAATTAGTGAAGGGTAGGGTTGTCATTGAAATAACTAACGGAGGGCAAAACCGAAAATGATTACAAAATTAGTAATTAATAATAATATTTATGAAAGGGTAGGATAATAATGGAGTAGTATTTATGAAAGGGTAGGATTGCTATTGGAGTGATTAACGAAGGGTAAAAATAGAATAAAATGATTTACAAGATTCATATTTTTATAAGTAGTATAGATATAGCTCAGGCTCGCGCTCTCTCTCTCTCTCTCTTTCTTTCTCTCTCTCTCCCTCCCCCCCCGGAATCAAGACAGCCGAGTGGAGGCAGTCCTCTGCTAGTTTCGAAAAAACCAAACCAGAAGCAGTGACCGGCGACGGTGAGGCGGGTGAGTGACCCGCGATGACAACGAGTACTCCACCGGACTGCATTTGAGTATAGTTATTTGTAGACCCTGGGGTCTTTAAAGCTCCTGCTCGATTTTCAATTTTACCCCCAAGTTTGCTGATGCTTCTGGCTACCTAAAATTTCAGCTAGTCCATTCTTCTTTTCTCGGACACCACCCCCGACATCCCCCAGCCCCACCCTGCTCTATCCCATGGATTGTTTCCCTTTTTTTTCTCTTTTTTTTTTTCGGAATAGGCAAGTTTGACCTTGGCATATAATTGCTGTATCGATTACACTGGGGGAACTTTAGTGGCTAGCGATATTGATCAGCAGGGGCGGAACTTACCCATGACCAAAAAGGGGGCATGGCACAATAGTTATTCTTATTTAATATATCTATGAATATGTCATTATATCGTAACATTAATTAGTTAGTATTTTCTTTTGTTGTGTTTTTTATTTTTTGTGTAACCGGCAGTCATAGTCTTCTTCTTCTCATTATTTTGTTCCATCTTCATTCTTCCAAGTTCCAATTTTAAATTCTCCAGTTTATGCGAATCGATCAAGATTATTATTATTTTTAGTTTAAATTCTTATAGTATATTTTAACTTATACATGATTATTGTACTCATACAATTAATATCACATTAGTGTAATCTATACCATAAGCTTCTTTCATGCAAGATTAGTAATTCGTTGTTGACTAACCTTATCAAGTTAAATAAATTACTATGAAAAGTAAAATTAAATGATTAATAGTCAAATGAGCAATTTATTGCATTTAAATCACTATACGGCTATATATGAAGATGGTCAAAACTTAACTTTGAAAATAAGATGGATGATGATTTTCTCACGGATTCTTTGATTGTGCACATTGAGAGAGATATTGTGTAGACGTTTACTATAAACTCAATCAGTGATAACTTTCGTGACTATAAAGAACGTCGAGTTCCATTTTGACCATCGATATATAGAGTTACTTTTCTTAAATTTTCTTATTTTGTGAAACCTTAATGAACTATTTCTAATTTTAATATATTTTTTTAATGTTTTGTGCAAAGTTGAACTTTCTTAATTCTTTTATGTTAGCCATCAATTTTTCTTATACCTTTTTGGCTCTCCACGAATTGACTTCCTGGATCCGCCCTGTTGAGCAAAATATTGCAATTGTAATGGTGTGCCACATTGCCTTGTGTTCAATGCCTTTATTCTTGGGTGCTATGCCGCGTTAGGCTTCCACTTACATATTGCGAGGTAATAACTAATTCGAGTTTGATAAGGTTACATTTGAGAAAATGGATATTGCTCAAGGCTTTGTTAAATAGTGGACTAACGCTGGAAATACACCTAGCTGGATATGTTGGTAACTGAATTGTTGGGAGGAACCACCTAATTTTGGTGTGACTGCCGATATGCAGATTAGCTGAGTTGTTCATAGACCTCTGGTTTGTTGCCTATTTCAGCTTGTCTTGTAGTGTTTTTCTGGCCTTGGTTTCTTTTCCAGTAGTCCTTTATGTCTGGGGAGCTCTTGGGTTGTATTTTTTTAGGCGTCAATGCAAAGTTTAACAACCGAAATTAGGAAGGTAGGGAACTAAGAATGGATAGAATGAATGCAAAGTTGTTAACTGAACCTTCAGAATACCATTCGACCCCCTCTTCATACTCCAAGTATTCTTGCTTAAGAAATACTTGAGGCCTCTGATCAAGAATTACACTCGAGGCCATCGTTTTTGCTGTGAGCTTTTGCATGATGTGAATACAAAGTTGTTAACTGAACCTTCAGAATACCATTCGACCCCCTCTTCATACCCCAAGTATTCTTGATTAAGAAATACTCGAGGCCTCTGATCAAGAATTACACTCGAGGCCAGTTGTTACTATCTTTTGTAATGCATGTTCCCCTTTTCATAAGAAAAAATAACAACAAATAGCGCTTGAGGCCATCGTCCTCAGTAACTACATAGCCAACAGCAAGGATGACATATCGCAGTACTTGCATAATTGCTTCAGATCAATAGCGATAACATGGCTATTCTAAGTACAGCTAAATTTGGATGCAAAATGTCAAGTGGTGCTGTTCCTGGCGTTCCTCTTGCCTCACATAATGTTGCATTCACTACGTTTTAACAAATAACGAATGTTTCACGACTTTGCTGGGAGGTGAGTATGTAAAGTACAGTTTGCACCTCTGAAGTGAAATCCTGGTTCCGTCACTACCAACAATAACCCATCACGCCTTGTCACAATCACGACCATCACCATCACCTGAAAAAAAGAACCCATACCGAGCACCAAAACCTAAACCAAAGCCGCACCATCTGCAGCGTAGATGTGGAGCTGCAGATTTCACCGACACCCCACCATGGCGATTTTGGTGGTTCATTGATATTGAAGGATGAAAAAAGAGATGCATCTTTTATGACATAGAAAGAAAAACAGTTTGAACATGCACAAATACCATGTGGTACTAGCAAAGTTGTAGTTAAAATAATTTGCAATTTGGCAGTTCCCATGTTTATTTATCATAGATTATGAAAGACCTAAAGAGTAACAGAAAACAAGCAGACAAAGGAAGGAGTGAGCAAGCACACACAGCTAAGTGTGACTCCGAGAATAGGTCTTTACCTTTAATAAGACCAAGTTGGTAATTTCTGCAAGATACGAGGTCACCCGTACACTAGGAGGTCTCACCTTAGTGGGAGTCATCGTGAGGCCACGACCGTGGGATTGGGCTCTTCCCTACAACTTCCCATGAGAATCGAGATTGGGGCGCACGGTCATTAATAGTGCCAACTCGCTATAACCAAATCCTATAGCAATTTTAGTATGTCTATCAAGTGAAGTTTGCCCAAAGGGACCTAATTCAAGGTGTAAGATTCCATGAGCATTCCCTCAAATAGAAAATTTTACACCAAGTGTAGGTCCAAGTCCTGAAGTCACCTACACCTAATGCATTGTATTATGCTTCCCACTTATATCCATACTTATGTTTTTTATTTTGTGGAGTTTGAAGCCTTGTGAGGGATTGTTGGAAGTTTTGAAACTGCCATTTTTCTGAATTTTAGTTGAAGGGTTGTAACCCTTTATTTGGTGTCAAGATTGAGACTCTTCTTTTAGTGTCTTTTCACTCCATATAAAGAAAGAAATTGTAGATGAAATGAGCATTTACAACTACTATCTCTTCCTGAATTTCTTCTACACTATATACATTCAGATATATATTTTTCGTGGACAGTTGATCTGACGAGTTCGAAAGTCTTCTTGTAGTCGGGTTATCAAAGAAGACGCCGCTGCAAGCCTTGAGTTAAATCTTGGATTGTTGTTCGTCGTTAGAATATGCACGAAGGGACACAATATCGATTTGTAAATCAGCGAACTTCATTTGTGTCTCTCACAGACCAGCGGTTTTTTCACTTTAATCACTTATCTATTTTCTGTCTACATATATATGTTACGTGTTTTGTATAGTTACAAATCTTGTTTTCGAATTTGATTTTGTTCGTTATCATTGAGTTTTTATAAAAGCTTTATTTTGAAAGTTTGAGTTTATCTAACAAATATCCATGTATGCAATTTGAGGATAAAATTCCACTTTGGTTAGGTAAGAAAATTAAGTACCAATGGAATTGTATACACGGATGAGCCTGCTACCTTATAGCTTAAGATTTTGGTCAAGTTGGATACCATGACATATAAAATTGGGCCTTTGTCCGTAAATCGGCTCACAATTAACCATTTCTACCATAAAATCGAATAAAATGAGCAGTTATTTGAAGTCTAAATTCTCCATTTTTTTCTTCTTTTTTTTTTGTAACCTTTAGTAGTACTTTACACTTTTAGTTGTCCGTTGGTATTTTTATTGAATAAAATGAGGTTGTGAACAAGTCAAGGTGAACTTGTGAGCTCGTAAGTAACAAGCCATTACAGACCAAGAGAAGAAGCACGCATTCGCACGCATTTCGGGCATATACAGACTAAGATAAAAGTGCTTTCTGAAGCCATTGATAAAGCCCAGAAGGCTGACCCAACCATTAGAAATTTGGTCCGAGAGCAAAATCTGCAATTGGCTCTAGATGAGGAACTCCAAAGAGAAGAAGCACTTTGGTGGGACAGATCACGACACCAGAAGATTACAGAGGGAGACCGTAATACGCAATTTTCCACCTTACAACCATCATCCGTAGAAGACGCAACGCCTTGGACTATATCAAACATTGAAGGCAACTGGGTCACTGAAAGGAAGGAAATAGGAAAATGCTTTTCTGATCACTTCACTCAGATGTTCACCACAACAAATCCTGTTATCCCACTAGACCTCGAAGACTTAATCCTTCCGTCGGTCTCAGAGGAGGACAATTGAATGCTATGTTAGCAAGCATGCTGTGACGATTTTTACATTCCTTCAATTCTTTGTATTGCCTGGAAACGAAATAATTTGCAAGTTATTTTTAGAAAGTTGTCACCTTTTGATGAGTTTTTCTTACTCTAAGGGACGGGCTTACGTGTCGCAATGTGACTAATTAATAGAACTTCTTGTCATGTACAGATGCGAGTTACCTAACCAACGGGCATCTGAATAAAGTTATAGATTAGATACCAGGTATGCAGGGTGAGAGACCTGCCAACTTTTATTAGAACCACAAACCCTGATGATTTCCTGGAGAAGTTCGCCATGCAACTTATGGAAGGAGCTCAAAGAGCCTCTGCCACAGTTAGCAAAACGTTTTGAGGAGTTGGTGTATGACGTCTTGTGTCCACTTTCGGCAATATTTCCTCCCATATATGCCATCGGACCTTTACAACTCCTCTTAGACCAGATCAATGATAACCGCTTGGAGTGTTAAGGTTCAAATTTTTTGAAGACTCAAAATGTCTTAAATGGCTCGATTCGAAAGAACCCAACTCCGTTCTTTATGTGAACTTTGGGAGCATTACTGCCTTGACATCCGAACAATTTTTCGAGTTTTGTTGGGGACTTGCGAATAGCAACCAGAACTTCTTGTGGATAATAAGGCCAGATCTCGTCACTGGGGACTTAGCTATTATTCCACCCATTTTTTCTTTAGCAACAAAAGATAGAGGCAGGTGCCCTCAAGAACAAGTTTTGAGTCACCCGTCTATCGGAGGGTTTTTGACTCACAATGGGTGGAACTCCACTATCGAAAGTATATCAGCTGGAGTGCCCATGATTTGCTGGCCATTTTTTGCGGACCAACAAACTAATTGTTGGCACTGCTGCAACAAATGGGGGATTGGAATGGAGATTGATAATGATGTTAAACGAAATGAAGTTGAGAGACTTGTAAGAGAGTTGCTGGTTGGTGAAAAGGGCAAGGAATTGAAGAAAAAAGCAATGGATTGGAAGAGAAAGGCTGAAAGGGCGTCATCTCAAGTTAATCTAGTGGACGTGATCAACCAAGTGCTTTCTTTCAATAAAATAAATTAGCCGGTCTTCGAAAATTGTTCCATTCTACATTTGTTCATTTTACGAGAATAACACATTTATATATGCGTTTTATAATAAAAATCTTGGCAAAACCGTGTAAACTGTGGTTGTTGCACGAAAAGGTGCTGATATTGGTGATGGTAATGGTGCATGATGAGCATGTGGTGTTCATAATTGTGTTGGTAAAAAGTAGCGACCCAGGCAAATATGGTGACCTATGTTGTGCGGTGATATTGAGATGGTTTAGGCAAACGCAAATGTGGCGGCGGCGACGGTGCTGGTAGGGTGGAGGTATTGGTGTCCTATGGCCATGATGGTGTGGTGGTAGTAGTAGCAATAGCTAGTCGTGGTAATTGTGGTTAGTGGTGCCGTTTCTAAGGGACAGACTATATATGGGCTAAAAGTTCTCTTACTATTAGCGATGGTGCTGTAGCGATCGAAAATCTGTCGCTCATGGTCTTTGGCGACGGACTTTTAGAGACCGAATTCTATCTCTAAAAGTCCTTTTTTTTTTTTATTTTTACAAAAATACAAAAGTTACTAAATTTATCAAGAATACCTTTAGCAAAGGGATTTTAACCCAGGGGCTTTTACAAATAAAAATCCCATCGATAAAAGTATTGACCGACGAATTGGAGGCTTCGCTAAAAGCTGTTTTTCTTGAAGTGGGTGGTGTTGTGGTGGTAGTGACTAGTGGCAATGGCTAGGTCGTGATAATTGTGGTGGTCATGACAAAGGTGACATAAGTGGTTGTGGTGGTGGCTCTAGTGTGGTGGAGGTGGTGTTACCTGAAAATTGATTTTGACGGCATCATGGTGGTTGTTGCTACTAAAAAGTTGACTCAGAACCTTTAGTCTGGAACGATGACCTACAAGATAGAAAACGGATGACCGTTAGATGGGGTTCCCAATGGAGAACTTTTCGATACTTAAGTCAAAGCGCAGTTACAAAATAGTAACTCTGAAAAAGCATTAAAGATAGTGTCTTTGTGTGTCTGATTGTTTGTGTACTTAGGAGTAGCCCCCTTTATATGGCTGAAGGTAGAAGACCCAGTAAGACTGGGTCGTGGGTTAGATGTGTTAGGATCCTTGAGGATCACGTCACGATCTTTAAGTACTATTTTAGAATCATAATAAGATATCCCAACTTGACTAGGATCGTCGAGTGTCTCCAAATTATTGGGAGTTATATATTTGAGTTATATCAGTGGTGATTAATTTTATACGAAAAATCTTGTTCAATAACTTTTGATCTCACTTAAAGTTGAGTTATAAGTATTAAATAAGTTCACCTTAACCTAAAATTTTGGTACTTTTTAGCGGTAATCAACTTTTTAACTAGTACAAACCACAAGGTTAAGTGTTATCAAATGAAGCTACTTGAAAATAATTAAAATTTTAAGTTTTAAGTACTTAATTATGTTATCAAACACACCCTAAGTGCTAAAGCCATATTTATATCTATATAATATATAATAAGCGAAGCGAGAAAAATATTGATAGTTTCTTTGCGCGACACATCATCACTTTTTTATATGACACATCATCATAATTAACTTTTATCTTAGTAAGTCTTATTTAATTTAAAAACTAATTCTAATCATTCTAAAACTCTACTTAATTAATATATTAATCTATTCAGACTTCTTTTTGACAATTATGTCCTTAAAATTCGAAAACTAATTCTAATCGTTCAAAAACTCAACGTAATCATTATACTAACTTATTCAGACTTAATATAGCCTATTGTATCTTGAAAACTACTCTCTAATATGAATATTAAAATTCATATAAATAAAAAACGAAAATAATACTTTAGATTTAAAAGAAAAAATTAATTAAAAAACTAATTCTAATCATTCTAAAACTCTACTTAACCAATATATATTAATCTATTAAGACTTCATTTTGGCAATTATGATCTTAAAAATGTTTTCTAATATGAAAATTAAAATTCATAGACCCAAAAAGTAACTTATGAGTTTTGGAATAAGAACGTGATCAATTAAGCGAAGCGAGAAAGACAGTGATAGTTTCTTTGCGTGACACATCATCACTTTTTTATATAACACATCATCATAATTAACTTATATCTTAGTAAGTCTTATTTAATTTAAAAACTAATTCTAATCATTCTAAAATTCTACCTAATTAATATACTAATCTATTTAGACTTCATTTTGACAATTATTTCCTTAAAATTTGAAAACTAATTCAAATCATTTTAAAACTGAACATAATTATTATACTAACTTACTAGGACTTAATATAGACTATTGTATCTTCAAAATTAATCTCTAATATGAATATAAAAATTCATTTAAATAAAAAACGAAAATAATACTTTAAATTTAGAAGAAAAAATTAATTAAAAAAACTAATTCTAATTATTCTAAAACTCTGCTTAACCAATATATTAATCTATTAAGACTTCATTTTGACAATTATGTCGTTAAAAAATGTTTTCTAATATGAAAATTAAAATCCATAGACCCAAAAAGTAACTTATGATATTTAGAATAAGAACGTGATCTAATAATTAATTTAAATTTGATAGGATCCTTTTTTTATATCTAATTAATTTTGCAGGAGTAATGAGGATTTTTTGTACGTCAGTCTATGTAATTCGAAAACTAATTCTAATTATTCTAAAACTCAACTTAATCATTATACTAACTTATTAGAACTTAATATTGACTATTGTATCAACAAAACCACTCTCTAATATGAATATAAAAACTCATATATATATATATATATAACAAAAATAATACTTTCGATTTAGAAGAAAAAATTAATGTTACAATTAAAATTAAACAACTTATGGGACTTAGAAAAAAATGATATAACAATTGTTTTGAATTTTGATAGGTACCTTATTTTTTAAATTTGATTAATTTTGCAAGAATAATGAGGATTTATAATTTAAAAATTAATTTTAAATATTTTAGAACTCAACCTAATAAATTAACTAACTTATTATGCCTAAATTTTTACTATTATATTCTTAAAATTACTCTTTAGTGTTAATATAAAAATTCATATATTGAAAAAATGAAAAATGACGTTCTAATTGAGTTAAATGTACTATCATTATTCATATATATATATATAGATGTATACATAATATACATAAGATAGTCTTCGCTAAAAACAAATAATGTGATATATAGATTTAATAAACGAATTATAAGTCAACATTTTTTAAATAAGACCTCATGATCACCAAGCAATTCAAGAAAATTAATTGTAGAACGTTTAAACTCTATGCTAGCTAAGACATTTATTTACGTATTAGACTTTGATTTTGACTATTAAAACCTTGGTTAGGGTGTCTTGCAATTCTTGCGTAATATTAGTAAACGCATATGTGTTTGTTTTGAACTGTTTGCTTTGCATACACATATATGTTTCCTTTGAACTGTAAGTAGAAAGAAGAATGAGTATATTGTGTTACAGTACCACTTGACGATAGAAAAGAAAAACTTAAAGAACATATAAAGCTAGTGGCGGTCCTGTAACACAATCTACTCATTGTTCTTTAAACTTACAGTTCAGATGAACTAAAGCAAACATATATATCAATGCAAATATTTTGTAACAATTGCATGATCATCTAATCAAGACTGCAATTTTAAATGTTTATGAGACAAAAAAATATGCTACTGGATATCATGTTCGTATCTTAATAAGTTAGTGATTTCTTGAAACAATGATTCATGAAGAAGATAAGAATAGAATATGACATTTACGATTCCAAAGATAAAGAACTCTTAACTTAAAATTTTAAGTTAAGAGACTTGATTTTGAAAGGTTACATGTTGGACCAACAATTATAGTTTTAGTAAAAATAGATTTTTTTTTTTCATAAGATCTTAATCTCTTTTTGTTTCTTGAAATGCGGTATGCATTGATACACTTTTTGTAACTTTTTAAAATATTTTATTAATTTAATTGAGCTTGACTCGGGATCCTGAGCTATAATATCTAATAACTGTGGCGAGAAATACAATGATAACTTATGACACCTCATTGCATTGTGTTTCTAATATAATAAGAGTTATAAAAACAAATGTTAAATATATTAATGTTTCTAATGATCTCCAAATATTATTTTGAATGAGATCCTTAATTTTACAATTAATTAAATTGACAAATATAGTAAACATTTAAATAATAAGCCTTATGCAATTCAAAAATCAATTCGAAGCATTCAAAATTTTCTAACCAATATAGTAACCTATTATGACTTTATTTGAATATTATATATCGAAAAAGCCCTCTAACATGAAATATTAACCTCTAAAACAAAAATTACTTAAGAGATTTAATAAGAAAAATTAGATACTATTTTAGATTCATATTTAAGTTTTCTGTAAATTCAAATATGAATCTAACTTGATAAATATGTTGGTTATAAAATTTAGTCAATAATTTCCTAACTCTAAGGTTTTGTACTGTCTTATTTAGTTGCATTGGTTAAATGTAAAAATATCATAATATCCAGATTTATATGAGATATATTAAGAAAATGTGTAAATTTAAAACCTTAACTTAAAAAGATATAAGTTATACTGTGATGAATGTAGACTAAAACTTCGATTGAAAATCTTATTATATCTGAAGATAAATCTTACTTGTAAGCATGTTTATTGTATACTGTATGAAATCTTGGTTAAATTTTATTCAACAATTTTCTTATTATGAGATTTTGAGCTATCATATATAGTTATGTTGGTTAAAATTTTTAAACTTTATATAATTACCTCATGTACTGATTACTATTTTTTCTGTATACTTTGTTGGTGGATTACATTTGTTTCTAAAAATTCCAAATCATCCTTACTTAATTAGTCATGTTGATTAACTTTTATAAATCACATGCTATAAACAAATATATGGACCAAAAGTTTCTCTATAATTAAACTAATATGTAATTAACGTTATGGGCAACCCATTCAAAGGTACAAATTATTTTTAAAAGATACTTAGAAAATAATAAAAATGTCGTGTACAATAGGAAGTTGATCTCAATATATTCTCAGGATATTTTCATCAGTAGAATTTACTTTTTTTTTTGTGTACAAATAAAATTTTAATTTTTGTTCATCTATGTAGTTACCAAATCAGAATTAGCAAATATACACAAAGACATTTCTTAGTGATATTTCATCAGAAGGGTTAATTTATTTCATTACAAGAAAGTTCAAACCAAAAATTGAAGTAACTATTTTTGATGAAATAATCATAAAATTCTACAATTGTACAATATATTTTACTATGCATTTCAAAACTACAAAAATAAACTACTATTAATAGACCGTCCCGTGCTTGGCACGGGATTCTGTGCTAGTAATATATAATAAGCGAAGCGAGGAAGACATTGATAACTTCTATGCGCGACACATCATCATCGGTTCTTTTTATGACACGTCATCATATCCTTATTTTAAGATTAATTAACTTATATATTAGTAAGTCTTATTTTATTTAAAAACTAATTCTAATCATTCTAAAATTCTACCTAATCAATATACTAATCTATCAAGACATCATCGCTTCTTTTTATGACACATCATCATATCCTTATTTTAAGATTAATTAACTTCTATATTAGTAAGTCTTATTTTATTTAAAAACTAATTCTAATCATTCTAAAATTATACCTAATCAATATACTAATCTATTAAGACTTCTTTTTGACAATTATGTCCTTTAAACTCAAAAACTAATTCTAATCATTCTAAAACTCAACCTTATCATTATACTAACTTATTAGGACTTAATATTGACTATTGTATCTTCAAAACTACTCTCTAATATGAACATAAAGACTCATACATATAACAAACGAAAAAATTAATTTAAAAACTAATTCTAATCATTCTAAAATTTTACCTAATCAATATTACTAATCTATTAAGACTTCATTTTGACAATTATCTCCTTATAAGTGTTTTCTAATATAAAACTTAAAAGCAACACAATCTACCTATTTTTCTTTAAAATTACAGTTAAAAGCAACTAAAGCAAACATATATACCTATGCAAATGTTCTGCAACAATTGTAAACATATATACCATTTAATCAAGACTACAATTATAAATGTGTATGAGACGAAAGAAAATATTCTAGTGGATATCATGTTCATATCTTAATAAGTTGGTGATTTCTTGAAATAATGATTCATGAAGAAGATAATAATGGATTATGACATTTACGACTCTGAAAATAAAGAACTCTTAACCTCACTTTTCAAATTAAGAGACTTGATTTTGAAAGGTTACAGGTTGGACCATTAAAAGAAATTAATAATAATATAGTCTTGATAAGTTACTTGAAGCTCTTACAAATAAAGTTTTAATAATTTCTTACCAACAATTGTACTTTTTAACAAAAGTAGATTTTTTTTCCCATAAGATGTTAATCTCTTTTTGTTTCTAGAGATGTGGTTTGCATTAATACAATTTTTGTAGCTTTTAAAAATATTTTATTAACTTACTCGAGCTTGACTCGGGATCATGAGTTATAATATCTAATAACTGGGCGAGAAATACAATGATAGCTCATGACACCTCTCATTGGTTTGTGTTTCTAATATGATAAGATTTATAAAAACTAATATCAGACATAGTAATGTTGCTAAAGATCTCCAAACATTATTTTGAACGGGTCCTTAATTTTGCAATTAATTAGATCGGCAAATACAGTAAACATTTAAGTAATAAGCCTTATGAAATTCAAAAATCAATTTGAAACACTCCAAATTTTCTAACCAATATAGTAACCTATTACTTTATTTGAATATAATATATCAAAAATGCTCCTTAACATGAAATATCAACCCGTAAAACAAAAATCAGTAAGAGATTTAATATGAAAAATTAGTTACTAATTCAAATTCAATTTTAAGTTTTCTATAAATTCAAATATGAATCAAACTTGATAAATATGTTGGTTAATAATTTTGGTGAATAATTTCCTTACTCTAAGGTCTTCACTGTTTTATTTAGTTGCATTAGTTAAATGTAGAAATAACATAATATGCAGATTTTATATGAGATATATTAAAAAATAGTGTTCATTTAAAACCTTAATTATGTGAGCATTTCTTATATTCATATAATTTTATTTGGAATAGTTTTAAACCAATTTTTTTCTATGGTATCTTTATTGTGAGTAATTAAACTCTTAATCATTCTAAATTCTGCATTCGCAATATACTATTTATGATTTTATATTAACTTTTATAATTTTGAGTAGAACTGCATATAAAATCTAAAAATATATTAGTTATGTGATGAATGTAGATTAAAACTTAAATTGAAAACCTTACTATATCTAAGGGTTAAATACACGTAGGTACCCCGAAACTATCACAAAGTTTCATTTAAGGGTTCCAAAGTTTAATTTTTACACATAAAGGCCTGCAACTACAAATTTTCAATAAGTGAGTACATCCGTCCATTTTCTTAACGATCCAGGCTTTTCCGTCAAGGGCATTTTTGGGAACTTATATTTGATTTTTTACTGTAAAATTCCTTGATTTTTGGAACCCTAATCCATTAATATTTGGAACCCTAAAATTGGCATTGTTTCATTCATACCAAATATGGAGACAATCCATTTCAATTCAACCACCAAAACCCCAATCCTCAAAGCCCGAATGGCTACCGAGGCCACAAATTCTCAGAACCGGCAGTAGGATCGGCCTCGCCGTGGAGGTAACCGTGGGAGATGAGCTGCAATCTTGAGGTTGTTGGTGGCCGCGGCGTCGATGATGGGTCCGAGTATGAATTCCGAGTTAGCTAGCGAGAGGTGGTCGGCGAGGACGCCGGGGAGGGATGAGGTGTCAGCGGCGGCGTTGGCGGCGAATGATGGGTCCGAGTATGGTCGATTCGGTGGATGGCAGTGGCGGCATAACGGGTTTTTCAGAGGCAGTGGAGGTGAGGTGGTCGATGATAGACTTAGGGTGGTGGGCGAGCTTGGAGTGCCTACGCCATGAGGCATTTTTATGAGCTTTTTGAGGAAGCCATTCCCGACGGTGGATCTGGTGGCTGGACAGGAAATGAGTAGGCGTTTGACGGTAATTGTGTGGTTGTGGATCACGACCGGAGGTTGGAATTTGGAGGTATGATACAATCGAGTTTCAAGACGATGTTATGGCATGGGTGGTGATTGGTCGGAGAAGATGAAGATTAGGGTTAAGTTGACGCACCAGCTCTTTGAAGAAGTGTGTAGTAAACTGAGTCAACTCACTTTGGAGGTACCAATGGTAGGGTTTGAAAAAAAATAAAGCTGGCTTGGCAAAATTGCCCCTGACGGAAAAGCCTGGATCGTTAAGAAATTTGACGGATGTACTCACTTATTGAAAATTTGAAGTTCCAGGCCTTTATGTGTAAAAATTAAACTTTGGGACCCTTAAGTGAGACTTTGTGGTAGTTTCAGGGTACATACGTGTATTTAACCCTATATCTAAATATAAATCTTACTTAGTAAGCATGCATATTGTATACTTTGTGAAATCTTGATTAAATTTTGTTCAACAATTTTCTTAACACTAGATTTTGAGCTATCCTACATAGTCATGTTGGTTAAACTTTTTAAATGTTTTTTAATTATCACATGCATTGATTGCTATTTTCTCTGTATACTTTGCTGGTGGATTACATTTGCTTCCAAAAATGCTACACATCATTACTTAATTAGTCGTGTTGATTAACTTTTATAAATCACATGCTATAAACAGATATATGGACCCAAAAATTTTTATATCAAAATTAAACTAATATGTAATTAATGTTATGGACAACTCATTCAAAGGTACAAATTATTTTATAAGATACTTAGAGAATAATAAAAATATCTTGCGCAATAGCAAAATGATCTCAATATGTTCTCTACATATTTTTATCAGTTGAATTTACTTTTTTCTTTTTTGTGTACTAAATAAACTTTTTTTTTTCATCTATATAGTTACCAAATCAGAATTAGCAAATATGTACAATGACATTACTTATTGATATTTAACAAGAATGATTAATTTATTTTATTACAAGAAAGTTGAAGCCAAAAATTAAAGTAACTATCTTTGATGAAATAACCATAAAATTTTAAAATTGTGCAATCTATTCTATTATGCATTTCAAAACTATTAAAATAAATTGTTGTTAATAAACTGTCCCGTGCTTGGCACGGGATTCTGGGCTAGTTAATTTTAAATACTACTTGACACTGTAATATAAAAGCTTTAAGAAGGCAGATGTCTATCGACTTTAGTATATCGTTATCTATTCATTGTTTTTCAACCTACAATATAAAGAAATTAAAGGCAAACACACATGTATATGTATCTCATACTAATTGCATGATATAAGCCTTCAATCTTAATATTGAATGGGGTGATACAACTATCTCGACAAGTTAGTGATTCCTTGAAGTGCTTGATGAAGATGATAAAAAGGACTTCCAATATTTTGTCATTCCAAACAAGATGAACTCCTAACCTAACTTTAACACAGAGATTCAAAACAAAAATCAAAAGATTTAAATGGTAAGAAGAGAACGATAATTGCTAATGCGCAAGAGCTAAGAAACCAAGTTTTGAAAGGCTATAATTTGAATTGTTAAATAGTGCAAAAGTAGAGTTTTGATGGGTTATTCGAAGTTGTTACAAAGGATCTATCCTAACCAATATCTCAAACAAGGCATAGGAGTAATTCATGTGAATTCAATTTTTTGATATTTTACTTAACTTAATTGTGATCAAATTAGGTACAAATGTTTTTTTTATAGCTACAAACAATGTTTAAATGTTCAAAATTTATTTTACCAACAATTGTAGTTTAAGCAAAAGTACGTATTTTCTTTATAAGATTAAGTTATTTTTTGTCTCATGGTATGCGGTGTGCCATTAATATAGTTTGAAAACATTGTAATATATAGAGTATTTTACAAACCGACCAAGCTTGGTTCTCCGGATTAATGGGCTGGTTTAACTAAAGCTCAGAAAATATTCAATCCAATCCAAACAAAAAAGAGGAGATAAACGCGCCAAGTTGGGGGTTCCTTTAAGGTGCGAAGCAGGACAGAATCCATTTTAAACTAATCTAACGTGTATATATGTATTCTTTTTAACAGGCCAAGAAGCTCGAGGATGCCTTCCAAAAAACTGCTGGCAATATTTCTAGAATTATGAGAATAATAAACTGGAAATTTTCTATTGTAGATAAAGTCAAGGTGAATACAGATGGATGTCTAAAGCCAAACGATCATGGAGGCTTACTCAGAGACAGCAATGGAGATTGGCTGGGAGGATTTCTTGGCTACATCTCAAAAAAGAACATTCTGGTGGCTGAACTACATGGGATCATCAAAGGCATATAGTTGGTTAGGGATCAAGGGATGGAAAATGTGAAACTAGATATTGATTCCAAGACTACAGCTGACCTGATTAATGGAAAAGACATGTGGCATCCACCCAACAATCTAATCATGGATGCTAAAGTTTTCCTCGGAGTGACCAAGTCTGAAATTGAACATGTTTATAGAGTGGGCAACAAATGCGCGGATCAACTATCAAAGCTTGGTGTGCTTGAAAGAGAGTTTTTTGTGTACCTCATGCAACCACCCAAAGTGGTTCTCTCTTTGTTAGCAGCTGATAAAGCCGGTATTGCCCATGTTAGGGCCTAAACTTGTTTATGTTGCAATTTAAACTTCTACGTTGACGACGTTGTCACTTTTTTGTCACAGAGAGACAATCTCTTTACGTGAGATCGAGTTGAGATACAAAGCTTAAAATGGAAGGCTGTCCCATCCCCACATCCAAATGACCTTCTCAAGGTATAAAATAGAAGAAGAAGAAGAAGAAATGACTGGTTGAACGAGTCAATCTAACTTTTTCGCCTTACAGTGGATTTGGGCGCAATCAAGAAACTTCACAAGTAAATAAAATAGAAGAAGAAGAAGAAATGACTGGTTGAACGAGTCCATCTAACTTTTTCGCCTTACAGTGGATTTGGGCGCAATTAAGAAACTTCACAAGAAACTTCACAAGTAAATAAAATAGAAGAAGAAGAAGAAGAAATGACTGGTTGAACGAGGTACTGGCTTACTAGCGCAATCAAGAAACTTCACAAGTAAACTAGTAGGGCTCTAAATCTTCACCTTGGAAGTTCAAGTCCATAATACATGTGTTCAAATTTGCGTCACCGCTTACGTTTGGAGACGTAACGATTTATCCAGCTCGATTTAATTGACTTGTAGCCCCTCCTTACTTTCCATGCAAGGGCAGGCCTATATATACAACTTAATCTCAATCAGGTCTTGCCATCCTATCATACACACACACACACACAAGAGAGACGAAATGGTCTGCATGGATCTGACTCATCTGACAGAAAAGACTCATGCAATTTGTGTACCATGCCCAAGTCAAGGTCACATAAACCCTATGTTCAAATTAGCAAAACTCCTCCATTCCAAAGGCTTTCACATCACATTCGTTAACACAGAGTTCTCCCATCAACGCCTTCTCAAATCCCGAGGACAAAATTCGCTCAACGGTCTCTCTTCCTTCCGATTTGAAATGATACCCGATGGGATTCCACCATCGGAGAGTGACACCGATGCCATGCCAGACGCTCTCACCATTTGTGACTCCACTAGTAAGCACTGCTTGGCACCGTTTAGAGACCTTCTTTTCAAGCTCAACAACTCGTCGAACGTGCCTCCGGTGACTTGCATTGTTTCAGACCTTAATATGAACTTCACTCTCACGGCTGCTGAAGAATTTGGAGTGCCTAATGTTCTCTTCTGGACAGCCAGTGCATGTAGCTTAATGGCTATTGCGCAATGTCCCAATCTCATCCAAAGAGGCCTAATGCCACTAAAAGGTATAACATATCTGCTAATCTACAGACTTGCAGACTTTACCAGACGGTACGGTTTTTGAAATTATCCTGCAAATACGAAAGGTAGGGACATTTATAAAAATTTCCTCTACACACACGTAAAAAAGGAGAGTCTAAAATCACTTAAAATTGCCACATCTAATGTCATAAACAAAAACAGGGAGTGCCCAATGCTTTATCAATAACCTCATTCGTCGCTGTTAGCAAGCATGTTGTGGCAATTTTTACATTCCTTCAATTCTTTGTATTGTCTGGAAACGAAATAGTTTGCAAGTTATTTTTAGAAAGTTGTCACCTTTTGATGAATTTTTCTTACCCTAAGGGGCACGCTTACGTTTTGCAATGTGACTAATTAATTACACTTCTTGTTATGTACAGATGCGAGTTACCTAACCAACGGGTACCTGGATAAAGTTATAGATTGGATACCAGGTATGCAGGGCATACGTCTGAGAGACTTGCCAACTTTTATTAGAACCACAAACCCTGATGATTTCATGGTCAAGTTCGCCATGCAACTTATGGAAGGAGCTCAAAGAGCCTCTGCCATAGTTATTAACACGTTTGAGGAGTTGGAGTATGACGTCTTGTGTCCACTTTCGGCAATATTTCCTCCCATATATGCCATCGGACCTTTACAACTCCTTTCTGACCAGATCAATGATAACCGTTTGGAGTGTTTAGGTACAAATTTTTGGAAAGAAGATTCAGAATGTCTTAAATGGCTCGATTCGAAAGAACCCAACTCCGTTCTTTATGTGAACTTTGGGAGCATTGTTGTCTTGACATCCGAACAATTTTTTGAGTTTTGTTGGGGACTTGCGAACAGCAACCAGAACTTCTTGTGGATAATAAGGTCGGATCTCGTCACTGGGGACTCGGCTATTATTCCACCCGATTTTTCTTTGGCGACAAAAGATAGAGGCATGCTAACAAGTTGGTGCCCTCAAGAACAAGTTTTGAGTCACCCCTCTATCGGAGGGTTTTTGACTCACAATGGGTGGAACTCCACTATCGAAAGTATATCAGCTGGAGTGCCCATGATTTGCTGGCCATTTTTCGCGGACCAACAAACTAATTGTTGGCACTGCTGCAACAAATGGGGGATTGGAATGGAGATTGATAATGATGTTAAA
Source organism: Escallonia rubra (assembly GCA_033065855.1). Taxonomy (NCBI): domain Eukaryota; kingdom Viridiplantae; phylum Streptophyta; class Magnoliopsida; order Escalloniales; family Escalloniaceae; genus Escallonia; species Escallonia rubra. The sequence continues at coordinate 239,204 of JAVXUO010002517.1, forward strand.
CGAAATGAAGTTGAGAGACTTGTAAGAGAGTTGCTGGTTGGTGAAAAGGGCAAGGAATTGAAGAAAAAAGCAATGGATTGGAAGAGAAAGGCTGAAAGGGCGTCATCTCAAGTTAATCTAGTGGACGTGATCAGCCAAGTGCTTTCTTTCAATAAAATAAATTAGCCGGTCTTTGAAAAGTGTTCCATTCTATAATTTGTTCATTTTACGAGAGTAATACATTTATGTATGCATTTTATAATAAAAAACTTGGCAAAATCGTGTAAATTGTGGTTGTTGAACGAAAAGGTGCTAATATTGATGATGGTAATGGTGCATGATGAGCATGTGGTTTTCGTAATTGTGCTGCTGGCAAAAAGAAGCGACCCAGACAAATATAGTGACCGTTGTAGTGCGGTGATATTGAAATGGTTTAGGCAGACGCGGATGTGTCAGTGGCGGAGATGATAGGGTGGAGGTGGTGGTAGTAGCAACGACTAGGTCATGGTAATTGTGGTCAGTGATGGCAAAAAGGGACATAGTAGTGTTCCCAACCTATCTTGGTCGCACCCAAGGGCCCACTAGTGATCCCATTTAGCGCGAACACGTCGACACATTCAACGGTCAATTTTTCAACGCATTGAACCGATCAAAGTGTGCACGCCCAAGTCACGTGTGTTTTTCGTTGCGCACGTCTCGTGCGCGACTTTGACACCATTTCTTTCACATCAGCGTGACTCACAGAAGCACGCTCGTCACGCCGTGACCTGGAACGCCCCAGAAATTTGGAGCTCCACTGCCCCGAACTCCCGGGTCGTTAACCTATCGGATCATATCAGACCTGTCAAATCTGTTCACTAACACATACTTCAAAACATTTAATCCGATACCATCTCAAATTTTTTTAAACGCAGGCTTACAAGCCTGCTCAAACTTAAACTGTTAAAACCATAAGTAACTTTTGTTGGAAAGTCATGCCTTTCGGTCTCAAGAATGCAGGTGCTACCTATCAAAGCGCGATGAGAGCCATCTTCCACGACATGATACACCGCACGGAAGACTACGTCGACGATCTCATCATCAAGTCTAAAAATGAAAGTGATCACCTCACTGACCTCTGAGCAATCTTTGATCGTTGTCGCCTGGTACAATATGCGGATGAATCCGTTAAAATGTACCTTTGGAGTCTCCTCCGGTAAATTTCTCGATTTCTTGGTTAGTCGACAGGGCATCGACGTTGACCTTTCTAAAGCCGCCTCCATTCAAGATATGCCTCATCCCAAAAACACCAAACTGTTGAAGAGCTTCCTCATCAAGATTTCTTACCTTCGTCGATTCATCCCCACGATGACCGAGCTTATCACACCATTTCAGCACTTGACACGAAAGAGCGCACCATGGAGTTGGGGTGCGCCCTAACACTAAGTCTTTGAACATATCAAATCGGTCCTCATGTTGCCGCATACCATGGTGGTGCCACAGCGAGGTATCCTACTCCTACTCTACTTGACCTCCACGCCCAAGTCCATAGGAGCGTTGCTTGCCTAAGAAGTGGATGGGGTGGAGCGTCCGGTTTATTATCTCAATTGGACGATCAGGGGACCTGAAGCCAATTACTCGAAGATCGAGAAACACTGCCTAGCCTTGGTTTACTCCTCACAGAAATTCAGACATTACTTTTTGGCGCACCAGATCACACTCGTCACCAAGGCTGATCCACTCCGGTATATGCTCACCCGCCCCGCCCTGTCTGGATGACTTACTCGTTGGTTGTTGCTCTTAGCTGAGTTCGGCTTATCTATCAAGAACCCTACAGCTCTACATAGACAAGTATTTGCAGACCTTTTGGCCTTCTTCCCATGCCAGTAATACGAGCCAACCTCGGATTAATTGCCTGGGGAGGAGACAGCCCTGATCACCGACATCGATGAATTATGGACGCTTGAGTTCGACGGTTCAGCCACCAGCAAAGGTCCCAATAGGGCAACCCTTCGGCAAGAGGGTGCCCGTATAGTCCTTCGGAGCCCAAATGGTGTTACCACCTCCCTATCCTTCACGCTTTCATTCCCAGTGTCTAACAATGAAGCTGAGTATGAGGCACTTGACATTGGCCTCATTCAAGCTATCAGTATGGGGGCTAAATTATTATGTGTGAAGGGATACTCAAACTTGATCATAAAGAAGGTTGACGGAGAGTTCGCAGTCAAAGAGCCAGCCTTGGCACCTTATCGTGCCTTGGTGCAACACTTGGAAAGAACACTTGGTCATGTCCAATTTGAACATCACAACAGGTGCCACAACAGACATGCAAACTGCTTGGCCACGATCGCGTCAAAGACAGAGTTTAATGGTGAACATCGAATGCTAACCATCATCAAGAGGATTGAACCCTGCACAGCCTTGAACTTAGTCCCGAAAGACACTACCGCAGACAATTGGAGGCAGCCGATCGTCGACCAACTCAAAGCACCGTCTCTTGTATATGCCTCTATCCTCACAGACTTTTTGATGTTGAGAGATGCACTAATTAGGACTAATCAGCACTACTCGGCACAATTAAACCCTAATTAGGACTAAATAACTCTAATTAGTCCTAATCAACCCTAGTCAGCTATAATTATCCGAAACTATCCCTCATTAACATTAATTAGCCCTAACATAACCCAATTAAGCCCAATTAGCCCTAATTAGGACTAATCATCACTACTCGGCACAATTAAACCCTAATTAGGACTAAATAACCCTAATTAGTCCTAATCAACCCTAATCAGCTATAATTAATAATCGTAATTAACCCTAATAACCCAGTTAGCGCTAATTAGCCCTTGTACATCCTATAATTACTCCATGTTGCCCAGAGATGGTTCAATTACTCGTTGTTTACAAACCCTGCCTTCTTTATATTAATTTTTGTTTTGAGAAGTCCATTGGCAACGAGATGGTTCAACTCGTTGCCAACGAGTTCTATTTAATGTGGAATTGGTAACATATGGAACGATCTTTCTGCAGTTTTGATATTTCGGAAAGATTCTTGCATATCTTATCAATTTCTGAACACATGCATGCATAGAAACCCTTAGTTCCCATTCAAAGGTACTCATTACAAAGTAATGCCTTGTAATGAGCCTTTGGATATCCAGTTTGGACAGTTTGGAAAAGCTAATTGTTTATAAAACAGTATTTTGACTCATGCTTTATGTTCTATGTCGTGGATATTTGGTACACGTTCTCGTGTGTTTCTCCGGGTGCATACAGATCTGGTGTTCTAACATCCGTCAAACCTTCCTGAGCAAGGTTAGATGAATGTTAGAACACCTAATCGATGTGGTGTACTTGGAGAAATGCGGGGAGGTGCTGCCGAATTTTCCACAGACATGGGACTAAGCATGAGTTATTCACTGTTTTATAAACATGTGCTTTTCTGAATGGGATAGGACCACTACCTGTTCAAGAGTAGAGGGGAAATATGTAGACATGTTGTAACATTCATGCATTGATATTTACATCGGCAATGCCTAATCACTGGTCATTATTGACGGTGGTATACAATACGATAATTCAGTCGTCATGTCAGTCGATCGAAGTTGGATGAAAAGGAAGAATGCTGAAGATTTTGAGTGTCGCGTTGACGAATTTCTCGACTTCGCTTATGCGCATCCTGCACATGTTGACCTTGATAAGATAAGGTGTTCGTGCAGTAGATGTGAGTTATTGCACTGGAGAAAAAGAATTGAAGTAAAATGGCATCTTCGTCGGTACGGTTTTATGGGTGGATACACAAGGTGGACGCAGCACGGGGAAACGATAGTATTGTCGTCCAACCTGGCTAGTCAAACTGAAGTTAGGGAGGAGGCACGATATGATTTCCGAGATATGATTATGGATGCTGGGCATGCTAATATTGACTGGGGTAACGACAGTCCACAACCGCCGAACGAGGGGGCTCATCAGTTTTATGAGTTGTTGAGAGCTGCGGAAGAGCCGCTGTGGGATGGAGCTCCGAAACACACACGGATGTCTGCGGTTAGTAGGTTATTACAGTTGAAATCAGACCACGGGCTGAGTGAGAAAGGTTTTAACGAGTTTGTTACCTTCATCAAAGAAATACTGCCCGAAAGTGAAAAGCTACCGCCGTCGTACTATGACGCGAAGAAGATGATGAGGAAACTTGGGTTGAGCTATGACCGGATAGATGCGTGCAATAACGATTGTGTATTATTCTGGAAAGAGAATAAGGATTTGTCATTATGTCCAGTATGTGATCATTCGAGGTACAAACCGGACAAAGGGAAGAAGAAAAACATTGCATGGAAGATATTGCGATATTTCCCGGTCACACCACGGCTTCAGAGAATGTACTACTCCTCCAGTACGGCTGAACATATGAGGGCTCACCGTGAGACTCGCAGCAACGATGCTGATGTGCTGACACACCCAGCTGATGGAGAGGCGTGGAAGGAGTTTGACCGCAGGCATCCAGTCTTTGCTCAGGAAGTTCAGAATGTTAGACTTGGTCTGGCAACCGATGGGTTCAACCCTTTCGGTCAGTCTACCATGCCTTACTCATGTTGGCCTGTTATTATTGTCCCTTACAACCTTCCACCAGGCATGTACATGAAGAAGCCGTATATGTTCTTGTCGTTGCTTATTCCGGGGCCGAAGAGTCCCGGTAAGGACATAGATGTGTATTTAAGGCCGTTGATTGATGAGTTAAAACAATTATGGAATCATGGAGTCGAAACATATGATGCATCCCTTAAACAAAATTTTCAGATGAGGGCTGCTTTGATGTGGACAATACATGATTTTCCCGCATTGGGAATGACGTGTCGCTGGAGCACACATGGGAAGCTAGCATGCCCTGCTCGTATGGGCGTGAACCCCGGTCATACGTTAAAGCACGACGGAAAGGCCTCGTGGTTCGGATGTCACCGTAAGCTTTTGCCACCGGGCCATCAGTTTCGTAGGCAGAAGGATAAATTTGACGGGACAATCGAGCGTGAGGTTGTCACACTGGACTACCCATCTGGTGAATAAGTACTCTCACACCTGGAGGCACTTGATACTGACATACCACACGGTAAGGGTGTGACGGATCGGAAGATTGCAGGGTTCGGGAAAGAGCACAACTGGAGAAAATTTTGTATCTTCTGGGAGTTAGCCTACTGGAGGACGCTCGTTATCCGAAACAACATGGATATGATGCATATTGAGAAGAACGTTTTGATAATGTGTTCAACACAGTGATGAATGTCAAGGGCAAATCGAAAGATCACCTTAAAGCGAGAAGGGATCTACAACAGTTGGGTGTACGCCATGAATTGCATCCTCGGACAGTGAGTGGGAGGACCATACTTCCGAAAGCACCTTACTGTCTAGACAAGAAACAAGTGGAGAAGGTCTGTCAGTGGGTTAAGAATTTGAAGCTTCCGGATGGGTTTGCGTCCAACATATCTCGTTGTTGCAATGTATCAGAATGCAAGTTCCAAGGGATGAAGAGTCACGACTGCCACGTATTCATGGAGAGATTCATTCCTATTGCCTTCCGGGGACTGTTGCCACGGGTTGTTTGCGAGACTTTGACTGAATTATCTCATTTCTTTCGAGATATATGCTCTTCTACGATCCGGGTGAGTAACATGGAAGTGCTTGAGAAGAACATTGTGGTGACGATTTGCAAGTTGGAGAAAATCTTCCCACCTTCGTTCTTTGATTCAATGGAGCATCTGCCTGTTCACTTGGCATATGAAGCTAAGATGGGTGGACCCGTGCAATATTGGTGGATGTATCCCTTTGAGAGGCAATCCTTAAATTGTTATAGTTGTTCGTTTACACTTAATGCGACATCTGTTATCATTGATATTCCACCTAACTCGATTCGCTAAACTTCTAGGTTCATGTTCCATTTAAAGAAAAAAGTCCGTAATAAGGCTCGGGTTGAGGGCTCAATTGCGGAGGCTTACGTAATGGAAGAACTTGTAAACTTTTGTAATCAATATTTCGGGCCTAATGTTGGTACGATCTTAAATCAACTAGGCCGAAATGATCCCGGAGCAAGCACAAATTTGGAAGGGCAATTGTCAATATTCAAGCAGTCAGGTAGTCCGTTCGACCGAACGTATACTTGATGGCTAACAGATGAAGAGTACAGTGCTGCAACAATATATGCCCTTCTAAATTGCGATGAAGTTTCGGCATTCGTTGAGTAAGTTAAAGTCTTAATTCACTTACATTGCTGCACATAATTGAAAGTGTGTGTTAAGCGAGTTAAATACATATTGGTTTGCAGTGAGTTCGATGCGGAATCTTTAATCACTGATCCCGCTGGACTTGAATCTCATCGAAAATCACAATTTGTACAGTGGTTCAAAATCCGTGTAAGATTATTTAACGAAATTATATTATGTGTTATATACAGTTCTGTGGCCAATTAGTATACTGATTTATCCTTAATTTTTACCGTCATCTACAATAGGTTCAGTCAATGGATAGACCAGTGGCCTCCTGCTTGAAATTACTAGCCGAAGGCCCTAACAAACAAACATCCTGTTACAGAGGCTATATCATCAACGAGTTTAGGTTTAACGTAAAAGATGATGACCGAACAAAACAAACCCAAAACAGTGGAGTCTTGGTCAACGGCGACTGTTATGCCGAGAATTGCATGGATTTTTACGGAAAGCTAGATGAGATTGTTGAGCTAACATATCTGGGTTCCCAAAACCGCCTGGTAATGTTCAAGTGTACGTGGTTCGATGTCACATGCAGTAGAGGAATCCGTGTTAGCTCTCAAAGGATTGTAGATGTCAATGTCAAGTCAAGACTTGCATCAGACGAGCCCTTTGTGTTTGCTAGTCAAGATGTACAAGTCTTTTACGCGGAGGACGTCGTCAATCCCAAATCTCATTGGTATACAACTATCAAGTCCAAGAAATTGCCCGTGACATATGACAGTGAGCTAGACTCCTTTCAAGCCGACCAACCACGTGTCTGGTTCCCTGTTGAGGTCAACAACGAGGAGGACGATCTTCCTCTTCCAACAACACTTCTTGTGGGAGAAGAAGTCGTAGATGATGACGCGGAAGATGTTGAAAGTGTTGGAGATGATGTGACCGAGTCTACTGATGAAGAGGATGAATTAGAAGATGAAGAGGACGACGAGTCCCACGAAGAAGAGGGCGACGAGGAAAGTGATGAAGATGATTCTCAAACTGAAAATGATTGACTTGTAATGTTGTAACATCACGGGAAAAATGTAGTAACATTTTAGAACTTGGTGTTTATTGATGTGTTTTTGCACATCCGTTCATATATATATATATATATATATATATATATATATATATATATATATATATATATATATATATATATATATATATATATAATGCCGATGATGATTTATGCCTAAATTATTGTTTTTCACTTGTTAATGTCTTTGTATATAATCTATATGAAGTCAGATATGGATAGGATACGGGCTATTCGTGGCCGGGCTGGACGCCGAGCTGCTTCCTCCCGGTTAGTCCCACCTCGTCATTGCCTACTGATGACGAGGCACAGAGTGATCGCGGACAGGCATCGGGGGCCCAGCCCCAGCCGTCGCCGTCACCATCGCCCCAGCCCCAGCCATCGCCCCAGCTCGAGCCGTCGCCCCAGCCCGACGTAGATTCATCCCACACGCGCGTGCATTCTCCATCTTCCATGGGTTCTACCTTAGGTATAGTTGATAACGGTGTTTCGTACATTTTCGCTAGCCTTATATTTGAACTGTATAAATGTCTGTGTTTTGTAGGATCTCGACGAGGCCGTGGTCCGACACGCGGGGTACGCATCGACCCCCAGCGTAAACAGAGAGTTACGCTCACGCAGGAGGGCCTGTAAGTACTAAAAATATCACCTCATGCCTTATGTTTAAAATTTTTGGGTGTTAATTTATATTTGAACTGTATTAATTAATTTAATTACTTCTTTGGAAGGATCCTGGAGAATATGGCGAGGACAAAGATCGGCGTTCTTGTGAAGGGCCGATTCTTCGAGCCACGCCTGTACTGGAAGGACTGGGATGCCGCTGCGAGGGAGGCCCTATGGGAGGAGTGGCTGGTACGGTGAAGTATTTTTTTTAGCATTAGTAAATGTTAAATTACAGTTTGTTTTATGTTGTTAATTTGTGTTATTGAATGCCTTACAGGAGGGGTTCACGTTTGACACGCCTCAGCAGCAGGTACTGGGGCAGCAGGCTTTCTTTGCCTACATCGGCAAGAATTACTGCCGATGGCTCCACGATGCACGGGACCGGGCGAAGAAGGCGCTGCCCGCGGGTGCCCCGATGACGGACATGACGAGATATCCCCCACATTGGATATCTCACCGTGTATGGGGGGAGATGATAGATCGGTGGGCTGCGGATCCAGGTTGGGACGCCAAGAGTAAGAGCGGGGCTGAGAACAGACAGAACAGAGATCCGACGCACACGGGGGGTCGGTGCCACACGACATCGTCCGACACATGAACGCAGTCGAGCACCCGGATCTGGAGGAGGATGAGGTCATAGCTCTGACCTATACTCAGACGCACGTGCGGAAGAAGGACAAGGACGAGACGCACCGGGCGGGCGACTATATTTCAGATATTGCCCGGCGGATCGATGTGAGTCAATTTATTTAAGTTAATGTTTTTTCTTTCTATCCTCAATGTCTGTTTCGTTAGTTAATGCCCTAACATATCGTTAAACCACTATTTTTGCAGGCCTCGTATGAACAGCTAAGGGGGTCCGAGCAGCAGTCCGGACAGCCATCATCGTCCACTAGTACGGCTGTGAGTACTGGGGGGTTGAAGCGATGGCTGGATACGCCGGAGGTCGTGAATCGGCCGAAAGGCCGCATACGCGGCCTGCCTAGCACGATTGCTCGTGCCGTGATAGGAGCGTCCTCACCCCCTACTGCCCCTCCACAGACAACGGCTCCTCGGCCTCAGTTGGACGACGAGGAGATCCAGCGCATTGCTACAGTGGTGTGCCAGATGATCAGGGAGTAGGGCACTGCTGGACAGGCCGCCCCGGCCCCGGATCAGCAGGATCCAGATCCGGGACTCGGGAACCCCTGATGAGCCCCTTCTCGTGCCCGTTCCTAGCTTCCCCCCTCGCCCCCCGCGCCCGGCTTGTACTCTTCTCCCCTCTCCTAACCGGCTATATCCGGTTCCCGGCTTGTACATATATGAGTTTTTTTTATAATAAATATTTTTTATAATTGATTATATATATTTCTTTCTGTATTGATTATTGCTCGTTGTTGTTGAGAATTAAAAATTGTATTACAAGTCTGGGTAATTGAAAAATTAAAAAAAATTCAAAAAAAAAATTGACTTTTGGCGACGGATTAATTTCGTCGCTAAAGTATTCCTACAATCAGTTATTTAGCGACGGAATATTCCGTCGCTAAATAAGTTTTTTAGCGACGGAATATTTCGTCGCGAAAATGTCAAATCCGTCGCTAATTTGACAAAAAAGAAAATAAATTAAAATTCTAAAAATATAATTCGCGACGGAATATCCGTCGCTAATGAAAAATAAATCCGTCGGTAAAAATGACATATTTAGAGACGGATTTAAAAATTTCGTCGCTAAACTATTAGTGACGGGCTTTTATACGAGGGATATTTAGCGACGGTGAATCCGTCGCTAATTCTTTTAGCGACGGATTGTGGGCTTTTAGCGACGGATTTCCCCGTTGCTAAAAGCCTGTTTTCTTGTAGTGATGTCTTGTACAGACGATGTCCCGGAGGCACTCTAGCCAGGCTTTTGGCATCGGAAGAAGCAAAGCATAAACTTCAACGCGGCCACCAGAAGTGTTGCGGCCTCGACGGTCTCCCTCTATCTACCGTCGCCTTCAGCGCATGGGCCTATTTTGGCCATCAATGGCGAAGGATGCTTCAGATATACAACATAATTGTCCCAAATGCTTATATGCGCAAGACAATGCGGAAGGTCTTGTGATCAACTTTGAGGATGACTGGCGCCAGCCTTTCATCCAATATTAATACCATGTGATCCTACCTCCTGACCATAACTCAGCACGATCTTTCAAACAAAAATCGGTCAGGTATTTTGTGACGGAAGGCGAGTTATTTCGCAAAGGTTTTTCGGGGCGTACCCTGCGATGCTTGCAAGGTGCACAGGCAGTAAAGGTGATCAATGAAGTGCACAATGGTGACTGTGGGGAGCATCAAGGATCTCAAAAGTTGTATATAGAATTGCTAAGGTTAGGGTACTATTGGCCGACTATGGAATCCGACTTTATCTCGCATGTCCAACACTGCCAACCCTGCTAGAGGCACGCCAACAGGATGCACATATCGGCGTCTGACCTTCGCATGATATTGGCCCCTTGGCCATTTCACTCTTGGGCACTCGACCTCATCAGCCCTATACACGTCTAGAGGTCACATATGGATCATGGTCTTGACGGAACATTTTACAAAATGGGTCGAAGCCATACCTCTATGAAGAGCCACGGGAGGCGCTATTGCCAACTTCTTGCGCGATCACATCATCTGTCGCATCGGCATCCCTCAGTGTATCATATCCGACAACGGCACACCGTTTATCAATAGGGATGTTTGAGCTCTCATGGAAGGGGACGACATCAACCATGCCACATCAACTCCCTACTATCCACAAGGCAATGGTCAAGCTGAAGCCACCAACAAGACTCTATTACGTGTATTGTCACGAATGGTTCATGACGCGAGCGGGTCATGGTTTGAAAAGTTAAGTTTGGCACTTTACGCTTACAGAACTTCCAGGCACACAGCAATGAAGGCCACACCCCTTTCTCTCGTCTACGGGGATGAGTGTGTGGTGCTAGCCGAGATCGCAGTTGCCTCGACACGACTCTCTCTAAGCAGTGGTCTCGGGGAGAAAGAAACCAGAATGATAGCTCTTGAGGGCCTTGATCAAAAGAGAGCCAATGCCTTGCGCCGAATGAAGAAGTATCATGAACAACTTATGAAAGCCTATGGGAAAATAGTCAAGCCATGATCATTTGTTAAAGGCGACCTTGTCTTCCAAGCCGCCAAGCATGTACGTGCCAACACGTCGGCCCCTAAGTTCACACCAAATTGGGAAGGCCCATTCGAAGTACATACAGCCAGAGACAACGGTTGTTACCTCCTGGTTAACCCGGACGATCGACAGATCACGGCCCTTATCAACGGCCGCTACCTGAAAAAGTATTATGCATAACTAGCTGTGGATTGTTCCCCCTAGCCCTACCCACCCAAAGCTTAGAACACTCGAACACATAGCCTTTTTTGTACATGCACACATGTTTATAGACTTGTAACTTTTTTTTATCATTACAAGTTCTCACTTTACTCATGTAAAGGCATTTTGGCCAAAATACAGTTTTCACTTGACTCGTGTAACGGCATTTTGGCCAAAAAAATACCATCAATGCAAAAATTATTCATTCGCCTCAACTACTGTATGTAATGCACTCTTTTATGTGCAGCTTTGTTCACTAAATAGCCTGCTATGGGCGGGAAGGGGGGAATACCAACGGGAAGCCAACACATGCAAGTCATACAAGTACAACAAAAGCTAAACATCATGCCATAACAACCACAGGTACAAAAGAACCATATGACTACAATATCAATATTAGCAAAATGTACACATGCCACAGGTTTGCAGGCCGTTGCAGGCCCAATGTCTAAAATACAAGGCACAATGCATGACATCTAATGTAAAGGAGCAAACAATGCACCAATAGTATCAGAAGTGTACGACTCCAATGTCTGTAAATTAGACCATCTATCATCCCAATCGGTACGCCGGCCCTCTATCCCTGCCCGTTGAGCCTCCGTCTCGGCCACTCGTCTCTTTACCTCCGCAAGTTGGATCCATCTCTCTATCATCTCCCGGGTTACCTCTGTCATCTCTGCATCAAGCACTCGCATCTAAATCTGCAAAGCCACCTCCTGAGCCCCTATAAGGGTCAGTCCCGTTACGGCCTCAGCACTCTGACCCCTCGCTCTGATATAGTCTACCAAGCAGTCCAACTGGAATCCAAGAGATAAGAAAGGCCCAAGTTCTGATATAAACTGTGATATGACCTCTAAAGTCCAACCTGAACTCAGCACCGCACCAAGGGTCACCAGCTAATCCACGAATGCAATGTACAATGCCTTCGTGAATACTGCGCCCCGCACAATAATAATGCAAGTAAATGTCTGCGGATGTCTCGCCCAGATCATCTCCATCCGATGGACTATTGAATCAGACAACCCAACACCTTCCCATGGTGCCCCGTCCACCTGCCCAACCGAAGATCTGCCACTGGCATCACCAACCCATGTAGCTCTACCACCTATTGACTGCACGCCAACGACAGCAGCATGCATAGCCAAAAGAGCATCACTCGCATCTACGGCTAATCCCGATAATGTATCCGACACAGGCTCCATAACAGACAGACCAGGTACCTCCTGTCGGGCAACGGATCTCTAACCACGGCATGTGTAGCTGGCAACCCACATGAGCTCCTGCCAGAGCATCTGGCTCTCTACTGGTCCGCCAATCATCCCCATCAAACATATGAGAGTGACCCATATGCCCACCGAATAACGTCGTGACTGCATCGACTAAGACAGGCGACGGACTCGGATGACTGACCGGCTCCACAATATATGTTGATGCATGCTCTGCCGCAGCATCCATCTCCTCGACCTCATACTCTGCCGCAACATCCATCTCCTCGGCCTCATCAGTTGCCTCAGCATCCAACTCCTCAACATCATCAGCGACGACCTCGGCGTCCTCCGCCGTGTCGTCTGACTCTGCATCGCCATCATCATCAGCATCGTCGAGCCCCTGTGCATAGCAAACAAAAAAAACAAGGATCTTAGAACATAACTAATACAATAATCGGCAATTGTACAAAGAAAACAAAGAGTAATACTAACCTTTGAGTCAGACTCCTTCAACACCTCTCGCGGCCTCTTCGACCTGAGTCCACCAAATACAGAAGAACTTGTACATGTCTGATGTACGCTCTCCATCATATCCACTCTCAATGACGAAATAGGACCCTTGCCGGTACCCTCGGTGCATGTGCTGGTGCCGGCACATCCGATACACCAGTAAGCAATACCGACATGCCAGACTGTCTCGCAACCTATGCCGATATCAACCCTAATCTTCTGTCACCGGAAAAGACGTCGAACTGCTGCCTGTCGGGCAGCGCCTGCGCTAGCCACTCTGACCATGTCATACGCACTCGCTCCCACCACTGTGCGTACTCGACCGTCACAACTCCCGTCGACAAGGTCTCGGGCCTCATCCACTCCTCTGTCAGCGATGGCTATGCCCGTGCCTTCTCCAGGATCGTATATCCAAAGGCCGTCCGAACATCCCAAGGACTAGTATAGCCACATGGGGGCTCTAAGTCATAACCAAAGGCCATGGATAGACAGTCAGGACTGTATCTCGCCACATAACACCTGGTCATTTCCAGCTTCCCACCGTCAGCAATCAATACGAGGAGCCACCCCAGAAAATAGGCCACTAACAAGAACACCTTTGTGTCTGTCAAACCATCCCACCTACCCAGTCGTAAACTAGTGTCCTGCAGGTGCATCCACGAATTAGTGCTATACGAACAATGCATATCAACATACGAACGGACAATGCACTCGTCTCGCATATCAAATATCTCCACCAACTCACATCTGAGCTTCTTCCAGCCCGTCCAAGCGTATACACAGCCACCTGCATACCAGATCGCCACCTCCCGAGACCTACCCGGCTGGGTCACCGTGCCCTACCTCGACGACAGATGTGCCAAAGGAAACCCTGGAGGCCGATACTCAATGTAAATCTCGAATAGATATCTCTGTAGGAACATCCAATCTACGTAGGTCGACACCTGATATCGCCCGTACGAATTCTGCACGTCGTTGAAAAACTGATCCAGACGTGAGTACAGTGTGCCTAAGTAAATGGGAGCCAGTCCGACGTGGCCACCCCTAGCCATCCTGACTGCCAAGAGGAACACCTTCAGGGTAACGCCATCCTCAGGCATCCCTTAAGTACAAACCTACAAGTATAGAAAATACAACACCTATTACGACTGACCCACCCTGTCCAGAACATAGAGTGCAATGCATGGCAGTCTGACTACATTAACTTCTTGAGGCACGAAAATTTTCTTCTTAAGTACATAATTCGACATACTATGCATACAAGAGAAATCGAAATACAACATGCAAGAAGTGCAGAAATGAACACAATAAAAAGGCGTACCTCGACAAGAACATCGCGAAGAAGCTGACTAGCTCATATCTTTCGTCCTTATAGCAAGGACCTATGTGGAAATTGGCATCCGACACCGACTTCTGCCCGGGTCGCGCGGTCGCCGTACTATAGAAGTGCTTGGTCCACCCGTTGTACGTACCCTTCCGGTGGCTCTTTATCTTGGCCAAAAACCCCTGCAGCGCCTTTGACGGTCAACCATTCATGCGCTGTCAACTTCAGTGCACATGCATCATCCATCCCATGCATCGGCAACCCGATCAGCATCACCACATCTAGAAGTGTCGGCCCAATTTCCCTAAACTCGGTGATGAATGTATGCGTCTGAGAGCTCCACCTGGAAAGCAACAAGGTCAAGCCTCTAATATCCCTCACCGGATCCACCACATCGAACGTCGCCTCTACATCTAACACCAGTCCCAACGCTTCCAACCTCTCCACCCAAACCGAACACTCCAACATGTAACTGCACCAAAAATTCCACCCCATCGGCATCGTGTTGTGGCCCTTGATCACAGGCGACCACGGTATATCTCTTCGCTCTGCCAACAAGCCCGTCACATACCTCGGCGACATCATTAAGGCAACCTCCCTACTCGGTGCACGAACATACGTCGATGGAACCATGGGACTCTCACCCATTGACAAAGCACTCCAAGGCCCCAAAAACACATCCGCAGCCACTCGCTGACCCAACTCTCTCCATAGCCCCTCAGGTGGGCATCCGGGCACCACTATTTTGCAGTCAACAACACATTGCTCCGACTTGGGGCTGGATCAAAACTCTGGACTCCGCCATCATCAAAACTCAAAGGCAACCCCGACATCTCGGCCAGCGTCGACGCGGCCTCAACGCCCGCTATACTAACGGAAACACACGTCCCACCCTTTTTTCGTCATTCCGCTTTTTCTTTCTCGCTATCGCCGTTACTTTTTTTTTTTTGCTACCATTTTCTTCTCAATTTTAAAAAAAAATCAAAGATTTTTCCGCTACCATCGCGTTCGCTAACAAAATTCTATCACCATACGTTATTTTCGGACCACGACGTTTATATGCGCGGCACCCGCTCGGGTAGCCCCTCCGCGCACACCCCACGCAGGGGGCTTATGTTCTTAACCTATCTCGGTCGCACCCAAGGGCCCACTAGCGGTCCCATTTCGCGCGAATACGTCGACACCCAGCACTTGTCTTCACGGGGTCTTGTGTCTTCGAGATGCTCATCAATACTCACACACCGACCTCGCGACATCCGTCATCCATCATCCGCTGCCGCGCACCACTTCCGCGATGCCCGTCGCCCAAAGTCACGCGCTACCCCCGAGGGACCCTTCACTAACGGCTACGTACCACCGCCCCTAACTTTGTCATTACTAAAGATCATATTTATCATTTTGGTATAACATACACACTCGACTCACGCCCCATCTCTAGGACACTCGACAAGCGCCCCTGCACCGTCTCTACGGTGGTCGTCGCCGTGCCCGTGCACCACTTTCACAACATGTGCCTCCGGCACCAGGTATTGTCTCGCGACGGTCGTCGCCGAACCCGTGTGCCACTTCCATAACATGTGCCCCCAGCACCAAGTATTGGCTTACGATGATCTTCCCATCGCCCATGCACCACAATCAATCTCTCGTGTTGTAGGCACTGCGCCCATGTGCCACAATCACTGTCTCATGTCGTTGGCATCACGCCCACGCGCCACAATCAATGTCTCATGCCATTGGCATCGTGCCCATGCGCCACAATAAATGTCTCATGGCGTTGGCATCGCGCCCATGCAACACAATCAAGTCTCGTGCTATAGGCACTGTGCCCATGCGCCACAATCATGTTACATGCCTCTGGGCACCACACTCATTCACCACACCTTGTGCCCCCATCATGGACGTGAACACATGCTTCGACCCACTCTCCGAAGTGTGCAGTATTCTGAGGGGCTCCACCCGTAGTGCTCCAGCATGAGGACCCTTCGCAGCGGGATAAGCTCGTTACCACAAAGCTATCGCCGCCTGAGGTGACTTGCATGACACTAGGCACTGAGCTGCGACCATGTCCACTCACGTTACCGGTGATCGTCGGTGCCCTCAAAACAATGACCCTCGGGTCACTCCGAGACTGGAGGAGGTCTTTAGAGGGCATCGCGCCTAGTCTGCCTGGCATTTGGCTATAGGGGCAACAGTCACCGTTGTCAGGTTCTCTACGCGTCTCTTGACGCACCTTTGTGGGATTCAGTAAGGGCTTAGACCGGTGGCTGGGGCAATGGGCTTACTCTGATCATGTTGTCACGGTGTGGTCAGGCTTCTCAGACAGGTAGAGCGACGGTGTGTGGGGCATGCAGCGTAAATTTAGGAACCGGCAATCCAACGTAGAACTGGTATTTTTGGACCCCTGGTGACGTGTCACTCCCAGGGGACGACATGTGTCATTTTATGACACAGTCACACTGTTTCCTATAAATAGTAGACTTTATGACTCATTCAAGAACTTTTGGCTCATTTTCACAAAATCACTTTCTCACTCTAGAACTTGAGAGCTCTTGGATTCTAGTGAGAGCAACACAATTGGACATAGTCTTGAACATAATATTGGACCGTAGTATTGGACCCTAATGCGGACCTTGACTTGGACTGTCGACTGTCAGCCCTGTTCGTCTCAGCCTTGTTCCACGGCAATGCCACTCCTCATGGCATGTCTGGGAAGCCTTGCTCTCTGTCCTTACTCCACCCTTACTGTCTCTCACTTTGTACATCTGGAAGATGACTCGGACTGCATCATTTGTGGCACCTCCACGTAGGTACGAACCCACTTTTTTGGCATCAAGTGGTTGTGGTGGTGGCCTTAGTGTGGTAGAGGTGGTGTTACCAATAAATTCATTTTGGCGGCATCATTGTAGTAATTATAATTTTTTTACGTAAAAGCTTCTTCAATAACTTTTGACTATCTCACTTAAAATTTCGGTCTATTTTTAACTGTAATTAATTTTTTAACTATACAAGGTTAAGAGTTATCAAACGAACTTAATTAAGAATCATTATAAAATTTAAATTTTAAGCGTGTAATTGTATTATCAAACACACGCTAAGTGCCAAGCTAATATTCATTCGAAATACTACTTGACAATGTAAAATAAAAGCTCGACTATATCACTATCTATTCGGTATCATTCAACTTACAAAATATAAAGAAATTATAGGAAAATACGCATGTTTATGCAAATATCTCATATCAATTGCATGACAAGCCTTTAATTTAATATTTTATGAAATGATAAAATGCACGGTCTGTTGTATAGTACATTGCATTGTGACAAGTTAATGATTCCTTGAAACAATTATTTAGGTCAATGAGAAAAATGAATTGCAATATTTTGTCATTCGAAACACGAAATACTCTTAGCCAAACTTTAACATGCAAAAATCAAAAGGAAAATCAGAAGATTTAAATGGTAAGGAGAGAACCGTAATTGCTAATGCGTGAGAGCTCAGAGATTAAGTTTTGAAAGGCTACAGATTGGATTGCTAAAGAATTTAGATAGTAGAGTTTTGATGGGTTACTTGAAGCGGTTACAAATGCTCTATCTTAACCAATATCTCTAACGAGGCTTTAGTTCTACACAAATTTGGAGAGGGTAGGAGTAATTCAAGTGAGTTCTGCACAAATTTGGAGAGGGTAGGAGTAATTCAAGTGAGTTCAACTTTTGATTTTTACTTAAATTAATGTGATTAAAATACTAATGTTATTCTTTGTAGCTACAAACAATGCTTAGTTAACAAAATTCGTCTTACCACAATTGTAGTTTAAGCAAAAAATAGGCATATTTTTCATGAAATTGATATATTTTTTGTATCTAGGTATGCGGTGTGCATTAATATACTTTTTAAAGTTTTATAATATATTTTATAAATTGCCTTAGCTTGATTAAGGTAAATGTGCCCGTTTAACTAAGGCTCAGAAAATATTCAATTCAATCCAATCCACTCAATGAAGGAAATAGATGCGCCAAGTTAGGTGCGAATCATAAGAGAGTTCAACGTAAACTTATGTAATGAAATCTTAAATATATGTCTTCTTTCTAATTGGCAACAATATTAGCTTAGCAAAATATTCAACTTTTCAATTATAAAAACAACTGCTCTAGGGAAAAAGATCTCGTGTCGATGTGGTCTATTGACATGGGATTAGAGCAGTTCGATCCTAAACATACGCAGAAAGCCAAATATGTTTGGACTGACGACCACCATATCATCGATTTTCCTGCGCTGATGACACTGTGGCTTCTTTATCACTGATAGACAATCTCTGGTGATACAAAGCTTAACTTGGAAGGCTGTACCATCCCCACATCCCAATGACCTTTTCCAAGAAGAAGAAGAAGAAATGCCTAACTGAAAGAGCCCATCTAACTTTTTCGCCTTACACTGGATATGGCGCATAAATCTTGCTCGTGCATTTAAAAGGTCAATGGCTTATTGGAACGACTGAGAAACTTCACAGTTAAAGTAAGCAGGGCAATGTGCATGCTTTTCAACATTATTGCTGTTTTCCGCAAATGTTATACTTTAAGCAAGGTTTGGATACCTTGTCCACCAAGAACTACTAATGGACCATTAATCAACGCAGCTATAGCCAGATTTGTCACGATATACGGGTTAATTAATGGTCGATAAGTCATTAAAAACTTTTTATCGACAAATTGTATTAAGCAGACACTTTTATATTCCTGTAAAGATGCCGTATGATAGAAAACTCCAGTCCCATATGTAGGACTATCAGGAAAGAAAGAAGAACACTAAATCTTCACCTTGAAAGTTCAAGCCCACAAGACATATACTACCGAATTGTAGGGGCGGCAATAGGCGGGTTGGGTCGGGTTAGGTCAAAGAATTATGAGTCAGATACGAGTTGGGTCAAAAACGGGGCTAGCATGACTTGGGTTGATGCAGGTTGGGTAAAAAACGGGCCAGTCACTTAGACCCGAAACCGACCCGACCAATTTTTTTTATTATTATTATTATTGTTTGCCTTTATATATATATATATATATATATATATGGGGATCGATCCCCATCGACCGGTGGGAAATTTTTTTTTTTCCCACCCAATCGCTGCTCTTTGCAGCGATCGCTTAAGAAGCAAAAACCCAATCGCAAGTCTTTCTTGCGATTGGAATTATTGAAAAAAAATCCAATCGCAAGAAAGACTTGCGATTGGAATTATTGGGGTAAAAATCCCAATCGCAAGTCTTACTTGTGATTGGTTTTGTCCTTTTTCTGTCCTTTTTTTTCTCCCCCTTCTCCCCCCGGTCAACAATCACGGCCACATGGCCCCCACCCCTCCTCCCCCCCCCCCACCCCTCCTCCGGTCAACCTTCCTCCCCCCCCCCCCTTGGCCCCCACCCCTCCTTTCTTTATTTATTTGTCACTTAATTAGACAGTTTTTCACGAATTTATAAAAAATATCTAGAGTTAGATTTACTCAAAGTGCAAAAAAGAGACCCTAGTTATTTTTAAAAGATCTGTATCAGGTAAAAATTTCAGATTTTTCAAAATACTGGAAACGAGTAAACTGATACGCGCAACCTTATAACTTTGCAGTGTAATTTAAAATATCAAGCTAACACGATTTCGCGCGAAACTTTTTTGAGAACCCTAGGATGTTGGGAAGTTCCATTTCCCAGGAATTCGGGCCATTCCGAAGCCGTTAGCAATTTTTTTGCCAAACGGGCTTTTAAGCGCTCGATCCGGACACCGGTTCGGGATTTTTGGGCGAAAAATCCGTAAAATACTTTTTAGATCAAGAATGAACTCAGGAAGCTTAAAATAACATTTTAAAGCAATTTTGAGATTTTTCCTGATGCCAGGGGCATTTTGGTAATTTGTCACCCCGAGAGGGGTATTTTGGTAATTTTACGGTGTCAAGTTTTTCGAAGGACTTCTCAGTCCATAAATGTAAGCACAGCACCTGAAAGGCTGATTTGAAGCCGATTCGCGGGGATTAAATGTCGCTAAATGTGAAAACTTAATTAGACAGTTTTTCATGAATTTATAAAAAATAGCTAGAGCTAGATTTTGCCAAAGTGCAAACAAGAGATAATGAACCCCTGAAAGGTTGTTTTTCAAATGACTGCTTAGTCCAGAAATGTAAGCAAAGCACCTGAAAGGTTGTTTCGAAGCTGATTTGGGGCGTTAGGGTGATAATGAACCCCCGGGGGCATTTCGGTAATTTGCCGCTCATCGGAGGCTATTTTGGTAATTTTACATTATACAAATTTTCCAACAATTACACTGCAAATAATTTTTTAAAAAAAATTATTTAATTCTATGACTTGTTGAGAATGATATTTTTGGAAGGGCCTATTCGCGCACACTTTAGCGCCCAATTCATAGCTTCCGAAAAATCTTGTAAATTTTTTGGTTCATTGCACCTCAGGCACGCTAGTTAGCCCATTCGTAAGAATTTCGGCGAAAAACGAGACACGTTATTTTTTGGGTTTTCCTATTAAAGGCCTATTCGGGCACACTTTAGGACCGAATTCATAGCTTCCGAAAAATCTTGTAATTTTTTTTGTCACTTTTTTTTTCGCTCATTGCACCTCAGGCACGCTAGTTAGCCCATTCGTAAGAATTTCGGCGAAAAACGAGACACGTTATTTTTTGGGTTTTCCTATGAAGGGCCTATTCGGGCACACTTTAGGGCCCAATTCATAACTTCCGAAAAATCTTGTAATTTTTTTTGTCACTTTTTTTTCGCTCATTGCACCTCAGGCACGCTAGTTAGCCCATTCGTAAGAATTTCGGCGAAAAACGAGAAACGTTATTTTTTGGGTTTTCCTATGAAGGGCCTATTCGGGCACACTTTAGGGCCCAATTCATAACTTCCGAAAAATTTTGTAATTTTTTTTGTCACTTTTTTTTCGCTCATTGCACCTCAGGCACGCTAGTTAGCCCATTCGTAAGAATTTCGGCGAAAAACGAGACACGTTATTTTTTGGGTTTTCCTATGAAGGGCCTATTCGAGCACACTTTAGGGCCCAATTCATAACTTCCGAAAAATCTTGTAATTTTTTTTGTCACTTTTTTTTCGCTCATTGCACCTCAGGCACGCTAGTTAGCCCATTCGTAAGAATTTCGGTAAAAAACGAGACACGTTATTTTTTGGGTTTTCCAATGAACGGCCTATTCGCGCACACTTTATCGCCCAATTCATAGCTTCCGAAAAATGTTGTAATTTTTTTTTGTCATTTCTTTTTTGCTCATTGCCCCTTAGGCACGCTAATAGGCCATTTCTATGAATTTCGGCGAAAATGGAGACAAATAATATATTTGGTTTTCCTATAAAAGACATATTCGCGCACACTTTATCGCCAAATTCATAGCTTACGAAAATACATGTACATTTTGTTTAAGGGGTTCTTTGCTCATTGCACCTTAGTCACGCTAGTTAGGATAATGGTAATGAATGCATCTAGCTTCATTCTTTTTCAGCTCCCAGGCTATCCTATACCTAAACGTCAAGGCAGCCTTCCTAGTCCACGACGTATATCTGAGCACCTCCGAGCGAGCAATGTAGTCCATGTACTTGAGGACGTAAATCCCGCAATCGTGACTGTTATATTGCTTTGGTCGGTCCTGTATCATCACGACCGTCCAAGGCTCTACTGTCGAATTCCTGGTGATGGATTCCCCCGAATAATCTCGGCACGCTAGCGAGAAGATAGTAGTCTGCATCCAACAATTAAAAAGGTCATCAAGCCTATGTTACAATAAGAATATACTATGAGCCAAGGTCAACCGATAAAAACTAACCACTGCAGTGATGTACTCGCTATACATCTGTGACAGCGACCGCCCAGGAGAGTCCTCCCTTAGGCTATCGTATATGTTGACATGTCTGTTCGCTGGATGGAGAACTAATAGGAACCAGTGGTTTTCATGATGGCAAGGTATCATGACAAGGTTCGCATGAGCAGCGTGACATTGATAGTCTGCGTTCAACAGGCCTAATACGTTTCCAGATGCTTTCCACTTACCCTTGCCTGCCCCTCGCCTCCTCCATTCTGTTAACTCCCTCATGCTGGTCACCATTAATATGACAAAGTAAGTGGGATGCATGTTAAGCTTCAAATCTTCGCACTGGTTATAACGTAGCTCTCTAATCTAGAGCAGATCTATATAAGCGTTCATGACGAAATTTGAAATATATGTCTCCGGTGCCAACATTCTCACATCCGCGTGACCTAGCAATGTTCCAAGAGGAAAGTCTATTGAATCGACAGGCTCAGGCCCGAAGTAGTGCCGGTCGATCCAATCCCGCTTGTTCGGCCTCAATGGCTTTGTCGCTTGTCCTTTATCCGACCGGATGCTTGGACGCGAGGCCTGGATTCCTACTTGGGTCACCTGACTCTGGCGCAGAGAGTCGTACGTGTCAGGAGGCAAGCGACTAGACGGCTCCCAGAATTCCCTCTGGGGCAAAGACGCGTCAGGAGGCAAGCGACTTGACAGCTCCCACACCACACTCTGGGGCACAGAGTCGTATGCGTCAGGAGGCAAGCGATTCGACGGCTCCCCCAGGCCCTGACTCTGGGGCTGAGAGCCGTACGCGTCAGGAGGCAAGCGACTAGACGGCTCCCCTTGGTAACCCCGGTACGCAACACTAAAGTTGTGAAGATCAGTCTTGTACCTCTCAATGGAGCTCTTGAGACTGTCAAGCGCATGCGCGACATACCAGTCAAACCGCTCGAGCTGCTTGAACACCTCAGTGCCCTGGTCAACCTAAAAAACATGCATAGAAAAATCACCGTCATCATTTCAGGCATGGTCGAGAAGGTGCGCAAATAAATATTGAAACAACAGTAGGTTGACTTACAATGCTCAATGCCCAGAACTGGTCATAGACCTCGCGTGGCGCATACCATTTGGTCCTCACTTGGGAAGGGCGATTCACCCTCGTGCGCGTCACCTTGAGAAACCACTGCAGGTACTCCTCAGTACTGGTGCCGTCGTCCTTGAGCGATACAAGGCTACCATACATTTCTTGCCAAGTATTCCACTGTTGCACCTCGTCGCTCAGCAAATTTAAGGCATCAGGCACCTCAAAATTCGGACCTCGACCGCTCCTGTATGGCCGCATGTCTACAGCGGGTTTTGGTATCCCTTGTAGACAGCCAGCTTGTTTCATAGCTCGATCGGGCATCTGAAACTCACATACTTCGAAGTGAATAAGTGGCACCCGAACAAAACATGCCAGCACGTACGACACCGGAAGTTGCCAACACAACTCATCCAACCGATGCATCACCTTCCCATATGGCTGCCACGTCACCTGGGATGCATCCATCATATCTAGTTCCCCCCGATAGAACATTAGATGGTGGTGAGGGTCTACCCGTCTCCCCCGTTTGGTCGTAGGCCCCCAGGCCCACACCCTAGGCCACGTCTCATCGGAATCAGCTACGGGCTGTGGACGACCCGTGGGTAGCCTCTCGTAAGACCAAACCTGTAAACGCAAACATTATATGGAATTAGTAATTAATCACGAATATATTGACACGTCAATCAAGAATATAAATGCTCAAACCTGTAACAGAGTGATGCAGGCGGCAATGGACTTGGCAGCCTTTCTCGTAGCTTTGTGCAATGCTCGATATAGGTGCGCAAGGACAGCTGAACCCCACGAATACGAGTATACCTCCTCAAGATCCTCCAAGAACACCATATACTTCGGATGCACCGTGTTTTTTTTTTTGCGTCGGAAGTAATATAGATCTAGTAATATACAAAAGGAATGCCTTCGTATACGTCACCAAATCATGAGGAGTGTATTCATCCGGTAGCTCGCCGTACTGCTCTCTCAGCCATTTAAGTTTTATGCCGTTGGTTGTAAGAGCGTCCCTCGGAATTCCCGGAAAATACTGCATAGCCATCTTCGCTATGGATGCAGACGTTTTACTCGAAGTAATGGGTCTGCCGTGACATGGGATTCCAAGTATAAATCCGACGTCCTCTAATGTAATAGTCATTTCACCAAACCGGAAGTGAAATGAGTTCGTCTTGCCCCTCCATCGTTCAACTAGAGCGGATATAAGGCAATCGTCGTGCCAAGACCAAATCCCGCAATCGGTGAACACGGTCAAATTTTGACGGTGTAATAGTTGTATTTGTTCCTCGTTCAGTACCCACTCGTCGAGGTGACTTGTGCTTTGAATTGTTTCCAAAACACTCCTATCGACACCGTCAAATACGTGCCTCGCGACGTGGTCATCGTCATCGTATAAGATTGACGTATCATGAGGTCCAGGGTTGAAATCCATATCTGTAAGAACAAAATATAATCGTAAACCAACATAGCGTCCATAATATTTACATTCCAAAATTGTAACTGAATCGTTAACCTAGCTTACCAACGCATTAGCAATAGTCATTAAATCATTATTTTAATGTATTAAAATCATTCTTCACTTCCCACCACTCCGAACGCTTAATAACGCTAGTTCCCTAAAATTTAGCGCCAACGTGGTTATTTAGCAATATCCCCCCCCCCCAATTTACGGGATTTTTCGTCCAAAAATCCCGAACCGGTGTCCGAATCGAGCGCTTAAAAGCCCGTTCGGCAAAAAAATTGCTAACGGCTTCGGAATGGCCCGAATTCCTGGGAAATGGAACTTCCCAACATCCTAGGGTTCTCAAAAAAGTTTCGCGCGAAATCGCGCTAGCTTGATATTTTAAATTACACTGCGAAGTTACAAGATTGCGCGTATCAGTTAACCCGTTTTCAGAGTTTGGAAAAATCTGAAATTTTTACCTGATACGGATCTTTTAGAAATAACCAGGGTCTCTTGTTTGCACTTTGGCAAAATCTAGCTCTAGCTATTTTTTATAAATTCATGAAAAACTATCTAATTAAGTTTTCACCTTTAGCGACATTTAATCCCCGCGAATCGGCTTCAAATCAGCCTTTCAGGTGCTGTGCTTACATTTATGGACTGAGAAGTCCTTCGAAAAACTTGACACCGTAAAATTACCAAAATACCCCTCTCGGGGTGATAAATTACCAAAATGCCCCTGGCATCAGGAAGAATCTCAAAATTGCTTTAAAATGTTATTTTAAGCTTCCTGAGTTCATTCTTGATCTAAAAAGTATTTTACGGATTTTTCGCCCAAAAATCCCGAACCGGTGTCCGGATCGAGCGCTTAAAAGCCCGTTCGGCAAAAAAATTGCTAACGGCTTCGGAATGGCCCGAATTCCTGTGAAATGGAACTTCCCAACATCCTAGGGTTCTCAAAAAAGTTTCGCGCGAAATCGCGTTAGCTTGATATTTTAAATTACACTGCAAAGTTACAAGGTTGCGCGTATCAGTTTACCCGTTTCCAGTATTTGGAAAAATCTGAAATTTTTACCTGATACAGATCTTCTAAAAATAACTAGGGTCTCTTTTTTGCACTTTGAGAAAATCTAACTCTAGATATTTTTTATAAATTCGTGAAAAACTGTCTAATTAAGTGACAAATAAATAAAGAAAGGAGGGGTGGGGGCCAGGGGGGGGGGGAGGAAGGTTGACCGGAGGAGGGGTGGGGGCCATGAGGCCGTGATTGTTGACCGGGGGGAGAAGGGGGAGAAAAAAAAGGACAGAAAAAGGACAAAACCAATCGCAAGTAAGACTTACGATTGGGATTTTTACCCCAATAATTCCAATCGCAAGTCTTTCTTGTGATTGGATTTTTTTTCAATAATTCCAATCGCAAGAAAGACTTGCGATTGGGTTTTTGCTTCTTAAGCGATCGCTGCAAAGAGCAGCGATTGGGTGGGGAAAAAAAAAATTTCCCACCGGTCGACGGAGATCGATCCCCATATATATATATATATATATATATATATATATAAACTCACTTTTATTAAAAACACAAAATATCAACCCATTTATTTTTGTAAAAAATAAAAAGTAAAATGATTTTGATTTTTGTTTTTGTTTTTATAGAAACAGAAAATCAAAACTGAAAGTGCTTTCAAACGTTACCTAAGTTTTAAACGGCTATAACTTGAATTGTTAAAGAATGCAAAAGTAGAGTTTTGATGGGTTTTTCGAAGACGTTACAAAGGATCTATCCTAACCAATATCTCTTACAAGGCATAGGAGTAATTCAAGTGAATTCCGTTTTTTGATATTTTACTCAACTTAATTGTGATCAAATTAGGTACAAATTTTTTTTATAGCTACAAACAATGTATAAATGTTCAAAATTTATTTTACCAACAGTTGTAGTTTAAGCAAAAGTATGTATTTTTCTTTTATAAGACTAGTATATTCTTTTGTCTCATGGTATGCGGTGTGCCATTAATGTAGTTTGAAAACATTATAATATATGGAGTATTTTACAAACCGACCAAGCATGGTTCTCCGGATTAATGGGCTGGTTCAACTAAAGCTCAGAAAATATTCAATCCAATCCAATCCACACAAAAAAGAGGAGATAAACGCGCTAAGTTGGGGTTCCTTTAAGGTGCGAATCCGGACAGAATCCACTTTAAACTAATCTAATTAAGCTAGTGTATATACGTATTCATTTCAACAGGCCAAGAAGCTCTAGGATGCCTTCCAAAAAACTGCTGGTAATATTTCTAGAATAATAAACTGAAATTTTCCTTTTATAGATAAAATCAAGGTGAGTACAGATGGATGTCTAAAGCCAAATGATCATGGAGGCTTACTCAGAGATAGCAATGGAGATTGGCTGGGAGGATTTCTTGGCTACATCTCAACAAAGGCATGTAGTTGGTTAGGGATCAAGGGATGGAAAATGTGAAACTAGATATTGATTCCAAGATTGCAGCTGACCTGATTAATGGAAAAGACATGTGGCATCCACTCAACAATCTAATCATGGATGCTAAATTCTTCCTCAGAGTGACCAAGTCTGAAATTGAACATGTTTATAGAGTGGGCAATAAATGCGTTGATCAACTATCAAAGTTTTGAATGCTTGAGAGAGAATTTTGTGTGTACCTCATGCAACCATCCAAAATTGTTATCCTTTTGTTAGCAGCTGATAAAGCTGGTGTTGCCCATATTAGGGCTTAAACTTGTTTATGTTGCAATTTAAACTTCTATGCTGACGTCGTTGTTGCTTTTTTGTCACAGAGAGACAATCTCTTTACGTGAGATCGAGTTGAGATATACAAAGCTTAAAAGGGAAGGCTGTCCCATCCCCACATCCAAATGACCTTCTCAATGAATAAACTAGAAGAAGAAGAAATGACTGGTTGAACGAGTCCATCTAACTTTTTCGCCTTACAGTGGATTTGACGCATAAATCTTGCTCGTGCGTTGCACATGTCAATGAGGTACTGGCTTACTAGGGCAATCAAGAAACTTCAGTAGGGCTTTAAATCTTCACCTTGAAAGCTCAAGTCCATAAATTTTTCCTTGGCTTTACTTCAAATTTGCGTCACCGCTTCCGTATGGAGCCGTAACTGGATGCAATTCCAAACGATTTATCCAGCTCGATTTAATTGACTTGTAGCCCCTCCTTACTTACCATGCAAGGGCTGGCCTATTTATACAACTTAATCTCAATCATGTCTTGCCATCCTATCACACACACACACACACACACAAGAGAGACGAAATGGCCTTCACGGATTTGAGTCATTTGACAGAAAAGCCTCATGCAATTTGTGTACCATGCCCAAGTCAAGGTCACATAAACCCTATGTTCAAATTAGCAAAACTCCTCCATTCCAAAGGCTTTCACATCACATTCGTTAACACAGAGTTCTCCCATCAACGCCTTCTCAAATCCCGAGGACAAAATTCGCTCAACGGTCTCTCTTCCTTCCGATTTGAAATGATACCCGACGGGATTCCACCATCGGAGAGTGACACTGATGCCATGCCAGACGTTCTCACCATTTGTGACTCCACTAATAAACACTGCTTGGCACCGTTTAGAGACCTTCTTTTCAAGCTCAGCAACTCGTCGAACGTGCCTCCGGTGACTTGCATTGTTTCAGACGTAGTTATGAGCTTCACTCTCACGGCTGCTGAAGAATTTGGAGTGCCTGATGTTGTCTTTTGGACAGCCAGTGCATGTAGCTTAATGGCTTATGCGCAATATCCCAACCTCATCCAAAGGGGCCTAATACCACTAAAAGGTACTCCGTATAACATATCCGCTAATCTACAGACTTTCTGCAGACTTTAGTAGACTGTATCGTTTTCGAAATTATCCTGCAAACATGAAAGGTAGGGACATTTATAAATAACTTCTCTACACCACGTTAAAAAGGAGAGACTAAAATCACTTAAAATTGCCACGTCTAATGTCATAAACAAAAAGAGAGTGCCCCAATGCTTTATCTAAAACCTCATTTGTTGCTCACTAAGGAAGGTATTAGTGATAAAATATTAACATCTTAAGACAAATGAGCTGTTAGCGATTTATACATTCCTTCAATTGTTTGTCTTGCATGGAGATGAAATATATATATATATATATATAACATGTGCAAGTTATTTTTAGAAAGTTGTCACCTTTTGATGAGTTTTCTTACTCTAAGGGACGCGCTTACGTTTTGCAATGTGACTAATTAATACCAATTCTTGTTTATGTACAGATGCGAGTTACCTAACCAACGGGTACCTGGATAAAGTTATAGATTGGATACCAGGTATGCAGGACATACGTCTGAGAGACCTGCCAACTTTTATTAGAACCACAAACCCAGATGATTTCATGGTGAAGTTCGTCATGCAACTTATTGAACAAGCTCAAAGAGCCTCTGCCATAGTTATTAATACGTTTGAGGAGTTGGAGTATGACGTCTTATGTCCACGTTCGGCAATATTTCCTCCCACATGTACCATCGGACCTTTACAACTCCTCTCCGACCAGATCAATGATAACCGTTTGGAGTGTTTAGGTTCAAATTTTTGGAAAGAAGATTCAGAATGTCTTAAATGGCTCGATTCGAAAGAACCCAACTCCGTTATTTATGTGAACTTTGGGAGCATTGCTGTCTTGACATCCGAACAATTTTTCGAGTTTTGTTGGGGACTTGCGAACAGCAACCAGAACTTCTTGTGGATAATAAGGCCGGATCTCGTCACTGGGGACTCGGCTATTATTCCACCCCATTTTTCTTTAGTGACAAAAGATAGAGGCATGCTGACAAGTTGGTGCCCTCAAGAACAAGTTTTGAGTCACCCCTCTATCGGAGGGTTTTTGACTCACAATGGGTGGAACTCCACTATCGAAAGTATATCAGCCGGAGTGCCCATGATTTGCTGGCCATTTTTCGCGGACCAACAAACTAATTGTTGGCACTGCTGCAACAAATGGGGGATTGGAATGGAGATTGATAATGATGTTAAACGAAATGAAGTTGAGAGACTTGTGAGAGAGTTGCTGGTTGGTAAAAAGGGCAAGGAATTGAAGAAAAAAGTAATGGATTGGAAGAGAAAGGCTGAAAGGGCGTCATCTCAAGTTAATCTAGTGGACGTGATCAACCAAGTGCTTTCTTTCAATAAAATAAATTAGCCGGTCTTTGAAAATTGTTCCATTCTATAATTTGTTCATTTTACGAGAGTAATACATTTATGTATGCATTTTATAATAAAAATCTTGGCAAAACCGTGTAAATTGTGGTTGTAATTGAACGAAAAGGTACTGATATTGGTGATGGTAATGGTGCATGATGAGCATGTGGTGTTCGTAATTTGTTTTGCTTGCAAAAAGATTCGACCCATGCAATTATGGTGACCGTTGTAGTGCAGTGATATTGAGATGGTTTAGGCAGACGCGGATCTGGCGGTGGTGGCAATGATAGGGTGTAGGTGGTGGTGTCCTATGGCCATGATGGTGTGGTGGTGGTAGTAGCAACGACTAGGTCATGGTAATTGTGGTTAGTGGTGGCAAAAAGGGATATAGTGGTTGTGGTGGTGGCCTTAGTGTAGTGGAGGTGGTGTTACCAGCAATTCATTTTGGCGGCATCATAGTGGTAATTATATTTTTTTACGTAAAATCTTATTCAATAACTTTTGACTATCCCACTTAAAATTATGTGATAAGTATTAAGCAAGTCCACCATGACTTAAAATTTTGGTTTATTTTTAACTATAAGTAACTTTTTAACTATACAAGGTTAGGAGTTATCAAACGACCTTGATTAAGAATCATTAAAAAAATTTTAATTTTAAGTACTTAATTGTATTATCAAACACACACTAAGTGCCAAGCTAATATTCATTTGATATACTACTTGACAATATAAAATAAAAGCTTTAAGAAGACACATATCTAGCGACTCGACTATATCGCTATCTATCCGGTATCTTTCTACTTACAAAATATAAAGAAATTATAGAGAAACATTGATATAATACATTTGCATCTTAACAAGTTAATGATTCCTTGAAACACTGATTTAGGACAACGAGAAAAAAGAACTGCACTACTTTGTCATTTGAAACAAGAAGTACTCTTAGCCTAACTTTAACATGCAAAAATCAAAAGGAAAATCAGAAGATATAAATGGTAAGCAGAGGACCGTAATTGCTAATGTGTAAGAGCTGAGAGATTAAGTTTTGAAAGGCTGTCGTTTGGATCGCTAAAAAATTTAGATAGTAGAATTTTGATGGGTTACTTGAAGCGGTTACAAATGCTCTATCTTAACCATTATCTCTAACGAGGCTTTAGTTCTGCACAAATTTGCCGAAAGTAGGAGTAATTCAAGTGAGTTCAACTTTTGATTTTTGCTTAAATTAGTTGTGATTAAAATACTAATGTTATTCTTTGTAGCTACAAACAATGCTTAGTTAACAAAAATCGTCTTAACAAAATTGTAGTTTAAGCAAAAATAGGCATTTTTTTCATGATTTTGATATATTTTTTGTATCATGGTGTGCGGTGTGCATTAATATACTTGTTAAAGTTTTATAATATATTTTATAAATTGTCTGAGCTTGGTTAAGGTAAATGTGCCCGTTTATCTAAGGCTCAGAAAATATTCAGTTCAATCCAATCTTCACAAAAAAAAGGAAATAGATGCGCCAAATTAGGTGCGAATCATAAGAGAGTTCAGCGTAAACTTATGTAATGAAAGTTTATATATATATATATGTCTTCTTTCTAATGGGCAGCAATATTAGCTAAGCAGAAATATTCAACTCTTCAATCATAAAAACAACTGCTCATGACCTTTTCCATCCCCAATTCCCAATGACCTTTTCCTGGAATAAAATAGAAAAAGAAGAAGAAGAAGAAGAAATGTCTGACTGAACGAGCCCATCTAACTTTTTCGCCTTACACTGGATATGGCGCATAAATCTTGCTCGTGCATTGAAAAGGTCAATGGCTTGTTAGAACGACCGAGAGACTTCACAGGTAAAGTAAACAGGGCAATGTGCTTGCTTTTCAACATTATTGCTGTTTTCCACACGTTATAGCAAGGTTTGGAAGAACTACTAATGGACCATTAATCAACTCGGATATAGCTACATTTGTCACGATATACGGGTTAATTAATGGTTACTGTATCATTTATAATTTTTTATCGACAAATTGTATTAAGCAAACACTTTTATATTTCTGTAAACACGCCGTATAATATAGAACTCTAGTCCCATACGTAGGACTATCAGGAAAAAAGGGAGTGGGCTAAATCTTCACCTTGAAAGTTCAAGCCCACAAGACATACATTGGCAGAAGAAACTAAAAGTACAAATTGGTTTACTTGGCGTCACCGCTTTCGTATGGAGCCGTAACGGGATGCCATTCCAGACGATTTATCCAGGTCGATTTTGACTTCTAGCCCCTCTTTACCATGCAAGCGCTGGTCTATATATACGTCTTAAATCTCCGCTCTTGTCTTGCCATCCTAATCTCTCTCTCTCACACACACACACATACTTTTGGAGACAAATGGATCACTCAAACTCACACTCACGAATATATGAGGAGGTAAACTTTGTTGCACTCAAACTCACAAATATGATGACGCAATTGAGAGATTTTTGAGATAATACTTTCATTCAACTTCATCAAAATAGTTGAGGTACATGGGTTTATATATAGGGAGCTGATCCGTTGAGAGCGTGGGAAAAATAGGAGAAGTTACAAACGCGATCTAACCGTCCATCCCGAATGATGGACGGTCCAGATCGCGCCTTTTTTAAAAGCTGTCAGTCGTCCGCCATACTGTATGGCGGACGGGTTTTTTTTTTACCTTTTTGCCCTCCGCCACTGTCCGCTACACTGTACGGCGGAGGGCATTATAGTCCTGATGGGAGACAGCAAAAAGTCGTCCGCAATACTGTGTAGCGGACGTCCCCTAGGCGGACACCTGTCAGGGCCTGTCCCGTCAGTTTTTTCGGCAATGACGGTTATGTTGTCCTTATCTGTCACGTCAACAGTGTCCGCTATACAGTTTAGCAGACGTTATAGACGTCCGCGACATCCGCGATATTGTATCGCGGAAGTAATAGCCATCCGCGGTACTGTATTGCGGACATTCAATATACGACACTCTTCTCCACTCTTTCTAGTCACAAAATCTACACTTTCTACGCAATATCCACTCTTTCCCAGCGGCGTTGGCAAGCATATCGGCGCAATTCCGGTTATCTTGAACACCTTTAATACCCTAAATCGATCACGTAAGTTCACAAAATCTACACTTTTTTTTGTCTGTAATCTTCAGTTATGATAAATATTGCGTTTTATATATGTATGTTTTTGTTCTTGTGCAAGCGTTTGCAAAATCCGATTCCGTATATGTATATATATTTATACATATGAGTACATATGCTAACATTGTACGTATGATTCATGTGCTTGCGTTATATGTATTATGCATGTGCTAGCGTCGTATTTTCGCATTTTATTATCAAAATCCAAAACGTAAAATCCAAACTGAGAAGGTTTTTCCATAATTTCAGTTACAAAAAATGGAATTTAACCCTGGACCTGAAGACCCATCCGTGTTATACGACCAAGCCAACCATATCAGTACGCTCATATGGGATAGTAGTGTAAGATACATTACTTATCGACTTTCTATCGCTTACGAACGTTGTATATACCGTTTGTTATGCTTAAATTGTATTTATTAATTCGTAGGAAAGAGAACTTCTCAATACCGTAGAAGTATCTCGCGATATAGTATCGTGGAAACTGAACACCGCCCAGAAGAGGATACTGCGTGGAATTGGGTTTGGGATTTTCACGCATGGGCAGATATTTCAACAGCTTGACCGGGCCTTGATAGGTGCCCTTGTTGAGAGGTGGAGAAGTGAAACGAATACGTTTCACTTCCCGCTCGGAGAGATGACAATTACCCTAGAAGATGTAGGGTTCATCTTAGGGTTGCCGGTGACGGGGCTGTCGGTAATTGCTCCTCCGTCAGAAGCAACGAAGACGAGAACCGCTAGGGACTTCCTCACTTCGATACCCCAGGATGGATTTAGCAGTGGTGGTATAAAGTTGAAGTGGTTGGTAGATACGTACGGGGTATTGCTGGAAAACTATACGGGCCATGAGCATGTACTTTACACAAAAGCCTTCCTCTGGTGGGTGATGGGGGCAATTTCATTCCCAACGACGTCGAAGAACACGGCCAGCGTGAAATATTTACCGTTGTTGGGTAACCTGGATGAGGTTGGAGATTATGCATGGGGTGCAGCGGTTCTTTCGTATCTGTACCGACCATTGCACAAGGCAACGAGGCCCGACTCCAAAGCCATATGTGCATGTCTCTCACTATTACAGGTATATCATATACATTCTGTCTTCGTTATTGTTTTTGCTTTTGTTGAATCGACGATATAAATATAATTTGTCCATGTTCTTAGGTGTGGTCTTATGAACACCTTGCTCCCGGTTCACCGACGCGTAGGGATGGAACCGATAGAGTGTGGCCTCGGTTGCATGCTTGGGAGTACAGCCGGAAGAATAGCCACTACCGCAGGAGAGACGATCCCTATCACAACATCACGTTCTATCGAGGGGAGTTCGACCACCTATCTCCGGGCCAATTGCGTTGGGCACCGTACATACATTTGGCGTGACGGGTAGAAGAGTCGTTCGTCTTCACGCTTTTCGGGTTGCAGCGCACACCCCTCATCCACTTCGAGGTCGCAGAGTGGCAGCTGCCAGACCGAGCAATACGCCATTTTGAGTTGGAGCAGGGTTTGCCCGCCGGTGCCCCAGATATGAGGGTTAACAGGGACCCACCGAATGTCGGGCGGTTTGGCAAGATCAGTGCGTAAGAATTGTGCGCTCCCGAACTAGAGCTCTGGACTTCTTGGCAGGACACACTGGCGGCCATCGTCTCAGAGCCGGACCCCGTTATCAGCATCGCGGAGTACGATGAGTGGTACTCCCGCATCACGCGGAGGAGAGTAGCCCCAGTGAACTTTGAACGCGGGGCGAGGTATGCGCCTAGGGGTCAGATCGACGAGCGTATGGCATACAATCTCGTAAGTTGCCCAACTTGTCTTGAATATAAATGTCTGATTAAAGTTACTTATTTGTTATCTCTTTGGATTTAGGTTAATGCCTCGCTTGCATTCTTCCAGAAGTTGAGTGAGCGGAAGGATTTGATGAGCGCAATGGGCGAGGATCTTCGCCAACAGGCTGCTGCACTGGCTATAGGTACGGGAATTTTGTGCGGCAAGCATCGGGACAGTCTTCGGTCGACAGCTCGGGAATGGGTTATACGGGCGCCAGCCCGTATAACGTTGATCCCTCCGGGCAAGCTTCAGGGGTGAGCCAGGGAGTTGGTGGTCCCTCTGTACCGGGGATGGGACATGATCAAGCGTCGTGGGCCGATTACAGCGGCCTGACCTTCGATTTGTTCCCAGAACCCCAACCCCTCTCTCAGAGTCAAGTCAAGCAAGAATGGCCTTACGGTTACAACGAGGCACTGCCCATTGTCCCGTGGGCGGGACCACTTGGCGGCCCCGAAGGGCAATATCAGCCGGCGAAAGAAATGGCCGGTGAGCAATATCAGCCGGCCGGGGCCCCCGAAGGCGATTATCAGCCGGCCAGGGCCCCCCAAAGGGATTATCAGCCGGCCGATCCGTTGGTTGGAGGCCAATTTCTTCCGTTGCTCTTGCCCCCCGGTGGAGGGCAAGAGCAACCGGTCGACCCCCGAGGGCAATATCCGAAAGGGCATCCAGCTAGGCCCCTGAAGCCGCATAAACACCACCTAATCCATCACCGTTATTTTAGCGGCCCCCCCAGACAGAGCGTCGTATGTCGTGGCTAACCCGCAGGGCTTGGATTACAGTGTCTCGTGGAGAGAACTGTCAACGCTGGCGCCGGGGATGTGGTTAGACAACTTTGTCATCTCACACTACGTGCAAATTTTACGGCAAAGGAGTCGGGAGCAGCCTAACTACTGTCCGCGCATTTTTATCCTCGATGCTTTCTTTCACAGTATGCTAGTACAAGAGTTTAACGAGTGGGACAAGGTGAGGAAGCAGGTGAGAAAGGCGAAGGCCGAGGTAAAGTGGAGACCGTCCGCTAACCTACTCGCATATCTTGGTCGGCCGAGTCCAGAGCGCGCAAGTGTGGCGGATGTGTTTATACTCCCAGCTATAACGAATGCCCACTGGTTCTTGATTTTCTATGAACCGGTAACGAATACCGTATCAGTCATCGATAGTCTCTACGATGATACGGACGCGATTGGTGTGATTGAAATGTACCTAGGCTTAGGGATGTTGAATCCAATGGTAAGAGCATGTTTACTTCTTATTGTAACTTGCATAATGTAGAACTGATTAATCGTATTATGTTTGCTATGTTTAATGTTTAATGCTTATCCTGTACTCGTAGAATCTATTTGCTGCCATGGTCAATAGAGAGCGTTCTCGAGAAACCCGAGGGAGGGCAGCGGGCGATAGGGAGGTTGTTCTCCGATTGAAGAGGACTAGGCCCAAGCAACTTAATACCTCGGCCTAGGGGTTCAGCCATGGCCAACCCCAAGGGGGTCGGCCTCGGCCTCCCCTAGGGGTTGGCCTTGGCCTTCCCCTAAAATTCAGCCTTCGGCCTCCCTTTCCACGCACACTTGTCTTCACGGGGTCTTGTGTCTTCGAGATGCTCATCAATACTCACACACCAACCTTGCGACATCCGTCATCCATCATCCGCTGCCGCACACCACTTCCCCGATGCCCGTCGCCCAAAGTCACGCGCTACGCACGAGGGACCATTCACTGACGACTGCGTACCACCGCCCACAACTTTGTCATTACTAAAGATCATATTTATCATTTTGGTATAACATACACACTCAGCTCATGCCCCATCTCTAGGACACTCGACGCGCTCCCCTGCACCGTCTCTACGGTGGTCGTCGCCGCGCCCGTGCGCCACTTTCACAACATGTGCCCCCGGCACCAGGTTTTTTCTCGCGACGGTCGTCGCCGAACCCATGCGTCACTTCCATAGCATGTGCCCCCAGTACCAATTATTGTCTTGCGACGGTCTTCGCCTCGCCCATGCACCACAATCAATGTCTCGTGCTGTAGGCACCGCGCCCATGCGCCACAATCACCGTCTCATGTCACTGTCTCATGTCATTGGCATCACGCCCACGCGTCACAATCAATGTCTCATGCCGTTGGCATCGTGCCCATGCACCACAATCAATGTCTCATGTTGTTGGCATCGCACCCATGCAACACAATCAAGTATCGTGCTATAGGCACCGTGCCCATGCGCCACAATCATGTTACATGCCTCCGGGCACCACACTCATTCACCACACCTTGTGCCCCCATCATGGACGTGAAACATGCTTCGACCCACTCTCCGAAGTGTGAAGTATTCTGAGGGGCTCCACTCGTAGTGCTTCGGCATGAGGACCCTTCGCAGCGGGATAAGCTCGTTACCACAAAGCTATCGCCACCTGAGGTGACTTACATGACACTAGGCACTGAGCTGCGACCATGTCCACTCATGTTACCGGTGATCGTCGGTGTCCTCAGGACAATGACCCTCGGGTCACTCCAGGACTGGAGCAGGTCTTTGGAGGGCATCGCGCCTAGTCTGCCTGGCATTTGGCTATAGGGGCAACAGTCACCGTTGTTAGGTTCTCTATGCGTCTCTTGACGCACCTTTGTGGGATTCAGTAAGGGCTTGGACCGGTGGCTGGGGCAATGGGCTTACTCTGATCATGCCGTCACGGTGTGGTCATGCTTTTTAGACAGGTAAAGCGACGATGTGTGGGGCAGGCAGCGTAAATTTGGAAACCGGCAATCCAACGCAGAATCGGTATTTTCGGACCCCTGGTGACGTGTCACTCCCAGGGGACGACATGTGGCATTTTATGACACATTCACACTGTTTCTTATGAATAGTAGACTTTATGACTCATTCAAGAACTTTTGGCTCATTTTCACAAAATCATTTTCTCACTCTAGAACTTGGGAGCTCTTGGATTCTAGAGAGAGAAACACAATTGGACATAGTCTTGAACATAATATTGGACCGTAGTATTGGACCCTAATGCGGACCTTGACTTGGACTGTCGACTGTCGGCCCTGTTCGTCTCAGCCTTGTCTCCACGGCAATGCCACTCCACATGGCCTGTCTGGAAAGCCTTGCTCTCTGTTCTTACTCCACCCTCACTGTCTCCCACTTTGTACATCTGAAAGCTGACTCGGACTGCATCCTTTGTGGCACCTCCACGTAGGTACGAACCCACTTTTTTGGCAGCAAGTGGTTGTGGTGGTGGCCTTAGTGTGGTGGAGATGGTGTTACCAATAAATTCATTTTGGCGGCATCATTGTAGTAATTATAATTTTTTTACATAAAATCTTCTTCAATAACTTTGGACTATCTCACTTAAAATTTCGGTCTATTTTTAACTGTAATTAATTTTTTAACTATACAAGGTTAAGAGTTATCAAACGAACTTAATTAAAAATCATTATAAAATTTAAATTTTAAGCGCGTAATTGTATTATCAAACACACACTAAGTGCCAAACTAATATTCATTCGAAATACTACTTGACAATGTAAAATAAAAGCTTTAAGAAGACACATACCTAGCGACTCGACTATATCACTATCTATTCGGTATCATTCAACTTACAAAATATAAAGAAATTATAGGAAAATACGCATGTTTATGCAAACATCTCATATCAATTGCATGACAAGCCTTTAATTTATATTTTATGAAATGATACAATGCATGGGCTGTTGTATAGTACATTGCATCGTGACAAGTTAATGATTCCTTGAAACAATTATTTAGGCCAATGAGAAAAATGAATTGCAATACTTTGTCATTCGAAACACGAAATACTCTTAGCCGAACTTTAACATGAAAAAATCAAAAGGAAAATCAGAAGATTTAAATGGTAAGGAGAGAACCGTAATTGCTAATGTGTGAGAGCTGAGAGATTGAGTTTTGAAAGGCTACAATTTGGATAGCTAAAGAATTTAGATAGTAGAGTTTTGATGGGTTACTTGAAGCGGTTACAAATGCTCTATCTTAACCAATATCTCTAACGAGGCTTTAGTTCTACACAAATTTGGAGAGGGTAGGAGTAATTCAAGTGAGTTCTGCACAAATTTGGAGAGGGTAGGAGTAATTCAAGTGAGTTCAACTTTTGATTTTTACTTAAATTATTGTGATTAAAATACTAATGTTATTCTTTGTAGCTACAAACAATGCTTAGTTAACAAAATTCGTCTTACCACAATTGTAGTTTAAGCAAAAAATAGGCATATTTTTCATGAAATTGATATATTTTTTGTATCTAGGTATGCGGTGTGCATTA
Organism: Escallonia rubra; assembly: GCA_033065855.1. Taxonomy (NCBI): domain Eukaryota; kingdom Viridiplantae; phylum Streptophyta; class Magnoliopsida; order Escalloniales; family Escalloniaceae; genus Escallonia; species Escallonia rubra. The sequence goes on from JAVXUO010002517.1 coordinate 278,293, forward strand.
ATATACTTTTTAAAGTTTTATAATATATTTTATAAATTGTCTTAGCTTGATTAAGGTCAATGTGCCCGTTTAACTAAGGCTCAGAAAATATTCAATTCAATCCAATCCACTCAATGAAGGAAATAGATGCGCCAAGTTAGGTGCGAATCATAAGAGAGTTCAACGTAAACTTATGTAATGAAATCTTATATATATGTCTTCTTTCTAATTGGCAACAATATTAGCTTAGCAAAATATTCAACTTTTCAATTATAAAAACAACTGCTCTAGGGAAAAAGATCTCGTGTCGATGTGGTCTATTGACATGGGATTAGAGCAGTTCGATCCTAAACATACGCAAAAAGCCAAATATGTTTGGACTGACGACCATATCATCGATTTTCCTGTGCTGATGACACTGTGGCTTCTTTATAACTGATAGATAATCTCTGGTGATACAAAGCTTAACTTGGAAGGCTGTACTATCCCCACATCCCAATGACCTCTTCCAAGAAGAAGAAGAAATGTCTAACTGAACGAGCCCATCTAACTTTTTCGCCTTACACTGGATATGGCGCATAAATCTTGCTCGTGCATTTAAAAGGTCAATGGCTTATTGGAACGACTGAGAAACTTCACAGGTAAAGTAAACAGGGCAATGTGCATGCTTTTCAACATTATTGCTTTTTTCCGCAAATGTTATACTTTAAGCAAGGTTTGGATACCTTGTCCACCAAGAGCTACTAATGGACCATTAATCAGCGCAGCTATAGCCAGATTTGTCACGATATACGGGTTAATTAATGGTCGGTAAGTCATTAAAAACTTTTTATCGACAAATTGTATTAAGCAGACACTTTTATATTCCTGTAAAGATGCCGTATGATAGAAAACTCCAGTCCCATATGTAGGACTATCAGGAAAGAAAGAAGAACACTAAATCTTCCCCTTGAAAGTTCAAGCCCACAAGACATATACTACCGAATTGTAGGGGTGGCAATGGGCGGGTTGGGCCGGGTTAGGTCAAAGAATTATGGGTCAGATACGAGTTGGGTCAAAAACGGGTCTAGCATGACTTGGGTTGATGCAGGTTGGGTCAAAACGGGCCAGTCACTTAGACCCGAACCCAACCCGACCAATTTATTATTATTATTGTTTGCCTTTATATATATATATATATATATATATATATATATATATATAAACTCACTTTTATTGAAAACACAAAATATCAACCCATTTATTTTTGTAAAAAATAAAAAGTAAAATGGTTTTGATTTTTGTTTTTATAGAAATAGAAAATCAAACTTGGAAGTGATTTCAAACGTTACCTAAGTTTTGAACGGCTATAACTTGAATTGTTAAAGAATGCAAAAGTAGAGTTTTGATGGGTTTTTCGAATATGTTACAAAGGATCTATCCTAACCAATATCTCTTACAAGGCATAGGAGTAATTCAAGTGAATTCCCTTTTTTGATATTTAACTCAACTTAATTGTGATCAAATTAGGTACAAATTTTTTTTATAGCTACAAACAATGTTTAAATGTTCAAAATTTCTTTTACCAACAGTTGTAGTTTAAGCAAAAGTATGTATTTTTCTTTTTATAAGATTAATATATTCTTTTGTCTCATGGTATGCGGTGTGCCATTAATATAGTTTGAAAACATTGTAATATATGGAGTATTTTACAAACCGACCGAGCATGTTTCTCCGGATTAATGGGCTGGTTTAACTAAAGCTCAGAAAATATTCAATCCAATCCAATCCACACAAAAAAGAGGAGATAAACGCGCTAAGTTGGGGTTCCTTTAAGGTGCGAATGAGGACAGAATCCACTTTAAACTAATCTAACGAAGCTAGTGTATATATGTATTCATTTTAACAGTCCAAGAAGCTCTAGGATGCCTTCCAAAAAACTGCTGGTAATATTTCTAGAATAATAAACTGAAATTTTCCTATTATAGATAAAATCTAGGTGAATACATATGGATGTCTAAAGCCAAATGATCATGGAGGCTTACTCAGAGACAGCAATGGAGATTGGCTGGGAGGATTTCTTGGCTACATCTCAACAAAGGCATGTAGTTGGTTAGGGATCAAGGGAAGGAAAATGTGAAACTAGATATTGATTACAAGACTGCAGCTGACCTGATTAATGGAAAAGACCTGTGGCATCCACTCAACAATCTAATCATGGATGCTAAATTCTTCCTCAGAGTGACCAAGTTTGAAATTGAACATGTTTATTAGACCTGGCAAAAATAGACCTGTACTCGTGGGTAGGCCCGTATCCGTAAAAAAAATCAGGGTACGGGTACAAGAAACACAGACCCGTTGGAATTGTACCCGTATCCGGACCGACCCGTAAATTCCGGTTCGGATACGGATTACCCGGTCTACCCGCATTTGTTCACTGTATAAGAGTTAGGGTTTCACTTTTCTCTTTAGATTACTCATTTCTTTCTCGCCGCAGCGCCGCTCACCTCCCTCTCTAAGCTCTCTCGCACAAACTCGTCTCTTTCTCTTCCCCCAAAGTCAGATCCACCACAGCGGCCAGCGCACAACCCATCTCTCTCGCTCTCCCCCCGTTAGATCCACCAACGAATCGACGATCGCTCTGTACATCAAATCCGTCGCTCGTCGCATATCAAATCCGTCGCTCTGCGCCATGGTTGCTCCGTCGCTCGTCGCTCAATCCGTCCACCGCCTTCTTGAGACAGCTTCGCCGCAACTTTTCCGTCGCCACCAAACCCTCACCATCGCTACTCGCCGGCCAGACTCACCGTCGTCGCTGATGAAGGCTGATTTCTTGACTGATCTGTCTTGATTTTCTTGACAGATCTGTCTTGATCTACAAAGTGATATACTTGTAATTTTTTTGATAATGTTATGTATTTGTTTTTGAGGTGATTTTCTGTTTTTTAAGATATATATGTATATATATGTGATTACTGGTTGAGACTTGAGATCTTGAGAATAGTGATTTGATACGAGTGTTAGGTTGTGTTGTGCGTTTTTTACGGAGTTATGGAAATTAGAAGTGATTATTCTGTAATAAAAAAGAAGGAAAAAAAATACTCTAAAGAAAATAAGCAAGTGAGTTTGATTTAAAACAGTTTTTTTAATTTTTTTAAAAAATAATTAGTTTACCCGCGGGTATTACCTTACCCGGCTGGGTAGGGTACAGATTTTTATCCGGGCCGTTATTACCCGTACCAGACCGGATATTACCCGTACCCGGCGGGTTTATCCGTTTGCCAGGTCTAATGTTTATAGAGTGGGCAATAAATGCGTTGATCAACTATCAAAATTTTGAAGGTTTGAAAGAGAATTTTTTGTGTACCTCATGCAACCACCTGAAGTTGTTATCCCTTTGTTAGCAGCTAATAAAGCTGGTGTTGCCCATGTTTGGGCCTAAACTTGTTTATGTTGCAATTTAAACTTCTATGTTGACGACGTTGTCGCTTCTTTGTCACAGAGAGACAATCTCTTTACGTGAGATCGAGTTGAGATACAAAGCTTAAAAGGGAAGGCTGTCCCATTCCCACATCCAAATGACCTTCTCAATGAATATACTAGAAGAAGAAGAAATGACTGGTTGAACGAGTCCATCTAACTTTTTCGCCTTACAGTGGATTTGACGCATAAATCTTGCTCGTGCGTTGCACATGTCAATGAGGTACTGGCTTACTAGAGCAATCAAGAAACTTCAGTAGGGCTTTAAATCTTCACCTTGAAAGCTCAAGTCCATGATACTGGATGCAATTCCAAACGATTTACTTCAAATATGCGTCACCGCTTCCGTATGGAGCCGTAACTGGATGCAATTCCAAACGATTTATCCAGCTCGATTTAATTGACTTGTAGCCCCTCCTTACTTACCATGCAAGGGCTGGCCTATTTATACAACTTAATCTCAATCATGTCTTGCCATCCTATCACACACACACACACACACACACACACAAGAGAGACGAAATGGCCTTCACGGATTTGAGTCATTTGACAGAAAAGCCTCATGCAATTTGTGTACCATGCCCAAGTCAAGGTCACATAAACCCTATGTTCAAATTAGCAAAACTCCTCCATTCCAAAGGCTTTCACATCACATTCGTTAACACAGAGTTCTCCCATCAACGCCTTCTCAAATCCCGAGGAAAAAATTCGCTCAACGGTCTCTCTTCCTTCCGATTTGAAATGATACCCGATGGGATTCCACCATCGGAGAGTGACACTGATGCCATGCCAGACGTTCTCACCATTTGTGACTCCACTAATAAACACTGCTTGGCACCGTTTAGAGACCTTCTTTTCAAGCTCAGCAACTCGTCGAACGTGCCTCCGGTGACTTGCATTGTTTCAGACGTAGTTATGAGCTTCACTCTCACGGCTGCTGAAGAATTTGGAGTGCCTGATGTTGTCTTTTGGACAGCCAGTGCATGTAGCTTAATGGCTTATGCGCAATATCCCAACCTCATCCAAAGGGGCCTAATACCACTAAAAGGTACTCCGTATAACATATCCGCTAATCTACAGACTTTCTGCAGACTTTAGTAGACTGTATCGTTTTCGAAATTATCCTGCAAACATGAAAGGTAGGGACATTTATAAATAACTTCTCTACACCACGTTAAAAAGGAGAGACTAAAATCACTTAAAATTGCCACGTCTAATGTCATAAACAAAAAGAGAGTGCCCCAATGCTTTATCTAAAACCTCATTTGTTGCTCACTAAGGAAGGTATTAGTGATAAAATATTAACATCTTAAGACAAATGAGCTGTTAGCGATTTATACATTCCTTCAATTGTTTGTCTTGCATGGAGATGAAATATATATATATATATATATATATATATAACATGTGCAAGTTATTTTTAGAAAGTTGTCACCTTTTGATGAGTTTTCTTACTCTAAGGGACGCGCTTACGTTTTGCAATGTGACTAATTAATACCAATTCTTGTTTATGTACAGATGCGAGTTACCTAACCAACGGGTACCTGGATAAAGTTATAGATTGGATACCAGGTATGCAGGACATACGTCTGAGAGACCTGCCAACTTTTATTAGAACCACAAACCCAGATGATTTCATGGTGAAGTTCGTCATGCAACTTATTGAACAAGCTCAAAGAGCCTCTGCCATAGTTATTAATACGTTTGAGGAGTTGGAGTATGACGTCTTATGTCCACGTTCGGCAATATTTCCTCCCATATGTACCATCGGACCTTTACAACTCCTCTCCGACCAGATCAATGATAACCGTTTGGAGTGTTTAGGTTCAAATTTTTGGAAAGAAGATTCAGAATGTCTTAAATGGCTCGATTCGAAAGAACCCAACTCCGTTCTTTATGTGAACTTTGGGAGCATTGCTGTCTTGACATCCGAACAATTTTTCGAGTTTTGTTGGGGACTTGCGAACAGCAACCAGAACTTCTTGTGGATAATAAGGCCGGATCTCGTCACTGGGGACTCGGCTATTATTCCACCCGATTTTTCTTTAGCGACAAAAGATAGAGGCATGCTGACAAGTTGGTGCCCTCAAGAACAAGTTTTGAGTCACCCCTCTATCGGAGGGTTTTTGACTCACAATGGGTGGAACTCCACTATCGAAAGTATATCAGCCGGAGTGCCCATGATTTGCTGGCCATTTTTCGCGGACCAACAAACTAATTGTTGGCACTGCTGCAACAAATGGGGGATTGGAATGGAGATTGATAATGATGTTAAACGAAATGAAGTTGAGAGACTTGTGAGAGAGTTGTTGGTTGGTAAAAAGGGCAAGGAATTGAAGAAAAAAGTAATGGATTGGAAGAGAAAGGCTGAAAGGGCGTCATCTCAAGTTAATCTAGTGGACGTGATCAACCAAGTGCTTTCTTTCAATAAAATAAATTAGCCGGTCTTTGAAACTTGTTCCATTCTATAATTTGTTCATTTTACGAGAGTAATACATTTATGTATGCATTTTATAATAAAAATCTTGGCAAAACCGTGTAAATTGTGTTTGTAATTGAACGAAAAGGTACTGATATTGGTGATGGTAATGGTGCATGATGAGCATGTGGTGTTCGTAATTGTGTTGCTTGCAAAATATGCGACCCGTGCAATTATGGTGACCGTTGTAGTGCAGTGATATTGAGATGGTTTAGGCAGACGCGGATGTGGCGGTGGCGGCAATGATAGGGTGTAGGTGGTGGTGTCCTATGGCCATGATGGTGTGGTGGTGGTAGTAGCAACGACTAGGTCATGGTAATTGTGGTTAGTGGTGGCAAAAAGGGATATAGTGGTTGTGGTGGTGGCCTTAGTGTAGTGGAGGTGGTGTTACCAGCAATTCATTTTGGCGGCATCATAGTGGTAATTATATTCTTTTACGCGGATGTGGCGGTGGCGGCAATGATAGGGTGTAGGTGGTGGTGTCCTATGGCCATGATGGTGTGGTGATGGTAGTAGCAACGACTAGGTCATGGTAATTGTGGTTAGTGGTGGCAAAAAGGGATATAGTGGTTGTGGTGGTGGCCTTAGTGTAGTGGAGGTGGTGTTACCAGCAATTCATTTTGGCGGCATCATAGTGGTAATTATATTCTTTTACGTAAAATCTTATTCAATAACTTTTGACTATCCCACTTAAAATTATGTGATAAGTATTAAGCAAGTCCACCATGACTTAAAATTTTGGTCTATTTTTAACTATAAGTAACTTTTTAACTATACAAGGTTAAGAGTTATCAAACGAACTTGATTAAGAATCATTAAAAAAATTTAAATTTTAAGTACTTAATTGTATTATCAAACACACACTAAGTGCCAAGCTAATATTCATTTGATATACTACTTGACAATATAAAATAAAAGCTTTAAGAAGACACATATCTAGCGACTCGACTATATCGCTATCTATCCGGTATCTTTCTACTTACAAAATATAAAGAAATTATTGGGAAACACTGATATAATACATTTGCATCTTGACAAGTTAATGATTCCTTGAAACACTGATTTAGGACAACGAGAAAAATGAATTGCACTACTTTGTCATTTGAAACAAGAAGTACTCTTAGCCTAACTTTAACATGCAAAAATCAAAAGGAAAATCAGAAGATATAAATGGTAAGCAGAGGACCATAATTGCTAATATGTAAGAGCTGAGAGATTAAGTTTTGAAAGGCTACCGTTTGGATCGCTAAAGAATTTAGATAGTAGAGTTTTGATGGGTTACTTGAAGCGGTTACAAATGCTCTATCTTAACCATTATCTCTAACGAGGCTTTAGTTCTGCACAAATTTGCCGAAAGGAGGAGTAATTCAAGTGAGTTCAACTTTTGATTTTTGCTTAAATTAGTTGTGATTAAAATACTAATGTTATTCTTTGTAGCTACAAACAATGCTTAGTTAACAAAAATCGTCTTAACAAAATTGTAGTTTAAGCAAAAATAGGCATTTTTTTTTCATGATTTTGATATATTTTTTGTATCATGGTGTGCGGTGTGCATTAATATACTTGTTAAAGTTTTATAATATATTTTATAAATTGTCTGAGCTTGGTTAAGGTAAATGTGCCCGTTTAACTAAGACTCAAAAAATATTCAGTTCAATCCAATCTTCACAAAAAAAAGGAAATAGATGCGCCAAGTTAGGTGCGAATCATAAGAGAGTTCAGCGTAAACTTATGTAATGAAAGCTTATATATATATATATATATATATATATATATATGTCTTCTTTCTAATCGGCAGCAATATTAGCTTAGCAGAAATATTCAACTTTTCAATCATAAAAACAACTGCTCATGACCTTTTCCATCCCCAATTCCCAATGACCTTTTCCAGGAATAAAATAGAAAAAGAAGAAGAAGAAGAAGAAGAAATGTCTGACTGAACGAGCCCATATAACTTTTTCGCCTTACACTGGATATGGCGCATAAATCTTGCTCGTGCATTGAAAAGGTCAATGGCTTGTTAGAACGACCGAGAGACTTCACAGGTAAAGTAAACAGGGCAATGTGCTTGCTTTTCAACATTATTGCTGTTTTCCACACGTTATAGCAAGGTTTGGAAGAACTACTAATGGACCATTAATCAACTCGGATATAGCTACATTTGTCACCATATACGGGTTAATTAATGGTCACTATATCATTTATAATTTTTTATCGACAAATTGTATTAAGCAAACACTTTTATATTTCTGTAAAGATGCCGTATACTAGAAAACTCTAGTCCCATATGTAGGACTATCAGGAAAAAAGGGAGTGGGCTAAATCTTCACCTTGAAAGTTCAAGCCCACAAGACATACATTGGCAGAAGAAACTATAAGTACGAATTGGTTTACTTGGCGTCACCGCTTTCGTATGGAGCCGTAACGGGATGCCATTCCAGACGATTTATCCAGGTCGATTTTGACTTCTAGCCCCTCTTTACCATGCAAGCGCTGGTCTATATATACGTCTTAAATCTCCGCTCTTGTCTTGCCATCCTAATCTCTCTCTTTCTCTCACACACATACTTTTGGAGACAAATGGATCACTCAAACTCACACTCACAAATATATGAGGAGGCAAACTTTGTTGCACTCAAACTCACAAATATGAGGACGCAATTGAGAGATTTTTGAGATAATACTTTCATTCAACTTCATCAAAATAGTTGAGGTACATGGGTTTATATAGTGCATAAAAGTAACTCTCAGAATTACAATAACCACACCACTCACCCCACTTGTCTGCACAATTACTAGACCCGTACTCATCTTCATAATCATACTAGTAATGCATTTGTAACATATATGCACCACTAACATACTATTAACACCCCACTAACACATGACTAATGACCACTAACATGCCATTAACACACTAACTAATCAGTAACATGTGACTAAAAAAAGATCCAGGTTATTATTAATTACAAACACACACACACAGACACAGGAGAGGAAATGGCTTGCATGGATTTAAGTCATTTGACTGAAAAGCCTCATGCAGTTTGTGTACCACTCCCAGGTCGGGGTCACATAAACCCTATCTAAAATTAACAAACCTCCTCCATTTGAAAGGCTTTCACATCACGTTCGTCCACAGAGTTCATGCATCGACGCCTTCTTGAATTCCGGGGCCCCGATTCGCTCAACAGTCTCTCTTCCTTCCGATTTGAAATGATACCCGCGGATGGATTCCACCGTCGGAGAGTGACACCGATGCCATGCCAGACGTTTTCACCATTTGCGACTCCACTGGTAAGCACTGGCTTGGCACCTTTTAGAGACCCTCTTTTCAAGCTCAACTACTCGTCGAACGTGCCTTTGGTGACTTGCATTGTTTCTGGTATTGTTATGAGCTTCACCCTCACGGCTGCTGAAGAATTTGGAGTGCCTGATGTTCTGTTTTCAACAGCCAGCACATGTAGCTTCATGGCTTTGGCGCAATATCCCAATCTCATCCAAAGGGGCCTAATTCCACTGAAAGGTACGGAGTATAACATATCTGTGAATCTACAGACTTTCTGCACATCTTATTAGACAGTATGATTTTTTAAACTATCCTGCAAATCGGAAAGAGAGGGCAGTTCATAAATAAATTCTCTATACACACATAAAAAAGGAGAGTCTAAAATCACTTAAATCGCCACATCTAATGTCATTAATTAGAAAATGCTTTATCAATGACCTCATTTGTTGCTCATATAGGAAGCGTTGGTAATAAACTATTAACATCTTAGAGACAAAATGAGCCGTTAGCAAGCATGTTGTGGCGAGTTATACATCCCTTCAAGTCTTCATATTGCACGGAAACGATATAGTTTTGTAAGTTATCTTATAGAAATTTGTCTCCTTTGGATGATTTTTTTCTCTCCAAGGAACGAGCTTACATCAACATTTTTGCAACGTACTAATCAATACGAATTATTGTCATGTACAGATGCAAGTTACCAAACCAACGGTTACCTGGATAAAGTTATAGATTAGATACCAGGTACGCAGAGTATACGTCTGAGGGACCTTCCAACTTTCATTAGAACCACAAACCAAGATGATTTCCTGGTGAAGTTTGCCATGCAACTTACGGAAAGAGCTCAAAGCGCTTCTGCCATAGTTATTAACACGTTTGAGGAATTGGAGTACGTCGTCTTGTGTGCATTTTCAGTAATATTTCCTCCCATATGTGCCATCAGACCTTTACAACTCCTCTTAGACCACATCGATGATAACAGTTTGGAGTGTTTAGGTTCAAATTTCTGGAAAGAAGATTCAGAATGTCTTAAATGGCTCGATTCAAAAGAACCCAACTCCGTTCTTTACGTGAACATTGGGAGGATTACTGTCATGACACTCAGAACAATTTTTCGAGTTTTGTTAGGGACTTGCGAATATATGGCAATAAGAACTTCTTGTGGATAATAAGGCCTAATCTCGTCACTGGTGACTGGGCTGTTATTTCACCTGATTTTTCTCCCGCGACAAAAGAAAGAGGCATGTTGGCATGTTGGCAAGTTGGTGCCCTCAAGAACAAGTTTTGAGTCACCCGTCTGACAGAGGGTTTTTCGACTCACAATGGGTGGAAAATACATCAGCTGGAGTGACCATGATTTGCTGGCCATTTTTCGCGGACTAACAAACTAATTAAAAATGACTGAAGATTTTAAGTTTGAAGAATTTAACTGTGTTATCAAACACACTCTAAATGGTAGCCAATATTCATTTGAAAACTACTTGAATGTGTAAAAGAATAGCTTTTAGAAGGCAAATATCTAGTGACAACTCCATATCGCTATCGATCTATTCATTATCTTTCAACTTATAATATAAAGAAATTAAAGGCAAACACACTCATATATGCAAATATCTCAAAACAATTGCATGACAAGACTTCAATCTTAATTTTGTATGAGATAATACACAATGCATGGCCTACTGTGTATTACGTTTGTATCTTTGCAAGTTATTGGTTCCTTGAAACAATGATTCATGACGAGGATAAAAAAAAAAGGATTGCGATATTTTTTAATTCCAAAGATGAAGAACTTTTAGCCGTACTGACTTGCAGATCGTAATTCAAAAGGAAAATCAGATGATTTAATTGCCAAGAAGAGACCCATAATTGCTAATGTCCGGAAGCTAAAAGAATATGGTTTGAAAGGCTACAATTTGGATTGCTAAAGAATTCAAATAGTAGAGTATTGATAGGTTACCTGAAGCTCTTAGAAAGGACCTATCCTTTAAGGTGCTCGGAAAAAAAAATCCAGTGTAGACTAATGTAACAAGCTAGTCGACATGTGTGTTCTTTTTTAAATTGGCAACAATATTAGCGTAGCACAATTTTTCAAATAATTCATGTCTGATTCTTGCAGGAAAGATAGAAAAAAGATCGCTCCACATTTTTTTACAGATTCCCATATATTTACATACATATGTTTCTAAAGTCTTTATTTTATAAAACACTTCAAGATTTTCATATCTTCTGTTTGACGTAATATCACAGAATTTGTTTAAGAGGGTGGGAATGACTTTGATTCTGCATAGCTCTAACGTTAATTAGTTGTTCAATTATTGAAATTTGATTTTGTGACGGAAATTATTTGGCTAACACTTGTTTAGCTGGGGTGGGAAATTATCTTTTCCATAATCGTGGCATACTCAGTGGGGAGTCTTAATTTTGTATGACTGAGAACTCAGTCAAATATATTAAGTATCTCTCGAGATATAAAAATTCTTATAAGCCTGTTAGAATCACGGCAAGTTCAATAAACCTTAAAAATGACAGCCATTACTTAACAAAAGTGGGCATGTGACATGATTATAGAAAACTAACTTAAAGGCGCGACTAAACATAAAGACTAGAAAAGTTAACCGTAAAAATATGAAAAGAATTAAAACTCCAAAGTGGGCTAGTATGCACACTTGTCTAAAATCGACTCTTTCTTAAGGTCAAATTACTTTTTTAGCGAGACTCAATCTTACATGAAATAAGTACTGCGGTCGTGATCTTTTTCAATAAAATTATTATTTTAACATTGTTAAAATAAAATTACCAAAAAATATATAATGAGTATTTATTATCTCTACACAGAAAATTATAATAATCAACCTGCACCTTGAATAACGTATAAAAGTTTTCTTTTAAGTACATGGGTGACCACAATTTGTTGCCTCGTGAAAATTAGGGGTGAGCATTCAAACCGTTGAAACCGATCCAATCATGAAAATCGAACCAAACCATCCGTCTATTTCTAAACCGATCTAAAAATCAATCGGTTTGGTTTTTTTTTTTTCCCCAAACCGTACATTCGGTTCGGTTCGAATTTTTTTGAAACCGCATAAACCGAACTAACCGTATATAATATAACACAGGGGCGGAATTGTAGCATGGTCGGGTGGGGGGGGGGGGGGGCACCCCCAATTTTTTGGATTTGTTTATTGATAATAATACTCACATTTCACATATTTACGAAAATGCCATTATATCGTAACTAATTAATTAGGGTTTCATTTGTTGTATTATTTATTCTTTGTGTCATCGGCCGTCATAATCTTCTTCGTTCTCATTCTTCATTCTTCAAAATCTCAAATTTCAAATTTTCGGATTACCAAAAAAACACAAATTGATCAAGATGAGTTCTTTTGTTTATAGTTTAATTCTTGGAGTATTAACAAATTCAATAGTTAACGCTAATTATAGTATTAACGTATTCAATTGTTACGCTATTTCAATAGTTACGCTATTCATTAATTTAATTCTTATATTATTAATGTATTCAATAGTTACGAAAAAACACGAACTAAGCAATTTATTATGCATTTAACGTATTCAATAGTTGCGCTAATTATAATATGCTTATTTTTGTAGATGGGGAAGTCAAAGTCACACACAATTGGTTAGTTCTTTCAAACAAAAAATGTTAGCAGTAGTAATGTTGATGAACTTAAACCTTCTTCATTCTTTTATGTTAGCCATCAATTTTTTTTATGTCTTTTTGGCGCCCCTCGATTAAACTTTCTGGATCCGCCCCTGATATAACATATATATATTTTTACCTAATCCTAGTTATTTTTTACTAACCCTAGTTATCTAACCACTCATATAAAATGAGATAAACCCTAAATCCCTTAACGTAACACACATTTTTCACTCTCCGCCTACATCTCACTAGGTGTTATTAATTGTAATTAAAAATTTTAGTTTTTTTGGAGCTTATTCTTATGTATAAGTTATTAATTTTTGGGCCTAAACTTGCCCAAAAATGAGTGAGTTTGGCCTAAAGCGATTAAACCGTCTAAATCGAATCGTTCAACCCGTAGAAACCGAACCGTTCAACTACGGTTCGATTTTTAATTTTTTTTTTCAAACCCAAATTGATCGGTTCGGTTTAATATTTAGCATCTAAATCGAACTGGCCGAACCTGCTTACCCCCGGTAAAAATTGTAGGCTGCTGCATCAAAAAATTTGGCTCTGTCCATGCAAATGCAGGGAAAGTAGAGAACCAGAGTTATGATTGATTGATGTTTGTTTGGTAGGAGGAGTGGACAGAGTGAACCACGTGAAGATTGTAGGCTGCTTCATCAAAAAATTTGGCTCTATCCATGCAAATTCAGGGAAAGTAGAGTTATAATTAATATATATATATATATATATATGTGTGTGTGTGTGTTTGGTAGAAGAAGTGGACAGAGTGGATTACGTGAAGATCGTAGGCTGCTGCATCAAAAGGTCAAAAGGTTGTCTCTGTCCGTGCAAATTAAATGCAGGGAAAGTAGAGAGACGGAGTTTGGTTTTAAGTTAACCAAAAAACAAATTTTAATTAACCAAAAAAAAAAAGGGGAGTTTGGTTTTAAGAAAAGAAGATGGGACAGCATATCATTGAATGTCCTATGCTGATGATGATGACATTGTCCCTTCTTTAGTTCTTTATTACAGAGAGACAATCTCTTTACGTGAGATCGAGTTGAGATACAAAACTTAACTTGGAATTAAATTAAATAGAAGTTGTTTTTTTGGCGCACAAATATGGTCTTTTAGCAAATACTAAAAGTCCGAATCATGAGGGGGATTTTTTGGAACCGAAATTTTGAGAGACTTGGGCCTTGGTTTAGTAATAAACGCCAGTTAAGTTTTAACGGGTGGTCTTTTAACGAAAAGATTAAAGAAAGTCCATAAATTAATGGATATGACTTCGTAATAAAATGCTGAGAATTAATATTTTTTTTTGGAGATGCTTCAAGAAAGAGACCGTTATGAAGTTGACATATATCTCATCCAAACAAGAAATACACTGCAAGCGAAGTACTTTAAAATTTTGAGATAAAACATCTTAGAAATGGTGGCTAATGATTAGAGGAGCATGAAAAGTCTTTGTGCCCAAAGCTTAAAGCTTATCATGGGGAGCCAAAGAGAATTTATAAAAGGAGAAGTCAGAAACCAAAAAAGAAAAAGGAGGACACTGCCTCGGCACTCCTTTTTGTATGTCAAATCTGTTCACCCTAATTAACCTATGTCCCCACACAATTGAATTCAATGTCACAAAAAAACCATCCCCACTCCACTGTTCACTTTTTTCGTCCACCCCAGTATAACCATAAATTTAGCCAAAAACTTGCCTCCTCCTTCACTTCGGTCCATCAATTTTCATGTATCTAAGTGTTAATATATTGGACTATGTAGGTCAAAATGTTGAAATTAGCCATCCTTGATTGTTGAAGAGTGTCAAATATGCACTATTTTTGTGTGAATTTATCAAGTAAAGAGTTGAACCAAATAGGAAGAAAAGCGGCTAAGGATTGAATTTATCCATAGAAGGGAAGGATGGATCACCAACGGGATTGGTTGAGGTAATGGAAACAAGTGATTAAGCCGCTCACCCCATCCTCAGGCTCCCCATACCCACACAGGATCTCTTACGAGGTTGGATTTTTCGATTTGGGGTCTACATGTGAAGTGATGATAAGGGAATTAGAAGGTGTTTGTATCTGTTATTAGTTTCATATGGTTTGGTATATTGAAAAAGGGATTTTTCAACGATATACTGAGAAGGGGATCTATAACCGGGGGTTTATGTTAATGAGATTGGTTTGATATGGTAAGTGTTGAATGATTTGCAAAATGTGCATTTAATAGTTTGATAAAGTGTGTAATTATGCCATTGAATGTATCATAAGACGTGCACGTTAGGTCCCTTTAATTTGGAAGATTAATAAAGGGTACAAGGATAGTATGATAGGGTAATAGTAGGAGCAAAGTGAAGAAGTAAGGGTGCAAACAGTGTCAAAAATGATAAAAGTACAAGAATGAATCTGAAAAAGTTGCTGAAAATGGTAAACATACAGAAACATGGCGAAAGTTAATATGAAAACGAATGAAAATGATAAAAGTGCACAACCATATTTCAGTTCTAAATACAAAGATACTGAATACAAAAACATAAAATAAAAATTGTAAACATACGGTCCTAATTTTCTTCAAATTTCGGATATGAGGGCCGCTATATGGTAGCTCTTCCTCTACTCTTTATATGTATTTTTCTTTTCATTTCTTCCTTTTAATGTTTCATTGTAAAAATGTGGTGTATTAAATTCCATTGTATAGACCGCACCATACGTTGATATAAAATATTTATGTGCACTTTATATTTCTTTTACGTGTTTCTTTAATCAGAGATTGTCATTAACGTAATTAACAATAGACTTTTTAGTCAATTGAGAATATAAATCTACTTTAAAAAATTAACGTCGTACATGCATACGACGAATTTAGTGGCACATATTTATGCTAGTCAATAACGCGAAAAATGTGTCATCACGCAATTTTATAAGTAGTGTAGATTAACTTTTTTTTGCAGGTTATAAGGTATTTATTGACGGTATGAAAAACTTAATTAACAAAAGTATGTCTCTTATTTTAAATATTTTTCCTTTTTTCACCTTTCTTTAATTATATTTTAAAAATCATTTATCATATGTAAAAATAACTTCTGACAAACAATTTTGATGATTTATGAAAGGGGGGATTGTTAATGTTAAACTATTAATGGGGGAGCGTAATCTGGCTTGGGAAGGGAGAAGGGACCTTATCTTTAATTATATTTTATAAATCATTTATAAAAGGGGGATTGTTAATGCATCACTAACGGACAAGGAGACTTATGGGATGAGGTGGGCTCCCATGGATCCATTTTCAGTGGAAGAGAAATGTATCTTGGGAAATGTGCCTCCTGAATAAGGTGGGGGTTGGTGGGAAGATAAATGAAGGGTATAAGGGTAATATGGTAGGTTAATAGTGGGGGCAAAATGAAACAATGTGGGTCAAAAATTATTAAAAAAAAGCAAAAATCCAAAAAAGTTGCTAAAGATGGAAATTAATATGGTACACTTAAAATAAATAAAAAAAACAGCTCAAAAAGAAGATATCAAAAAGTGGCAAGGATGACAAAAGTACATAAACATATTTCCGAGCCGGATACAAAAATCCACGTAACGAAAACACAAAATGAAAAGGGTATACATACGGTCCCAAGAGAGGAAATGGAAGGGCTGGCCTATATATACAACTTTAATCTCCATCTTGTCTTGCCATCTTAATATCACACACACCAACTTAATCTGCATCTTGTCCTGCCATCTTAATATCACACACACACACCAATCTCCATCTTGTCTTGCCATCTTAATATCACACACACACACACACACACAAGAGAGTAAATGGAAGGGCTGGCCTATAAATACAACTTAATCTCCTTCTTGTCTTGCCATCTTAATATCACACACACACACACACACCGACGCACCGACACACGAGAGGAAATGGAAAAGCATCATGCAGTTTGTGTACCACTCCCAGGTCAAGGTCACATAACCCCTATGCTAAATTTAGCAAAACTCCTCCATTCCAAAGGCTTTCACATCACCTTCGTCAACACAGAGTTCGCCCATGGACGCCTTCTCAAATCCCGAGGCCCCGACTCGCTCAACGGTCTCTCTTCCTTCCGATTTGAAATGATAGCCGATGGAATTCCACCGGCGGAGAGTGACACCGTTCGCATGCCAGACGTTTTCGCCGTTTGTGACTCCGCTAGGAATCACTGCTTGGCACCGTTCAGAGACCTTCTTTTCAAGCTCAACAACTCGTCGGACGTGCCTCCCGTGACTTGCATTTTTTCTGACATTGTTATGAGCTTCACCCTCACGGCTGCTGAAGAACTTGGAGTGCCAAATGTTGTCTTTTGGACAAACAGTGCATGTGGCTTCATGGGTCATGCGCAATGTCACAATCTCATCCAAAGGGGACTGATTCCACTGAAAGGTATGACATACCTGTGAATCTACAGACTTTCTGCACATTTTGATAGACGATTTCATTTTCAAAACTATCCTGCAAATGGGAAAGGTAGGGACAGTTCGTAAATAGCTTCTCTACACACACGTAAAACAGAAGAGTCTGAAATCACTTAAATTGCCACATCTAATCTAATGTCGTAAACAAAAAGAGAGTGCCATAATGCTTATCAGTAACCTCATTTGTTGCTCACATAGGAACGTACTAGTGATTGACTATTAACGTCTCAGAGACAAAATTAAATGAGCTATTAGCAAGCGTGTTGTGGCGACTTATCATTCATTCAATTCTTTGTATTGCCACAAAATGAAATACGGAGTAGTTTGTAAGCTATTTTTAGAAACTTCTCACTTTTAGATGAGTTTTTTTTTTGTTTTTTACTCTAAGGGCTGGGTTTATATTTCCGAACGTGACTAATCAGTACTAATTCTTGTCATGTGCAGATGAGAGTTACCTAACCAACGGGTACCTGGATCAAGTTATAGATTGGATACCAGGTATGCAGGGTATACGTCTGAGGGACATTCCAACTTACGTTAGAACCACAAACGTAGATGATTTCCTGGTGAAGCTTGCCATGCAACTTACGGAAACAGCTCAAAAAGCTTCTGCCATAGTTATTAACACGATTGAGGAATTGGAGTGCGACGTCTTGAGTGCACTTTCGGCAATTTTTCCTCCCATATGTGCCATTGGACCTTTACAACTCCGTGTAGACCATGTCGATGATAACCGATTGGAGTGTTTAGGTTCAAATTTTTGGAAAGAAGATTCAGAATGTTTTAAATGGCTTGGTTCGAAAGAACCCAACTCCGTTCTTTATGTGAACTTTGGGAGCATTACTATCTTGACATCCGAACAATTTTTCGAGTTTTGTTGGGGACTTGCGAACAGCAACCAGAACTTCTTGTGGATAATAAGGCCGGATCTCGTCACTGGGGAGTCGGCTATTATTCCACCCGATTTTTCTTTAGCGACAAAAGATAGAGGCATGCTGACAAGTTGGTGCCCTCAAGAACAAGTTTTGAGTCACCCATCTATCGGAGTGTTTTTGACTCACAATGGGTGGAACTCCACTATCGAAAGTATATCAGCTGGAGTGCCCATGATTTGTTGGCCATTTTTTGCGGACCAACAAACTAATTGTTGGTACTGCTGCAACAAATGGGGGATTGGAATGGAGATTGATACTGATGTTAAAAGAAATGAAATTGAGACACTTGTGAGAGAGTTGATGGTTGGTGAGAAGGGCAAGGAATTGAAGAAAAAGGCAATGGATTGGAAGAGAGAGGCTCAAAAGGCGTCATCTCAAGTCAATCCAGTGGACATGATGATCAACCAGGTGCTTTCTATAAATAGGATAAATAAGTGACCTGTTTTTGAAAACCTTTTGGCTTTTACTCGGGTTGGAGTAGGAGACTAGCTACAACTTCCTCACATGGTCATAATTAATGGTGCTAAACACGCATGCTCAATGACATTTTAAGAAAAAGTTAAGTTAAAAACGGTTGTTGAAAGTGCTTAAAGAAATGTTACGCACTAGTTGTCGTCCTTATACAAGGAGTTATAGCCACCTTCTGAAATTCGGGTAATAGGCAAAACTCATTCTCTTCTTTTGGTCGAAGGTGAAGTGATATCACATTCTACACAATGTTGTAACGTTTTGTCCTTCCCATACTTCTAGTTTGGGATGCTAGTATTGTTTGTTTCATTGTTTTGACATGATGTGCAAGGGTGGCCTATAAGCCTGAAGGTTGTTCGGGCTGTTCATGTACCGGACCTAGCTCCATAATAAAATTAGCAAAGTACTTCTTTCTGAAAGCAAGTCTCTTAGACAAGCTTATTAGAAGCATAATAAAATAGCCTTTGTTAACCTTGTCATAACACAGATATTAGCTGGTTGAAACAATTTCTCAATTCTGATTCCTGCCCATATGCAAGAATAAATGAGGTCATTCTCTACTTTTTATGACTGTACAATGCTCTATAGCGAAAAGATACGCAAGTACATATCTTGTAAAATATAGTAAACTGTATAGAGGCACAAATCTGGAAAGGGCGTGCATATTTGTGAATCACTCTTTTTAAATGAGAACCGTGATCGAGTTTTGGATGATAACTCAATTTGCCATCCTCGTGCGTATGTTCTCTTCTTCTTTTCTTGTGCTGGTCGAATTACACATACTGGCTGGGCTATAAAGCTGGAGCATTTTCTTGTGCCATAAGCACCATCTTTGCGCATACACGGCAAGCTCGCTCACACAAACACAAGGGTAGAGAGATGGAGAGAGATAATGGGTTCCATGGAGTTTAAGAAGCCACATGCAGTTTGTATACCATTCCCTGGACAAGGCCACATAACCCCTATGCTAAAACTAGCAAAACTCCTATATGACAAATGCTTTCACATCACATTCGTCAACACAGAGTTTAACCACCGGCGCCTCTTGAAAACCCGAGGTCCCAACTCACTTAATGGCCTCTCCTCGTTTAGCTTTGAAACAATTACTGACTTACTACTGCAATGTCCCTGCATAAACCTAACCTCGAACATTAACACAGCACATGAAGATATTTATGCATGTAACATATGCTTTGGCTGGCGCTAAATCACGCACAAGCTTGTAAGCAGATGCACCGGTGGGAAGAATGAGTACATTAGAAAGTATTGCTACACAATTTTTGCGTCAAGGTATACAATCTACCCGAAGTACAAAAATAATTGTGATAGAAAAGAAGAATCAGATTCAAACTATTGAGATATATCTAGAGTACGGACACACCATCTTACCTTGTATTCATTACTCAGAGACTGAAGAGACAGTGATACACAATTATGAGCCTTAGTTGGGGACAGTCAAGACTGAGTGATATTGGAATACAGTAATGGTAGTGGTCCCAACATTATTGCTCTATATTTACCTTTTAACAACATAACCCTAAGAAATCCTATCAGCGTAACCAAACTCCACTAATTTATGCAGAATATGCCGTGTACTATTGGACATTCATTAAAAGTTGGGGAACCCCTCGTCTTTATATGTATTAAAGCAGCGTAACCAACTTGTTAGTATATTTTCCAGAATCTCACTTGTACTACGGGAAATTTTGGAAAAGTTTGGGGACCCCTCATCTTTATTATACACTGACCACTATATGTAGTAATGTAGGTGCCGCTGCGAGAGTTAGAAATAAAATTTTACAAGAACTACCTGCTAGAAAGAGCCTATTTTGGCTGGACACGGCCCTTATCTCAGATAGTATGACAAGTCTCAATGTCTGTAAAAGCTTTTCGTAATAGATTATTTTCTGGTAGAAAATCATAACAGATATGTTTCCTTGTGTGCGCACGCGCACGTGTATATGTGAGCTCCGCCTTGTGAGAAGTTTATGCTGCAGCCTTAGTACTAATAGACCATAAATCCTGATGTGCAGATGCAAGTTACATAACAAATGGTCATTTGGACAAAGTTCTAGATTGGGTACCTGGTATGAAGAATATCCGACTAAAGGATATTCCAACTTTTATCAGGACCACAAATCCCGATGATATTATGATTAGCTTGTCCTCCGCGAAATTGAGAGAGCTCATAGAGCTTCTACAATTATTCTGAATACATTTTAGGAGTTGGGGCATGATGTCTTGGATGCGCTTTTCTCTGTGTATCCTTCAATCTACACCGTTGGGCCTTCGCAGTTTCTCCTCAATCAATTCCATGAAGATGAGGGTTTAACAAAAATGGGATTAAATTTGTGGAAAGAAGATTTAGAATGTCTTCAATGGCTTGACTTGAAAGAACCCAACTCTGCTATTTACATGAACTTTGGAAGTATTACAGTCGTGACACACAAGCAACTACATTCTTCTCTCAAAAGTTGCGACAAGTTGAGGCTCGACTACGGATTTCTGCTCTCTGTTCCCTGAAACTTACAGTTGCTATCATCCATCACTATGTATTCTTTCGCTTGTTTGATTGTCATTTATGACGGAAATAAAACAATGTACCGAAAGCAGCTCTACAGCTGTTTCTATATAGTATCATACTGTAATGTTATCAGTCATACTAGCAAGTGCCCTCCCAGACACCTTGAACTTTTTAGAGTTTCTAACAAAAATTTGGTACTACTGACAGCTAATTGTATAGTTAACCACCACAAGTGTTCACTAATTATAGAGCATATTGCCAAATATCCACGCTACAATTTCAGCCGCTTTAGCTGGTTGCTCTGAATATGGCGGCAAACACGTCATGGTCATAAGCAGCACCAATACCTTTGAACAATGAAAACCCAAGCGTGTGCGCGCTAAGACTTAAGAACCCTCCTAGGGATGGGTCAATCCTGACTTCTCTTTTAAAAAGCATCAATTAATGTAATTCCCCTCCACTGTTCTCAATTTCAAGTTCTGGAGGAAGAATAGCAGAGCCATTTACGACTGAGAGTAGGTCTGACTAGCAGAAGTATAGTGCTTTTAGTGTTAGTCACGTTGTCAAATATTAAAAAATTTAACTTAGACTCTTTTGTTAGTGAGCTTGGAAAGTTTCCAAATCAAACGTGAATTTCTCTTTGAGTGGCTTGGAGAAACAGCACATAATTCTTTTGGATATCTGTCTGGCCATCTTTCCAGGTACTTTCTCATTTCAACACTGTTTCTTTTCCAGATCTCCCCAATTTTCTCAATTTCAATTTCTTCTTACTTGAAAACTGTAATAAGCTACAAAGAAATCTTGAGGGGCTACTAATTTTTCTAATCTGATATATTCTATTTCTACCGTACCCTACCTCAAGTACGATAAAAGCATAATGCAAGGCAACAAAGAAGTCCTCAATGCAAACATATAGCCAAATGCATAAACAAGCAATACGATATATCAAAAGCGTAACGATAATTTCTTTAATTGTATGGGAAGTTCACAAGACAGTGTATGTCATAAAGCATTGAACCAGCCTCACTTATCAAATCATCAAGGAAACACAAAAAATACTTTAGCGCCGAAACAACATAGAGCAACACAAGAAGTAAAGAGGGAGAATTCTACCAAAAAAAAAAAAAGGAAAGTAAAGAGAAGGGACTCAAAGATTGGACAGTAGCACCTGGTTAATCGTTCTCTCGTAAAAGTTGTGGTAAGATGACCCAGTTGAACTGGTGGCCTGTTCAGCCACCTTCTTCCATTCCATGGCTTTTCTCTTCATCTTTTTGCCTTTCTCTCCAATAATTAACTCTCTCACAAGTCTCTCTACTTCATCTCTCTCAACAACAGTTATCTCCACACCTATGCCCCAATGGTTGCAACAAAACCAACAATTAGTCGGTTGCTCTGCAAAAGCCGGCCAACATATCATTGGCACTCCTCCACCAATACTTTCAAGAATAGAGTTCCACCCACAATGCGTTAAGAAACCTCCCACTGATGGGTGGGTAAGGATTTTTTCTTGAGGGCACCAATTTGATATTAGCCCCCTTCCTCTCGTCGCAGCCTCAAATTCTAAAGGAAGAGCAGAAGAGTCACCGATGACTAGATCAGGCCTAATTGACCACAAGAATTTTTGCTTGCTGTTAGCAAGTCCCCAAGCAAATTCAACCAGCTGTTCCAGTGTCATGCGAGCCACACTCCCAAAATTCACATAAACAACGGAGTTGGGTTCTTTTGAATCGAGCCATTCAAGACATTCTGATTCTTCCTTTAATAGATTCAACTGAATATGTTTCAGTTCATCAGGTTCTGAGCTTTGCTTTTCTAGTAGCTGAAGAGGACCAATGGAGTATATAGGAGGAAACATTGGCGCAAGTGCATCCAAGACATCGCGCTCCAAGTGATCAATTGTATTCAATATGATTGCAGAAGCTCTATGAGAATTCTCAGCCTCATTAATGGCAAAATTAAGCATAACATCTTTTGGGTTTGTGGTACGAATAAAAGCTGGGAGCTCCTTCAGACTGATACCTTTCAAGCCCGATATCCAATCAATAACAGTGTCCAAGTACCCATTTGTCAAGCAACTTTCATCTGCATTCTAACAATACGGATAAGAGTCAGACTGAATCACATGCACGTAAAAGTTTCTAGTGAAAATGAAGTGCATATAAACTTGAAAAGAGGGTACATCCCACGTAACAAAATTTCAACAAGCCACCAAAAAGGATCATTTGAAGAGAACTGATAGAAAAATAAACAGAACTGAAATGAAATAATATTCTCATCCTAATAACAGGCAGGCCTTAGCTCGTTTCATCTGACATGAACCACCACTTGTGTAACAAAATGTGAACAAGCCACCAAAGAGGCCGATTTCAAGAGAATTGATAAAGGTAACAGAGGAACGAAAAATAAACAAGATGTTGATGCTAATAGCAGACAGGCCTTAGTCTGTTTCATCAAATATGAACCGGCACTTGTGTCTTGCCCACGTGTGAGGACACTCACACAGCCTTGATGGGAGCATCACTCTCCCTGAGAAAACAAAACCACTCGGACCCTCTCTCACCCAAACAGAAAAAGGGGACGACCGAAAGACTAGAAAGTAAGATCGATCCAAAACTGTAAAATAAAGGTAAGAATGAAAACGAGAACTTAATAAACTGGTGGACATGAAGAGCACATAAACATGGAAGGGTGCGCAAAAACTAAGTGACAAAATTAGGAATTAACCAGAAAACTGCCCAAAAATCCAGACAATTGACAAAAAGATAAATGAAGGAACTAATAAGAAAGAAATCTTCTGGTTTCACTTGAAATCTTCGTTCCACGTGAAACCTGATTTGGTTTAGACAAAATATCAAGCACTTGGTGTGCACGATAGGTCCTTGTACCTTTGAGGGGCACGAACCCCTTCTCCACCAGTTGGCAATAGTAAGCATAGGCCAAAAACCCACAAGCACTGGTCGTCCAAAACAAAACATTTGGAACACCCAGCTCCTCCGCAGCCTCAAGCGTAAAGCTCATAACACCATCTGACACAACACAGCTCACCGGAGGAACTCCTTCAGACGTATTAAGCTCAGCAAGCAGGTCCCTAAAGGGTGCCAAGCAGTTCTTGGGGATGGACTCGCAGAGCAGCCAGGCGTCCTGGGTGGCGTCGGCGTCGACGAGGGGGAGGCCGTCGGGGATCGCGGCGAAGCGGAAGGAGGGGAGGCCGTCGAGGGCGGTGGCGCCGCCGGAGCGGAGGAGGCGGCGGTGGTTGTACTGGGTGTTGACGAAGGTGACGTGGAAGCCCGATGTGTAGAGGAGTTTGGCAACTTTGAGCATTGGGAAAACGTGGCCCTGTGCTGGGTTTGGCACCATGACTGCGTGTGGTTTCGCCCTGTTTTGCTCTGTTGCTGCCATTCTGTCCTGCCCTTTTGCTCGCTCGGTCTCTTCGATGCAGGGGACTCCGTTTCTGCCATTTTCCGGTGCTTATTTTATTTGTTCTCGTGGAAAGGTTGGTCGAGTTTTATATGTGAAACGTTTCATTAACGCCCAATGGGACAAGGTGACAGTATATTGCACCAAAAAAAAAAAACCAAGGTACGATATATACTGTATTTTTTTGCGCTCTCAGTTTATCGTCTAAAAGTGACTTAAATAATAAAATTTACGGAGTAATTTTTTGTTAAGATTTGAGAGTGCAGAAAAGTGCAATAAAATGCAAAATAGACACTTTCTTTGGCCTAATATTATCATAGTACGACTCTATATGTTGGTGTGCGTTAGGGCTAGACATTGTTCGGTTATAGCCAAAAAATTGATATTTCGTTACAACATTTCGGCTGTATTGGACTATTCAGTTTTTGGTTATTTTTTCTTCTTCTATTCAGTTAACTGATAGGATATAAGTATTCAACTTCTTATCTGTCAATGCCCGATATACCAAAACCATAGGCAGCAAATCATCGCGTACTAGGTAGAATAAGAGTAAATGTTTACTCTTTTAGATCAAACGTCTCACTCTAGGTCGTCTATATATATTGTAATGCTTGCTTGGGACAAGACCTCTGTGGCTCAATGTTTATTTTGGTCAAACTTAACCGGTTATCAACCGAATAAGGTTGTTGCTTTTTCGGTCGGATATTCATTTTGAGAAATTGGCTTATTCCATTACTGCTATATGGTCATTTCCGTCCTTATATGTGGGCTTTCGAGAGCTAGTCTAAAGATTGATGACACTTAGATGGAGCCACGTTATAATCCAAACACAAAGTGGGGAAACTGTACGAATTGTAAGCTTCGAAGGAGCTGCATATATAACATCTTTGTAAACGAGTCAAAGTTAATTCAAAGACTAACTTAGCAAGAAGACGCTTAATGAACTGGGAGTTGCACGTACCTTCGAGCACAGACACTAACCAAAGCTAGTCCAAAGGTTGTATCGGGTTAGAATCAAGTGTGAGGTCTACTTGGTGGCACAACATAGGTTGTGAGCTAATGTGGATCAAATCACGAATAGAAGAGTTGGCCGGACGTCCACAGTTCAGCGGCAGCTCCACTGTCCGGAGACAACATCTCGATAAACATTACTAACGATAGTGTCATGTCTATTTATTTCATGTAGGGAGGAAATGCATCCCAACCGGATACAAATGCAGCTCCCGCAGCTAGTGAAGATAGGGACAACAACAAGTTAGATACTGCTATGGACGATAACTGAGCTTGCACGTGTGATTTCCCTCCCATCCATGTCCCCTTTGATGATATCGTATTTGTTATGCGTTCATTCCCTTCGATTGTGAAAAAAAAAATTTATTATGTGACATTTTATGCATTTCTATAATGTAGATGGATGCATTGAAATTTGATGACATATTGGTTGATTGGAGTTGGATGCGGATGGATTAAATTGTTTGCGCTAATTGAATTAAAGGAAACAAATTTAGATTATTAATAAATAATCAAAATTAAAATAACTTTATCTAATTCATATCGACGGACTTTTAGTAACGGAATTTCGTCGCTAAAGGTCATTCTAGCATATCAGAGTTTTGTCGCTAAAGACTTTCAGCGACTGACTTTGACAATAGAAATTCCGTCACTAGCAGCCTTTTCTAATTTTATCCTTGGAAATTCAGAAATTAAGGAAAATATAAAAAATGCTTATAGCGACGGAATATTATGTCGGTAAAAATAATTAATGTCGTCGATAAAACAAATTTTTTTTCCTCAAAAATCTTTAAGCGATGGGGTTATTACTCACGGACTTTTATCGACGGGAATTTCGGTCAGTAAAAGTCTTTATCAACCGATTTCAGGTTTTAGCCACGAAAAATTTCGTTGCCAAAAAACCCCTTTTCTTGTAATGATCTCATAAGATTTATATATGACTTGAGCAATCATCCAGATAGTGGTATCTTTTATTTCATCGAGCTATCCTTGATGAATTTACGATGATCGAGTAATGTTGTTGGGTGTATGTCAAGAGCTCGATGGAAACTTTTTTGATCTTCTCGTTGTATGCTGACAATATTGTGTTAGCCATAAATGAAAAGGAATTGATAGTTGCCTCTATGAGGTGGTTGTCCTCAAAGTTTAAAATATAAGATATGGGAGATACTGATTATGTGCTATAAGAGTTAAGATCTTCAAGGATCGTTCTAACAGACTTATTTGTTTGTCCAAAAAGGCTTACCTAAAGAAGATTCGTGAATGGTTCCGAATAGTAAATCCCATGGACACCTTTTATACTAAAAGAAACTTTAGCCTCAATGATTTCCTTAAGTCCTTGAGGAAAAGGAAACGATGATGTGCGTACCTTATAGCAGTGTTGTTGGTAGCCTTATGTATGTTATGATGTGTACTCGACTTGATATTTGTTATTATGTTGGACTAGTTAATAAATATTGATTAGATCTTAATAGTGCTCACCGACATGCAGTTAAAAGGATATTGTGTTACCTAGTGGGACCTTGAATTATGTACTATGCTATCATGTTTGTATTTACACCTTAAACGTTTCAGTGATGCTGATTAGGGTGGTGACCTTGATAAGCGTAAATCAACATCAAGGTATGTGTTCTTGCTAAACCGTGGCGTTATTTCTTGGAGTATCAAGAAACAAACTTGCATAACCCTATACATCATGGAAGCAGAGCTTGTAGCATGCTCAACAGCAAGCCAGAATGCAACTTTGGTTAAAAGTTTTTTGCAATACCTTAAGTTGTCACGAGTGCACATATGATTCAGTGACTACTCACTATGGTAGTATGGCCACCCTTATTGACCATACAAAAGACCCTAAGTGTTACAGCAAAACCAAATACATTGATATTAAGTATAACTTCATTCGAGAGGCCGTTATGCAAAAAGAAGTAATGCTAGAACACATTCCTACAAGGCACATGGTTGCAAACCCTCTAAGTAAACCTATCCTTTGGGATTCGTTTATTTATCTTGTTAGGGCTCTATAGGAGTTCGTAGGATTTTGTTCTTTTTTTATAACCATTATACCAGGAATATCTGGTTTTGCCATTTAAGCACTTGTTACGCTTTTTATGTCATTGTGGTGCAATGTTGTATTTGATTAAGATGTGGTTATAATATACAAAAGTATGTCAAAAGGGTTGATTGGCTTACTCACATGAGCAATCACCTGTTGGCACTTCTAAACATTGAGCAAAGTTGGTAGTCGCCTTGGTTGGAGCCAAGATGAGGACGATTTTTAAGTAGACCGTGTATGAATATGCATTATCATGGATATTAGCCTGTATAAAATCCAGATATGAGACCTGGATTTGACGCTTGGTAAGCAAGCTTATCCAAGCCTCAGATTAGGCACTCGATGAGTGGCTAGACTGAGATCTTTATGACAAAGTAATAAAGAAATGGCGTATGCTCATTATGGATGAGTATTTCTATCGTAGTATAGGAGTGCAATTTGGGCTGGTTTAGGATGGGCTTTAACCAACCTAGCCCAAATATGGACAAGCTTTAACCATTTAAACCCAACTAATTTTAAAATGGGTTGGTCTGAGTTGGGTCAATAATTAAATGAGCTAAATTGGGTCAAACCCATTAAAACCATCCCAACCCATTCTAACCCAAAAGAAAAAAGAACCAGGTAACAAAGAGTGCGAGTGTTCCAAAATTCGGCACTTCTCACCAATTTTGCCCAAATCGATTTCTAGGGTTCCAAGATCCGTTGAACTGGGGTGCGGCGGCGGAGGCCCTGAAGGGGAGTCATCTGGATGAAGTGAAGCGCATGGTGGAGGAGTTTCGGAGGCCCGTGGTTCAGCTGCAGAGTCAGACACTGACTATATCGCAGGTGGCGGCGGTGGCCGAGACGGGCGGCGGTGCCGCCGTGGAGCTTTGTGACTCGGCGAGAGCGGGGGTGAAAGCGAGCAGCGACTGGGTGATGGAGAGCATGAACAAAGGGACAGATAGTTATGGGGTGACGACAGGGTTTGGTGCAACTTCGCATAGGAGGACTAAGCAGGGAGCTGCTCTTCAAAAAGAGCTTATAAGGTTACAACTTGTTTGATAAGGAGTTAATTTCTTCAACAGAAGAATCAGATAGGAGTAAATTCGCATAAAACCCATCCTCTCCCTGGTGCTGGCTGAGCCGGTAGTCGTGAAACCATGTCGAGGTAGTCACCAGTTACCACAATTCCGGTGAGCCTGCGTTGATTATGTGCAAGCTACTGTGCAGTTGGGAGTATTAATTTGATGTTAGTTGGGTTGAGTATTAATACGAAATCACGGCTATGGTTTGAGTATTAATACGAAATCACGGCTCCATGATGAAATATCGAAGCCCACGTGATTCAGAAATTAGATTTGAAATCCTTTAGCGGCTCACCCAAACGAACTCACTGAAGGTTCCGCTTTAATGGTCGAATTTGGAATGGTTGTTTGTCGAAGGTGCAGACAGTCTGTAGTCGAAATACGGTAGCTCATTTGGGGGGTTTGGTGGCGATGGCGGTACTGGTTGTAGCGTAACAATGGCGATAGCGGTGGTGTTGGCAACTGTGGGTTTTGGTGGGCGAAGGGCAGTGTGGGAATCTCGGAGAACATGGGGTGAGGAAGATGAGGTCAGGAACAGTGTGGAAAGTCGATCCGTGGTGTGGGAAATGGTGGTTTGCGGCGTTGGCGTTGGGTTGATGACGGTAAATTGACACACGACACAACTCTTTGTCTTTTGTAACTCTTGAAAATTTTGAAGTGGCTCGCAATTTCTTGACAGGCTACATTCAATTTCAAGTGACGAATAAAAAGCAAAAACTAATATTATTTAAAAAAAAAATAAAAAAATTGCTACAAGCGATAAATCACTACATGGGCATTAATTCGATGTTAGTTGGGTTGGGTTGGATTGAAACCCAAATCATAGCATTTTTACTTGGGTTGGACTTTTTTTACAAAAAGCCCAATCTGAGTTGGGTTGAGATGGACTTTTAAAAAGTTAGGTTTTCTCGGGTTGGGCTAAAAACCAACCCAATCTGTCCAAGTCGCACCCCTAAGTATGTAATCATGCTACATGTGCCTAGCTTTTTCAAAGAAGTGAGTCAATGGTCCCTATTTCCTCCTCGTGTGAGTTTTACTGAACATATGATTATTTATGCCCTATTTGACTTTTGACTACATCACGAAGTGAAGGGTTGAGGTTAGTTATACTTTGGCGTGTCACCTATGGCCACGAATAATTCAGTATTAAAGGAGCATTGTTTGGTTCGCTACTGATTCGGAACTGAATGATAAAAGGTAAAGGGAAGACTATTATTTTAATCACATCCACAAAATATGGCTCATTGTCGATATGTTATGTTCGTTCTTCAACGAGGAAAATAATCATGAGTGTATTGTAGAATGCCATGGAGGTTATATTTGGCTCTTGGAGGGATTAGAACGAATTTAACCTGGTGTGATCAAATAGGTCTGGGGCATTACGAGATTCCACTTTTGGGTTGACGTCTCCGACCTAACATTAGAGTTTTCTATTATGGTGCTCCTAAATAATATGTATGCTCAGCGGTCACACCATCTGTTAGTCTATATGAGTATTCCAAATAGTGCTACAATGCCGAGAGCAAGTATATAGTGACGTCAAACCCGCCATGTGCAAGCGAAAAATGTTCTTGATTCGGGCAGAACCCGTACACCATGTCGAGCATGATCCGATACCTTTGGTCTTTCCTAACTTCCTATGCTGGAAGCCCGTCGGTTGTAACTCTCATAATTAAGAGGCCATATAAAAGGACTTAAATAGAAGGATTAACACATGAGATCTAACAAGATAAAAAGGGGTTCTTTTGCCTCTGGCAGAAATAAAGAAAGAGGGATTGAGAGGGAAAAAAAAGAGCAGAAAAGAAACACATGTAACTAACATGCTTTTGCATGGGTTGGAGAGAAAGACCCATGTACAGGGGAACAAGGATTGGCTCATGTATGTACAGTGTTCCCAACATATCTTGGTCGCACCCATGGACCTATTGTGGGTCCCATTTTTTTGTGATATTTCGCCGTAGTTAACACTCAATTTTCAATGCTCCCGAAACGATCAAAGCGACACACGCTAAAAAATACGTGCTTTTTGTTCCTATTTTTCATTTTTGCATTTCTTATATACCAAGAATTTTATTTTCGCGCGACTTACGTAAAACGCGCTCGTCGCGCCTCATCCGCCAAACACCTTTTCTTGCTAAGTGGACGACAATGGCACGCCTTGGCCTTCACCAAGAGGGGTCGGCCTCGACCTTCCCCTTGGGGAGTCGGCCAAAGCCTTGGCCTTCCTTCCCCTTTCAACCCTCTCCTCTCTCACTTCAAACATCCACCAGAGCTCGTCGCCCATGGCCACGCGTCGTCTCTGCGACACCCACATCCTCGGCTGCGCGCTAACTCTGGAACATCCACCATCACCCGCGCTACGGCTTAGCAGGGCCCCGTTACCCGCGGCTGAGCTCCATCTCTGTGACGCCGGCAGTCACCCATGCGCCAACTCCGTGATGCCCATCGCCTACGATCGTGCGCTGTCTCCGTGACCACAATCGCCCGCACTTGTGCGATGTCTCCACGATAGCTGTCGCCCGCGCCCATGCGTCGTTCATGCATCACGTGCCCATGGCACGACACCCACCTCAGCGACAGTCGTCACCCATGCGTTGCTTATGCGTCACGTGCCCTTGGCATGATGCCCATTTCTAAGACAGACATCGTCGCGCCCATGCACCCCTCATGCGTCACGTGACCACGTCGCACTCACATTATCGATGATCGTTGGCACCCCTAGGACGATCATTCTTGGGTCACTCTGAGACGAGAGCAGGTTTTCGAAGGGCATCTCACCTAGTCCGCCTAGCAGTCGGGCATAGGGACCCTGCCCCACCACTGTCAGGTTCTCTCTGTGTCTCTTAATGCACCCTTGTAGGATTCAATAAGGGCTTGGACCGATGGCTAGTCTTTTCAGACAGGCAGAGCGACACTGTGTAGGGTAGGCAACACAAATATGTGAATTGTAACGCCCCGAATTTTCGGAGCGTTAATATCAAATAAATAAAGTCAGGAAACCTCAAAATTTCAAAAGTCTCCCAAACAGGTTATTCAGAGCATCTAATAATTATCCCAAAGATACATCAATAATTCTCACATCAGCTTAAAACAGTTACATTGACCTCAATTACTCTTACAAGGAGCTCCAAAATAAAATCTAAAGCAAAATCTATTCGACAATAAATCTAATAGGAAAATCCTTCCCTAAAAATTTTCTTACTTATCCATGCCTTATAACTCCTTTGCACAGCTCCGAACACTGGCTGATAACCTGAAAGTAAAAAGGGTGAGCACAAAGCCCAGTAAAGATAATCGCACACACCCACCCACAGAGCACAAAGCACGCTATATCAAAAATATTACTTGGAGTTGATAAAGTACGATTTCAAGGTGCATGGCGAGTTCCAAAACCAATGCACTAATTTTCAATTCAGAAATCAGATTAGAAACAAGGTCAAATAGCTTGTACCAGCGGACAATACAATATTAAGTTCGAAACGTTTCCATGAGCTCTAATAATGATATCTTATGTTTCCAAAAGACTCTAGTGAATTCAATAATACTTAAGATAAGTTCAAAAATATCTTCAAATAGATCAGATATCAAAATCTAAATGTTCAATCAGAACAAAGACGAAGACCACGGGAGCCATTCAGAAATGTGTCACGCGTGCCATCACTGACACGTGAGACAAGGTTCAGAAAGTAAGATCTCGATTTCTAGTTCATCTCGCTGAGTTAGCCCATGTTCCAACCCACACGGGTAAGTTAGAATAAATAAGTCACATACACCGTGACATGGCTCGCCAGATTATAAAAACATATACCAAATCAACTTAATAAACACCAAAAGTTTGAAGCAGACAAAGGCATTCT
The DNA here is from genome assembly GCA_033065855.1 of Escallonia rubra. Classification (NCBI taxonomy): domain Eukaryota; kingdom Viridiplantae; phylum Streptophyta; class Magnoliopsida; order Escalloniales; family Escalloniaceae; genus Escallonia; species Escallonia rubra. The sequence continues at coordinate 310,925 of JAVXUO010002517.1, forward strand.
CGTTCACACGATTCTACGCAGAATAGTCTTATTTAAGGGCTAAATTCAACAATGAAATCAACGAATTCTAAGAAAACACAAAGCCTAAAAGTTGAAGAGGACTCGTTACTGATTTTGTAATGTCTAAGTTCATCAAAAACCGATAAGAAACGAATAAGATGGAACAAGTCAAAGCAAGCTGATTTGCAGTGTCAAACAGCAATTTTTACACCGATGAATAACTTTCAAACTGAATTTTGATCAGAAGATAGATAGATTCTGATGAAATAAAAAACTAATAAGTTTAATAGGACTCTTTAAGGTTTCCATATTGTCTATAATCATGAAAAACCAATGAGAAACAAAGGAGATAGAACAAATCGAAGTGGGCTGATTTACAGTGTCAAAAACAGAAAGGTCTGTACTAACAAATAACTTTCGAACTCACGTTTGACCAAGAACAAAACGGATTCCAATAAAACCTTAAACTACAAAGTTAAAGAAGACTCTTCAAGGATTTCATAATGTCCAAGATCATTAAAAACCAATGAGAAACAAATAAGATACACTAAATCGAAATTGGCTGACCTGAATTGGCAGAAATATAAGCATAACAATGTTTAGGTCTATTTTCTAATATTGATCACTGGGAATTTCGAAAATACCAAAACTACAAAGTTGTAGTACACTGCTTGAGGTTTTCAAAAAGTGTAAAAATACTGAAATTGGACAAGGAACGAAAAAGTTACGAACTCTTGGAAGTGCTACAAAGATTTACAACAAAAAGATCACGAATCAAAGTCAATAATCAAAAGTACAAAGACCTATTTAGCGTAAGCATCAAGAATGTAATTAGGGTTCTAAAGAATCAATAGATCTCTTTAAACAATCAATCAATTGATGAACAGATCGATAATCAGAATTCGGACGGGGTAAATGCGTGAGAAAACCCTTACCTCAATTGCGTAAATCAACTCCAAGTCTTGATCTCTTCAAACCAATTATATCAAAAACCCTAATATAAAGATACCCAAAATTTCTATTAGACTCTATCAATCACATTAGCTTATGTAGGTTTTTACCACAAACCTCAATCCCAATATCAAAATAAGATCTTACCTCAATGTAATGACCAAATCTGAAGAGTATTCTTCCTAGAGATTCTTTGGAGGCTCTTCTGAAGTTTATGCTCCTAGGAATTATAATGTACATAAATCATCACCCTAAAAGGAATGTAATTATATGCCTAAAACAATTAGAATTGCAAAATACCCATTACGTCCCAAAATTCTCTAACTTTATAAATGGGTCAAACTAAAGCCCAAATTTAAATTGGATCATCTAATCCCAAAAGTATAACCTACTTGCCACAAAGAAAAACGTCAATTGATTTATAGGCCCACTATTTAATTCAAAGTCACAATACATTCTATTTCGTACTTACACAGGTATCCTGATAAAAAAATAAATAAAGAAAAATCTGGAGCGTTACAGGAACCGACAGTCCAGAAAAGCACCGACATTTATGGATCCCCTGGTGATGTGTCACTCTCAGGAGGATGACACGTGTCAGCTGATGACATAGGCATACTTTTGCTTATAAATAGAGGACCTTGGACTTCATTTTTCACAGAATTCTCATATGACAAAAATGATTTTCTCACTCTAGAATCTAGAGCTACTGAATTCTAAAGAGAGAAACACAATTGGACGTGACATTGGACATAACATTAACCGTGACATTGAACCCTAGCTTGGACTTTCGACTGTTTGCCCCGTTCGTCTCAGCCTCATCTCCACAGCACTGTCACTCCTCACGACCTGCCTGAAAAGCCTTGCTCTCTGCCTTACTCTACCCTCATTGTGTCTCACTTTGTACATCTGGCAGCTGACTCGAACTGTATCATTTGTAGCACCTCACGTAACTACGAACCCACTTTCCTTGGCATCATACTGTTTATCTTGCCGCGGGTGAAGAAACTCATGTGAAGCAACAAGAGCAAACTCGAACTTCTTATGGGCAAGTTTTAACGGGTATGCTTCTGCATTTGACCATATTGGCTTTGTTTTACATAACCAATAGTGCATCATCCGCCACTAACAATTAAGGAGCTTGTTGATCTTTAGGTTGCATTTTCTTGGTCTAAGTACTTGAAAATCTACAAAACCTGCTAAAATCTTTTAAGGTTATAAACAAAAAAAAAATTTATCTACTTATTTTCAGACAGAAGGTATAGATATATTTGAAAATTTGCTCTTCCCCACACAAATAGGTATATTTTCCACGCACAAAACCTTCATTATGTGTATCCAGTGATAATGGAGAGTTAGCTATGGGGAACATGGTGAAACTAAAAAAACTAGGATTGCTTTGTAGTATCCTCGTGCGCATCTCCAACCCCATCAAATGGAGGAGGAAAAGGTTCATGACCAGGCCCAAACGATTTTATGTGATCTTTGAGTGACCTCTTGTGCTTGAAATCAGATCCACAAACACAAAGCCAACGTTTCCCACAATTCTTCTCGTGGGTTCGCCAGTCGCCTTTCACGGCCAGGCACTTACCGCACTTGCGACACTCGAACCGCTTCGTCCCGTGCTTCCTCTTGTAATGTGTTTGCAAGGTTCGAAAGTCCTTTAGAGGCTTGGCTCTAGGGTGGCTTATGTTGTTCTTACAACCTTGTTCACAGCAGTAGCATGGGACTCCTAGCATGGCTCGTGGTTGCGTTCCCTTGAGCGAATCCGGTCCTTTACGATACTGTGAGCCGTGACCCCATAGGTGCATCTACAGCCAAAACCATAGATGCTAGTAAAAAACATGTAGTAACTGTCGTACATGTAATAGGTTAAAATCAAGGATTGCAACCGACCCTATTGATAGGAGTGCAAGCACACTATAGAAATGAGTTCTCCAAATTTAAGGGAAAGGGGCCGTGACCCTATTATCCCCTCCTTGGTTCTGCCCCTGCTTATGGAGTTAACAGGTTAAACTCCAAGATTATGAACTAAATATCATTTTCTGCTAGGCTTAAAGGGACACCAACCAGCCATAAAATTATATGGCGACCAAACATTTAGCAAAAAGAGTAGCATATATTCAGAAACAGATTGAATAATCAACGTTCCCTTTGAAGTTAGGATTGCAATTACGGAGGATTGGTATATGGTTGAAGCAATTTTGCTTTGTCTTGTTGTTGAACGATATCAATTATGTCACAGTACGTAACTTTGATTGCAAGGGTCACTAAGAGTATTAGGGTATCTATAACCTGCACAAAAACGATGGCAAACTCTCTCCTATATAGAGAAAAACGTGAATTTAGAGAGAAGAATCTGTTCACCTGAAGATTGTTATAGCGATTGAAGGATTTATTACAGATATGACACGAAAAATGGGTGAAGCCGACAAGGATTTGAGCAGGGGATGGTATCCAGTACTGCGTAGCTGCTAAATTTACATCTTTCTTGGCATGAGCATCACTAGAACCCACATAGCCATGAGTGCAACTAGGAAGGCCAATATGCAAGGCCACCGTAATGTCCTCCCTATCATCCTCCTCCGATGGTGTTTGGGACGATTGAAGCAAGGTTAGGAATGGCAATGGTTCAGAAGAATTTTGGGTTTTGGTTGGAAAGAATTCATGAAATGGCTCAGCATGTTTAATTTGGTTACTTGAAGAGGAGGCTATCTGGCCAGAGGCAAAAGAAATGCTTGAGAACTCCATGTTATGAATGCAAAACTAGTATGGGATGGTGCCTGCCTTTTGGGTTCAAAAGGGTACTTATAAGGGTGGTGATAATGTGATGGGAGAGAATGCGATTAGAGGGACGGTGGCTGGAGAGCATAAGTTGGTTGGGTGAAAACTACCTTTTGTTTAAGGGGGGAAGAATATTGAATTTCTTCTGTTTGTTAACAAGATCCATTTTTGGTAATGAAGTAAATACCTTAATTAGTGTGGCCCAAGCCTTCTAAACTTTGCATGAATTATACCCCAGAGCGTTTAATATCCGTGGCAAATGTATCAAAGTTTTAGCTCATCTTCAAACCTGCAGTCTTTGGTGCGAGAGGGGCATCGTCAAGGCGGGCAAAAAATGTGGTCAGTTTCTAACTTAGGACCTGCATGTGGGACCTCATATTTATTTTCTTTCCCAAGTTGTGTTATTTTTTGTTACAACAGTAGTAGCCAAGTATTTTGTGTGTGTCAACTACGTTTAATAACTAGACATTTGTCGAGTAGTGATGGGATGGTTCAAGGACTCCACTCCTTTAAGTTAAGTCGTCAGTTTGTCAAGGGTAGCGCGTTTCGACGCAAAAAGCTAAGAGCAAGTGTGGGGATAGTGGAACATCATCATATGAGTTTTGGTAGTGTTGAGAGCGGGTAGCAATGCTACCCGCCGTAGACAGATGTGTGAGTTGGCTCCTAGATCTTTGGCACGACTCGAGAGCAATCAAGAGTTCAGGGTGGTGAAAATTGTACGTATTGACTTAGTAATTATTAAGGTAATTAAAATAATACAAAAACATGGCATTTTATTGCCAAAAGCGCCAAGAATCGGGAAAGAACCTATGGTTCAGCTCAGGGCTGCCTGGAATCAAACAAAACACGGGTTTGGTCAAAAATGGGAAACAATTGTTACAAGTCGATTCCATTATTTATCTGTTGATTTTCAGGCAAAAACTACTACGTCTGTATTGTTGGAGTTCATGTTTTGACTTTTTGCAAAAAAAATTATGATAGCTTTGGGTACACATAAGCATTGAATTGAACTAAAATAACACTTGTAAATTAAATAAGCCGAGTATGGCAAATAAAGCTAGGATAAAAATAATATGCAAAGTCAACATTTACGTAAACCTTAACAGCGGAAGCTGTAGCAGCAAAGGAAGGTCTAAAGTTGGCGATGGAGCTGGGTCTTAGCTCAGTGATTTTGGAAGGAGATAATTCTACTATCATCAATTTGCTCAAAGGAAGTCCCGGAACCAGGCCAGAGATTGATGTGATTATTTTTTATTGCCGCTCATTAGTCAAATATTTTAGTCATTGCAAATTTTCTTTTAGTGGTCGTAGGGTTAACGAGGTAGCTCATGTGATGGCCGAGCATGCTCGTAAAGAACAACATAGGACTACATGGTGTTCTATGCCACCTGTGTGGTTGGTTAACTCTCTCCGGAGAGATGTGGGTTTTTGTTAATTTTCGTTATCATTAATACATTCATATCGATTGGAAAAAAAAAACATTTACGTAAACCAATTTTTGGAATTACCAAAATTCAAAAGGAAATCTGATGAAATAGATGGATTATTATTTCTGAATTTGGAAATTCAAGAAAGCCATGTATATATATCATCAAACTTTGCCACTGAGGATGTCAGCCACAGTGATGTCAAGGGATGCGAAAGTATATAATCACCAGGGGCGCATCCAGAAAGTCTAATCGAAGGGGGCCAAAAAGGCATAAAAAAAGTGATGGCTAACAGAAAAGAATATATTAAGAAGGTTCATAGTGATTTATTTAACTTGGTAAGATTAGTCAACAGCGAATTACTAATCTTGTATGAAAGAAGCTTAACTCTTACGGTATAGATGTATTACTAATGTGATTATTGATTGTATGAGTACAATAGCCACGTATAAGCTAACATATTATAATAATTTAAACAAAAAAAAACACCAAAAAAAGAATTTAAGTTAAAAGAAAAAAGAACTAACCTTGATCAATTCGTGTTTTTTCGTAATCTCGAGAATTGGAATTTGAAAATGAAAATAAAGCAAAAGAATGAGAAAGAAGAAAACTATGACGGTCAGTGGCACAAAGAGTAAAAAACACAACAAAATGAACCCTAAATAATTAAAGTTACGATATAATGGCATTTTCGTACATATATTAAATATGAATAACTATTATTTAATCAGCTAAATAAAATTTCCAAATTTCCCAAACCCCCCCACGCCTCCCGTTCATGATGTGCTTCGACTAAAAGCTTGTGTCCGCATTAAAGCACACCATGGGAGTCAAATATCATGAAAGATAAAGTATAAGGAGATGTCATAAAATGCTAGCAAAAGTCACACAAGACTGCATAGGCGATAAAACATAGGGATAATATCGCCAAACTTCATGGGTATAGGGCGAAATTATAGTCAAAGCACAGTTTTTACAAAGTGAGCACCCTTGTCCATAATGTGAAATGTTTGTTAAGATTTGTCCAACGTTAGGCTACCCGCTACCGTGACCCTAACTAACAGTTTTGGCTAACATGACAATTTCGTATTAAAAGGACGCCAATAATACCGTTATGGCACTAAATACATATTATATATGTATCTCTCGCGCGCGCTCTCTCTCTCTCTCCCTCTCCCTCCCCCTCCTTCCCCCACGACTTGGCACCACCGCCCACCTCCCCTCCCTATACTCCCACTGTCCACCCACTCCCCCACACACCATTGCACAAGTAATTGTCCCTCCATACCCACACATTCACACGACACATACAGATGCCCGTACACAAACTCAAACGAAACCCACACACAGACACATTTACAAACGACACCCACATGCGCACGCTAACAAACACAGGGGCGGATCCAGAAAGTCTAATCGAAGGGTGCCAAAAAATCATAAAAAAATTTGATGTCTAACATAATAGAATTCAAAATGTTCAAGTTCACATAAAACATGAATAATCAAAAACACATTATAATTAGCGTCAATATTAAATCCGTTAAATAGATTGCTCAATTTGTCTACTAATAATATATTTTCATTATGACTTGTTAAGGTTAGTCAACAATAAATTTCTAATTTTGCATTGAAAAAGCTTAACTCTTACTGTATAAATCTATTACTAATGTGATTGTTAACTGTATGAGTAAATTAGTTACGTGTAAGTTAACCAACTATAAGAATTTAAACTTAAAAACAAAATGAACCTTAAGCTATTCTTTTTTTTGGTAATTTGGAGATTTAAAATTTGGGATTTAGAAGAATGAAGATAAAGCAAGAAAATGAAGAAGATAATAACTATGATAGGGCACAAAGAGTAAAAGATACAACAAATAAAATCTTAATAAATTAGTGTTACAATATAATGTAGTTTTGTAAACATTTTAAATATATTGATTCATTATCTAGGAAACTAAAGAAGAATTTCAAAAAAGTGAGGGGTGCCATGCCCCCCCCCCCCCGCCCGGGTCATGGGGGTGCATGGTCCGCCCCTGCACAAACACACAGGCTTTATTTTAAACTTAAGTATGTGCATCGATCTCTGTGTGCGTGTATGTGCGCACGCGCTGCGATCTGAGGGTGTCGTGTATGCCGGGCTATGTGTTTATGGTTGTGGCAGACAGAGAGAAAGAGGTTTGGATGGTTTGGTGGCTAGTGGTGTGATTTTGGGATAGTGCTTTAGTGTTTTTCAGTGGTGGAGGACAGTGTTGTACCGGTGGTGGTCTTACTAATAACAATTAGATGGCAAGTCAACATTTCTCTCAGGCCTTCTTGTCCCAGAGAACTTTTCGATGGCATGCGCCACAATTATCATTCTCATCCTCAGTCATATCCTATGTAAGCAATTTAGAGTCATCTAGGGTTTTTACTTATTTTTGCTTTATTAGCAATAAAAATAAAGCAATGATCGACATGATGGCATGTGTGTGTGTGTGTGTGTGTGTGTGTATTCAAATATGTATATATATTCAAATTCTTTATGACTTTTAATGACGGACCTTTACGAGTTCACCGACGACCAAAATCTATCGCTAAAACTCTTTTAATGTGAAAACCCTAACTCTGTTTCTCTTTCTCTCCTCGCCGCTTCTCTTTTCTCTCTCTTCCTATCCGCAACTCGACCATCCTTCTCTGGCCATCTCCTCCGTTACCAGCCACCTTAGTCCGGCCACCACTCCACCCCCGCACCCCTGTCTCCTCACCGGTGACAAATTCGGCTATTCCTCGACCGCCACCACGCCGCCCTTCCACCCCCATGGTCGTCCCCATCTCTGCTCGTCGGTGCAGCCCCGGCTAGAACTGCACAGCCACCTCGTCGCCTGCCACCCTTCCACTCCCCCCTACCTGTCAAAGCCGCACCACTATTGTCGCCACGCGCCACCGCTGCCTAATTTGAACAAGGTTTTTTTCCGGTTATTTGTAAGTATTTCTACACAATAATAATGTGTTTAGATTTATTATGTATTTTTTGTATGTTGATAGTTAGAAATCATAATATGTTAGAATTTTTAAATTACATTGTATTGTACTGAAATTGTTGAATTTATTTTGGTTGTAGGTAATGTATGAAATCGCTATTAGTTTTTAGTTTTCTGCTTTATATGAGATTAAAACGATGGAAAAAGTGATTGGGAAAATCAATGATCGACTGTTAAAACTAAAAAAAAAAATTAAAAGCAATGACCGACTGTTATGACTAAATTATATGTTGAAAAAATAATAATTAAAATAATGATCCACTATTATGAGAAATTAAAATCACTAACGGCATATAGAAAATCAGAAATAACTAAATTAAAAGCAATGATGGAGTACAAATCGACAACTTTGACCAAATTTTAAATAACCCTAAACCGTAAACCCAAAAAACGTAAACCCCAAACCCTAAACCCTAATTCTTAAACCCTAAATTTAAACCCTAAACCCCAACTTGAACACATGCTGTGATGGGAGCATCCCCACCCTCTACTGCAGGCACAAAGAGCGTCCACGGAGGAGGAGTTAGACCCAACTTACATTGCATCAGCTGTGGCTAAATACATGTCTGCAAGTCAAGTACAAATATGTTAACATTTATGAAGTTAATCTTTAATTGCTTAAGTATTATATACAATTACTAACGAGTATACATTCTTTTAATGTAGGAAAATTGCTTCCCAACCCAAGTCGGATCCGGATGGCACCCACATGGATGACGACGAGCAGGATCTAGATGCGCTATGGAAGACGACTGAGCCAGACATGTCTCCCCTCCCCTCCTACATATTTCAGTCCCCTCCCCTCTTGGATTTTCAGCCCCATTCCCTCTCATAGCAATGACGGATTTTGATTTGTTATGTTTATGCATTCGTCCCCTCAGTTGGGTACGTGCATGTTGATATTTGTTATATATTTCTGACATTGTATAAATTTGTGTTAAATTATATGTAAAATGAGATTATTGTGTATATGTATTATTCAGGGTTGTATAATTGTTGATGGATCAGCAATTAGTGGATTTGGTTGCCTTGCGGATGAATATTTAATTTTTTGGTGCGATTTGAGTTAAAGGAAATAGGTTTGGATATTGAAAAAGTTAAAAGAAAAATATTTTTAGCGACGGATTTTTTGTCGCTAAAAGTACAAAAGAAGGATCTGTGGCTGATTTTTAGCGACGTAAATTTTTGTCACTAAAGTTATCACCGACGAATTTTACGACGGAACACCTGTTGCTCAAAAGTCTTATTCAGTTATTACTCATAGACCTTTACCGACGAAAATTCCATCCTTAAATTTATCGCAATTAACAACAGACTTTTAGCTACAAAATTTCTGTTTCTAAACGCAATTTTAAAAATGAATTTCGAAAAAAAATTATGGGAATTACGAAATTACCTTTAGCGACAGTCTGCCCCGTCGCTAATCGTAATAAATTTTAACGGTAAAAGTTGGACTTTTGTCGACGGACCACTAATTTTCGTCACTAATCTTTTAGCGATGGCCTTTTTTCCAACAGACTTTTAGTGACGGACAGTCTGTCTCTAAAAGTTTTTACCGATAGAGAATGGACTTTTAGCAACGAAAAAGTCTGTCGCTAAAAGTCTTTTTTTCTTGTAGTGTTATATAATCAGATTCTTAAATCTAAATTTTACACAACATGCTTTTGTTTATTGATATGTATATATAATTACCTTTGTTCACAGGTTTTATTGACCCAAAAAATATCTAAATATATACTTTATGCATCTTAAATGAAAGAGAGTTCAGTTTCCAATTAAATACAACTTGAATCATCTAAATCCAAAATCAGATGAATTAGACAAACTGAAATAAAGTTGAGAAAAGAAAGAAGAAAGACAAAGTATCATGTGATAAATTATACTGAATGAGGGGTCTGAAATTTAATATTCATAAGTTACATTTATGAATTATAGCTCATTATGGCTTTAAGAGGAATATATCCGTTAATGGGTCAAAAAGCTAACAACAAACACTATTTTTTTAGGATTAATTACACATATGTCCGTTGATCAAACAGAATACGGAAATACATGAAAGTTTGGACGAAAAGACTTGATTGCCCCTAAATAAAATTGAAATTTCTGATTTGCCCATGGTCTTCCTCTTTATAACCTTCCACCACAGCATCACCAGCACGGCGTCGGTGTGCCGGCACCACCTCCATCGTGCCGCTAAGGTGAAATCTTTGTGCTTCTTTCTATTGGGTTTGGGTCTACCACCTCTCGGCCTTACTTCCTTTGCTCAGGGACACTAAAGGGCAATCGCACCGTCACACACACTCCAATCGCACCACTGCAGCCCCGTTTACCCAGCCCTGCACGGCAGCCCCCTTTCATCGCGAGCCACTGTTGCGATCTTCTTTCCTATTTTCTCTCTAGACCAATAGTGGCACCACCACCATATCCTCTACGACCCACCACCATGGCACCCTTGCGGCAATACCCAACACCACCACCAACTGTCGCCTTCTTGCAGCGTGGCTGCCACGTATGGGAGATCTGGTTGTCGAGGTGGTGGGAGATCTGGTTACGACGGCGGCAGGGGTGCGGTGAGAGTATGGGTTGGGGCGCTGTCAATATCGGGGGGGGGTGGAATCAGAGGCGGGCGAAAAAGATAAGAGGCAATGGAGGTGGGCAGCGGTGGGGTGGGTTAAGGGGAAGGAGCGGCGAGCGGCGGCGTGAGTTAGCGGTTGGGGGAGAATGAAAATTAGGATTTTTTTTTATGTTATGAAAGGAAAGGTAATAACCATATTAAGACAATTTGAAAGATTTTGTAATTACAGGATTTGGAGAAAGATAGAATTAGGGTTTAAAATCTTATTTTGCAAAATGAGATTTTAAATTTTAAGAAATTATGATTGTAAATTTGAATTTAAAAGATGAGGTTTTAAATCTTTATAAAATATACTATTTGATATCGTATAAAAGTAGTATTGTCAATTTAAAAATATTTGTTAATGACATAAGCAAAAAGTCACGATTATTTTAACGGATTAATGATGAATGAACACGGTTGACGCGTTTTTAAAATTATTGGTTATGGTATGTTACATTTTGAAACTTAGTATCCTTGACTGTAATTTCAACCTAATCTCAGGAACATCGCAATAATTAACCCTCTTTCTCATGTTATAAGTTATAAACCGGCCAAAATAAGCTGCGACAAAGAGGGTCCTAGTCATTAAGGCCACAGCTACTTCTTTGGTTCCCAAGTTAACTAAGCTTGACTGCGTCATCTGTGATAACCCTATTTTTTGGTAACCCTAAAAGTGCTGTATAGGTATTGCGGAGTATATGCTAGCCTTCATGAGCCTAAGCAACTTTAGTCAATTACGCAGTACAGTGTGTTTAATAACACGTCTTAGCATTTGGTCCTTAAAACAGCCAATGATATGCACGTTCGATATTGTTGGCATTGCCCATTCTTTGTAGAGAAAGGTCTCTTGTACAATTGGACTTTCAAATTTCGGTGTTGAAATTTCTTAGACTCTTTATATCAGCTTTCTAGTTTTTTAACCTTAGGCAAGTTTTCTTGGTGAGGAAAATCCTTTTATCCGACATTGGATTCTTGCAATCATTTTCTGTGCTCACGTTGTGCTTCTGACGTCCAAATTTAGGTGTTCACAACTCTAAATCGTCCATGAGACTTCTGAATTGGGAAGGCAGTAGGTTCACATCATAATTCATCATTTTGTAAATGTAATTTCCACTTCGTATTTCAAAGTTCGCTATTGAGGGAATGCACCTCCCTTTTCTAGAGTTCATACATCAAAGAAAGGTGTCTGCTAATGAAAACTTGTTGGAATTGGGTTTTAAACCCGCGATGGAGATCGAAGCCATCTGACCCATCAGGTTTTTGGGTTTTATACCCACCCGCCCGTCCCGGTCTGGTCCGTGGCTTGGGCTTGGGCCCATCAGGCTTTATTCTTTTTGAGATAAAAATATTTTAAATAAATATATTTATTTATTTATTTTATTTTTCAAAAAGTTGCAACTTTTCCAACCAGCTTTGAAGAGTTGCACCCCTCAGTGAATATTCACTGTATAAAACCGAGTCAGTTATTTAATTTTTTCAATCCCGAAATTTCTCTTCTGTCAAAATTTGTCTGTTTTTTCTGTGTCCGAAAGAAAGAGTTATGCACTTTATTTGGTTCCCCGAGTCTGAAAATTTGGAGTGCTCCTATTTCCAGATGTAGCCGTTGTATCCCGAGTGACTATCGTCAAGAGATCGTTAGCACCGTTGCGGGACGAATAAAGTCTTAAGGATAGTGAATCAAAGTCACACATCGGTTCTCCATTGCTGTTTCTGTGATTTTGCAGTGAGTTAATTATACAGTTCTTGTTGATACTGTTTCTTCAGTTTAGTATAATATTTTTCAGCATTTTCGTACTTAGCTTTCTCTGCACTAGTATATACAAAGACTATTTTCCAACAAAACTAACATGAGAAAAAAAATAATGTAATCAGTTCTTTCTTCTCCTTCTTCTTTTTTTTTTTTCTGGTTTTTGGGAAAGATGGGCAGAAAATGTTTGATTAGTTCATCTTTGCAAGCCATTGCTGATGAGCTCACAAGTAGTCTCTGGGTGCAGTTCGCCAAATGCTACTGCTTAGAACCATAATTTCTTTCATTTTTCTTAAAAAATTGGGAGAAGGAAAGGTAAAAATAGAGAGATGACGAACATTGGTTTGTCAAGGTTATACAATCAAAGTATTTCTTTCTTTTTGCCATGCCGTGTGCACTTCTTGATGAGCTTCTTCTCTCTTAGGAATGTGGACTCTCGGATGTAGTAACATCCCCAGCTTCTGTTTCGGCTGAGGTACGTTGTGGAGTCTGTGAATCTGACATTGCCAAGCATCACAATTTATAGCTCAAGGTCACAACAAGCATGGATTTAGACTACTCCCTACATTGTAAGTGCATTTGAATGCATGTGTGGCAATACACAAGGCATTCATACTGTTTCAACAAATGAAAAAGAACTAGGCAAGTATTCTCATGAAGGACTAGTTGGTAGGAAGAAAGTTAAAAAAATATACCAATAACCTTGCACAAGGGGCAACCAGATAATGATATCACAGGGAAGGCACATGTGAAGAAAACAAAATTTCACATTGGACATCAGTCATAGAACTTCAAGGCATATCATGGCCAATTGGTATAGTTGGTATAGCATTATTGAGACAAGATATAGTAAGTTTCTTCGTATTCAATAGTCTTGGTATGTGTTTACTGTAATTGTAGTGTCCGCATTATGGTTATGGAAACAGAATTTACAGAAGTTGTGTAGTGCACATCATTTCTTTGAAGGGACTTTTGACATCAACTGGTAACTTTTTTTTTTTTGGTTATAATCAACTGGTAACTTTCTTACCATGTTAGCATCATTTCGCTTGTTGAATGCATGCCTTAGCACAGCGCCATAAGCAAGGCAGGTTATAGGTGGGGTTATGTCCAAAGTAAAGTTAGCTTTCTGCATGGAAACTGAATTCACACTTTAAATTTTCTTTTAAAAACCTCTTTTCTTGTCAAATGGCTCAAAAACATTCCTTAAATTACTTTTGGCTGAAAAATGAAACACGAACCATTAAAGTACATATACAAATTGGATATAAGTAAGTCCTCAGTTTGCCTCTTATGCTTGGTGTGGGCATGTCCTCCTATGAATTGAACATGATTTTGGGTTGGGCATTAAGTTTTTTCATGGTATCAAGTTAAAGTAACAGTAAATAATAAATTGTGAAAAAAGAGATTAAACCAAATAAGGTGTACGAAAACCTTGGAAAAGGCTATGTCGAGATCGAAGGGAACAAAACTGCCCTGAAAATAAACAGAGCACCTCGAAACAATTTGGGAACCGGTCCAAAATCCACAAGAACTGGTCAAAAAATGGCTCAACCAGTCTAATGTGAACCAAGTCCAACCGTGGAGCAGGGAGCCGAATGGGAGCCCAAAAAGGAAACTGTGTAGGGACATGGATGAAGCTGAGCCGCATGGAGAAAAGATCGGGACCGGTCTGACACGTCGTTTTTCAAGCGACACGTCTGGTGGTGGTTTTCGATTATCTTGATGACGTTGAGTAACGCTCAAAAGGCACGATGTACGTAGTGCTTATAGACCGCCAAGGTTGAGGATAGAGGTTCTTTACTTTTATTCTTGTATCGTAATTCGAACAAGATTTTTTATTCTCATCCTCATGCCATAGTTCGGATAGAGGTTTCCAGCATTCTTGGTCATTACCTAATGCTATGTTCCATGTGGAAGAGGTGATAAGATGTATATCTCACATCAGTTGAAAATAATGATGGGTTTGCTCCTTATACCATGTGTGCTTATTATTCCTATAATAATCGTGATTTTGGTTGGAACATCACTCTTTAAGGTGGATAAGTAGGTAATAATGAAGATGTTCACAACATCATTCAATTCGTTTGGCAAAGGTGGATGCCACTAACAATAATCCCATCCATGTTTACGTGGAATATCTTTTCAAGGCTCAATTAAAAAGTGGCAAATATGACATTTTTATCTAACACCTTCACACCCAACAGATAACTAAAATTATTTGTGAAAGAAGGCTGTTTTCCATGAAGAGATCAGAAATGTGTGTTCAATTCAATGGCTAGATCCCCCTTTTCTTTAACGAGTTCTGAAATGAAAAGCTAGCTTATTTTACCAAAACAACGAACAAAAACTCATCAATTCACCAAATTCAGTGACAGTTTCAATACAATGATGACTAAAGCAAAACCTTATTTAACCATGACATAGTTCAAGGGAGGAGTTTGCAAACTGCAGTAAAGCCTATTCTTCATCTTAACCTCAAACCAATGCCATGTCACTTAACAGGGACAGTGGACCTCTCCAAATAAAGCCACTCCACTGAACCTTCAGAACCAACCAATATATCAGAGATGTTGAATTCACATGCAGAGTCACTGTTGTTTATACAGCCTATCTGACATATGATTTTCAACTGACCCATCCATATATAGTCACAGCATAAACCAGACAGCTCAGGGCACATGGCTAGGCTTTTCCAAGTGGCCCCCCATGCTGCATCTTACCCTAATCCTCAGATCTGTGGGGTGGCTATATACATATACATGCATGCATGTATATATAAATCTTCTTGCGTGCTAAACGTATATATATTTGCATATTAATCCAGCATAGTCAACCTATATTGGCCTTTCTACTGCAAATTTATAAGCCTTTTCGTTCACCCCCTATAACTATTTTGCCCATGATACAAGTCTTTGATAAAATTCTAGTACGCCCTTCTCATCAATTTCTCTCCATTATGTCAACCCAACCTGGGACTCTAACGGTTTTCGCTACTATATTTTTCATAATGTATGTCTCATAATTAGTTAACCAATTGCAAACATCAAATTGGCAGGAGACACATTGAGATCTCTTCTGTTAAGTACATGTTACTTGCTCCCAAAGATTTGCAGTAGATCTGTACGAATCTGTTTTTGGCCATTATAACTTATCATTCACCTTCACAATTATAATGCCGTACATCATACATTATCGTTGTACCTGTTATATATGTGCAGTTCGATATCTTAGAGAGCCAGAGTATCTTACGCACTACATACAAAATCTGACACATATTCATTATTAGTGAGAAAGTAAAATTGAAAGAGAATGGGGTAAGATAGTTACCAGTCGGAGAAGGAAAGGGATGCCTTGTTGGTTGAAGTAATGTAGGAGGTGGGGAAGGATTGGGGGAGAAGGACCCCTCCATCTGCGTCTGCGTAGGGTAGTACAAGTAAGATGGCCCTTGGATGCGTTGCCCATAGGGTGCACCAGAAAATGTTCCCCTTGGAGAGTATCCGTAATAATATGGGGATGATCCCATGGTTGAAGTTGACCCTCCATACAGTTGGTGATAGTATTGTGGTTGCTGAAGTTGTGGGTTGTATATTGTCTGTCCAATACCCTAAATCGATGAAAAGTCGTCACATCTCTGTGTTTATGCATGATTTCACCTCCAGCTTGTGTTGCATGAGTCGCATGTGTTTCAGAGAACTATTGTCAAATCATGAATGACTTTTTTTTTTCTTATAAAAAAATCTTAAACACTTTAATAAGAGAACTAGCTTAAAAAGTACGGAGTACAAAAAAAGTGTAAGCTCCATCGCTACGCTGATAAAATGTCATTTCCACAACAATTTTGACTTTCACAAAATCGACTTTAACTATATATATGTCATATTGTACCTTACCAACTCATCTTGTTATCCTATCATTTCAAAACTGAGAACTGATTAATGTGCATTCTTCTCTGTATATCATATGAAAACACAAGTACCGTCTGCGATCAGAACATGTGTGCGTGGGTGGTGGGTGCCCAGAGAGATCGAGGAACTTACTTGGTGGTATCCATAATCAGGGGGGTAGGTTGCATACCTGCAAAAGAAAGATTTGTAAGTTGCTTAACAAGGATACGTCGTGATTCATAATAGAGTGAAGAGACTATTCCATGTGGTAAAATGTCGTTGTCGATGTAATCGCTACTTCCACGAACGGTAAATAACTTTTTGTCCACCAATGATTGATAACTTGTTGCTCACAAGCTTCATCTACGTTCCACCAAGTAACCACTAAAAGTGTACTCCACGAATGGAAAATAACTTTTTGTGCACCGATTGTTTACAAATTCTTCCTAGCAAGCTTCATATGTGGCAACAAGAAACCACTAAAAGCGTCTTTAATTACGACTTGCTACTTTGAAATATATAATAAAAAATTATACGTTTGGCTCATCTTTTACGTGAAAATCGGCATTCGAGGTTAGAAAAACTAAAGAAAATAAAACATTTCTCGACAAAAGATTTAGTCTTGGTCAGTCGTCACTCCAAATTGGCATATCCATGCGTCAACTTGGCCTACAACACTTGGCTCCTACGTGTGTAAAGCAACTGACACCAACCATATTGTTAGTTATGGTGGGTTCTGAAATTAAATATTGTCATAAATAAGGATATCATGATCCTATAATTTTCTCCAAAGACAGACATATTCGGACAAAATAGTGTTCTTCGTAGCTCAAGACAATTAGCGCCTGCAGCTTCTCCTTGGAAATGGCGACTTGTGTGTGTATTATTTGACTATATTAAGCTTCTGTGTCTGCAGTTGTTCTATCCAAGAATAGGTATGCATGCATGAGACACACACACACGTCTGTGCCGGCAACCAACGAAGGCTCCAAACAAGTACCTAGCTATTGAAAAGACCAAGACATCATTGCCGGATACCAATATGAACTTTCAAACTTCATGCATATGCAAGGCTTAATGAAGTTAGTTTCTATCATTCACCATGTACGTAACTTGTTAGGAAAAGAGCCACAAAAAATTGTGCCTAAAAGTCTTTAATGATTTATTATAGTGACTTAATTAGTGATAATAGTACTTTAATGCTAAAAGTGCTATCACACGCGCTACAGTACCTTTTAGCAAAAAAAAAATTTTGGCTGCTACCCCGGTTGGAGGAATCTTCCTCCTACCCCTTATATAGCGACAATCAATTGTCTTTAAATGTTTCTAGTGGCTTTAATTTAGTGACGCTAAAAAAATGCTGCTAAATTTTGTTGTCGTTTGAAACATTTAGCTACTATTAATTGTCACTATACATAGGGTTGAAGGAAGATTCCTACTACCCGGATAGGAGCCAAACTTTGTTCAAAAAAAATTGTGAACTAACCGAGCTGTTGAAAACATCTTAGAAGCTTTCTTGGGTGAAAGCATGTAAAGGTATGAGAAAGAATGGTTCGGAATAAAATCTTTGTGAGCCTACAAAGCTAGCGAAAACAGCGAAATCTCAAAACACAACGAAGTGGCATGAAAAGATTATGTTATTATGAGATTTGGATATCAGCTACAACGTACATCATATACTCCACTGTTATTTCAAACGGGATAGTTGTAAGTACTTTCATATCAATGAGGCGTGCGATTCTCTTGATATGGGATCAACAAGCGGAGATAGATTGAACTGTGTAGCTGAGATTTTTGTTTCTTCATCCATACGATCTGTTAAGTGGGAACATTCTTACGGGGTCGTCATCGCCCATGATATGCCAATTGGCAAGGCTAATATAGTAATTTCACCACCAGCTGTGTATCTTATTCTCTCTAAGCACCCAGTTAGATTAGCATTGTCTTGCAATGATAGAGTTGGGTCAAATATTTCTCGATTACAATCGATTGCGTCAAAGTCGCATCGCGGGTGCCCAACACCTAGTGCTTAATTATTGTAGGGCTAGTATAACCAGCTCTATGAAGTTTTGCTGATCGAACAGACCAAAGCTTTTGGTATATCAACACGCTAATGTGGTAGCTTGTCTCCCACTTGAGGCCTAGTATACTGTAGAGAATATGAAATACGATGACTAAGCGGGTCAAGTTAGACATTATTCATGCAAGAGGATGCGGAGTGCCTCAGTCTTGGTGCAAATATCATTACCCTTTGACAAACGATGTCAATAATTTTTCGACACAACAGCCATTTCGGATGTATATGTCCCTACTCCACTCGGGTACAAATTTCTCATAAGTATTTATTTAGGGTGTCAAGAAAATACTCATGGCTTAACTAGCCCGACTTAACCAAATAATATTCCTAGGCCACAATATTCGTTTCACTTGTTTGTGAGGAAAACTCAAAGACTATCTCAGTTCAAATCATGTACTACGAAAAGATTGGCTCAACCATGGATTTTGCTACGGGTTTAAGAGGGTCATTAGCTACAGAGTTTGCTATCTTCTGCATGCATGTTCAATTTTGTAAGTACAATTTCACTCATATAGTATACTGCATTTCTAGTTTCCTAGCTATAAGGATTGAGTACAAAATTGAAATCTAATATGAAGTATCAATCGACGATAAAACTAACCACTAATTAATGGAGCATAAATAGCACAACCATATTGGGGCTAGAATTATGAAGGGTAGAAACATTTTATGCAGAGCGTCACAGAAGCATGTAAATCGCTTCGACATTTGCCAACTCATATGCACAAATGAGTTTATTTATTATTGATCTGCCAACACCAACTACATTGAATAAAAATGTACGGATGGGCTTTAAAAGGGCAAACGCAGTAAAAATGTCTTTGCCGTATTAGTCAGTGATGCCTTCTTCTCTACTTCATTTTTGTTTTTCATTACATTTCTCGCTTCTGGCTGTGCTCTTCATTTTAATTTAGTTAGTCCCCATGGACCATTGGTGATATGAACAGAACCAATGCCAATTTATAAGCCTTTTTAAACTTGAAAGAGAGCAGAAAAAGAAAGCAACTTACCCATAAGGTGGATAAATGACAGGAGGAGGTGGTGGTGGGGGAGGAGGAGCTAATGGAGTTGGGACTCCACCATAGGCTGATGATGTACCTTGTGGCACAGCACCTCCATGATAAACTGGAGTACCTCCTTGTCTTCCTATACATTATCCCAAATAATTCAAAAAACAAAGAGCAAAATGCTTTTCAGTCTCAATGTTAAGTTGATGAGAAATTCAACTTATCCATCACATAGATGAAACAAGATAGAATGTATAGACCTCGAGGAGGTGACGGTCGAGGCCTGCCCAATGAAGCAATGTTACAGTTTGCTCTTCTACCATCAATGACAGGATTTGGATCAGCACAAGACCTTCTTGCAGAATCAGCTTCACGAAAAGTCACCTGTTAACTAGCAGATCATATCATCAGAAACTCTAACCTCGTGAATATGGCGTTTTAGTCATCCATAACTGGAGAATGTGAGTATGGCGTAAAACTTACAAAACCGTATCCTTTAGACTTCCCGGTGCTCTTATCGGTGATTATTACAGCTTCAAGAATGTCCCCAAACTGCTCGAAATAGCTGCGCATGACATCGGTCGGCGTCTCCCAAGCCAGTCCCCCAACAAACAC
The DNA here is from genome assembly GCA_033065855.1 of Escallonia rubra. Classification (NCBI taxonomy): domain Eukaryota; kingdom Viridiplantae; phylum Streptophyta; class Magnoliopsida; order Escalloniales; family Escalloniaceae; genus Escallonia; species Escallonia rubra. Next base: position 331,057 of record JAVXUO010002517.1, read on the forward strand.
TTTTGTAAAAGTTGTATCACCAAACGGTGATCGATAATGCTGGTATGCCATTGCATCTATATTTCATCAAGATCCAATAACTTGCATGTGTAGCAATGTATACCCTTCTTTGTGCATGAAGTAGTCTCTTTTCATGCAAACCTAGCTTCTTCTTCTTTCTCTTTCTCTCTCCTCTACCTCCATCAATCCTCTCCTCATAGAAGTACACAGAGAGAGGGAGGGAGAAAGAAATGGAGATACAGATAGAGATAGTTCACCGATGTTATAGTTGTTGTTGTTAATGTTTGATTGGTTGTCCTGACTAAAAGAGAAAGGGGTGGTGGTGGTGGTGGTGAGATCGAATCCGACAGCTGCAAACTCTTATTTGCTGTTTATGAGAAGGGGTGGGGGGGGGATGCTTTGTATATCGAATGACAGCTGCGTGACTAGGGGGCACTTGAGTCTTGTCCTCCCTGTCTTCCGCATTAATATACCCTCCCACTCTCCAATCAATACCCTCTCTTTTCCATCTCTTCCCTAGTTGTCTTTGTGTTCTCTTCTCTGTGTTTTCTTCTTGCTTTGGCCCCGATCTTATGTCTTCGCAGCCCTTTAATTATATCAATCAGCTAAGCAGCCTTAAACTATGTCAAATGATCAGCTAGCATACTTTTCTTCCTCTCTTCATTTTAATACTTGAAGTATAGTTGTCCGTCTTTAGCTGTTTTGAAACCAGTGTATTTCACATCTGTTCCGATTGTGGGCTCTGCATAACAATTCGTGTGGGCTTCCCGTCCATTGTCATCCTATTGTCGATCACTTGCCTCGTGAGAGGAAATTAAATTTCCGTTGTAGCCAATAGTCACGTACAATGACCCGTGCATATGTTACAGTCGTGCACAGCAACATCTACACAATCGCAAATATGGTACAGTCGTATGAATATCAAAATTTCACTATACAACTATGGAGAAACTGATCAGTTCCTTTAAGAAAACACAATCAAGTCAATGCGGACTATATACAAGATGGATTTAAGCTTGCAAATGATTCAATGTTGGACATTTCTTATTACCATCGTATAGTTGTTTATCAAAACAATGTTGTGAACATCACAGTTAGTTTAGCTTTTCAGGATCCGGTGTTTTCATTACTTTGTCCAAGGATAAATGTTTTCAGATCATTTCGGACGCAATGCGTTTGGAATCAAAGCATTCCCACATGACCCCATGTGCCTATTCCTCATCAGTCTCATGATTTCACATAGCTAACTCTTAAGACAGCCGAAAGAGGTTGACAGAACAATTGGTATTAATTAATCTAATCTTGTACTTGATATAAAAAAATCAGCGATAAGATCGAAACTCTGTCTAACTGTATAACTAACACTATGGGATCACCAACTTTCCCTGGTCAAACATCTTAACAGAGAGCTGATCTCGTATTATTATTATACTATGTATGTGATTGGTAGACCATTGTATTGTCCAAACTCCATAAGAAGCTAGCCTCTCATTGACTTTGAATTGAAGTAATCCTCCCATTCCCACCCGAAAAAACTTTCACAGTAACCGCCCGACTGATAGTCCCATAACTTTTAATCGTCTGTCTATCTTCTCCATCGTAGTTTAGCTTGAAATTTGTAGCAGGTAACCAAGGGTTCAAATTTTTAGACTTTATAATTTCAAGGAAGTATGAAAAATCAGTCCGTAGAAAGAAGAATTTAAAGAAGGTTTAACAGCCCTATATAGTTCCTTTCATTGGCCACTGTGAAGCACGGACACTTCAAAATGGGAGGAGTATCAGGGTCAGGTGCGCATCGGACACGGGTGCGCCTCGGGTGCGTGTCGGGTGCGCACCCATGATTTTCCATTAATTTTTTTATTTTCCGAAGTTCGGGTGCGGCTCAGGTGCGGTTCGGGTGCGTATCCGACACTTCGGGGGCTGAAACATAATTTGTAGAAGATATTTCGGGGGTTGAAACATAAAACTTAATTTTTGTGGGGGGTGAAAACATAAAATAATTTAACTAACCAAATTAGGGCACACGACTCAGATAGAGAAAGAGAGATCGCAGCAGCCGCGACTTCCCTCGACACCGGCGATCTCCCTCGACGTCGGCAACCTCCCTCGACACCGGCGACGTCCCGCGACACCCATCGAACAGCCGCGACCACCCACAACCTCACCGAACAGCCGCGACCACCCACGACCTCACCGAACAACCGCGACCACCCACGACCTCACCGAACAGCCGCGACCACCGAAAACCATCGGGGGACCTCCGGCGACTACCGAAAATCTGAGAGGAGACACTGGAGAGAAGAAGAAGGAGAAGAAGAAGGAAGAAGAAGAAGAAGAAGAAGAAGGAGGAGGAGGAGGGGACTTCTGGCGACCCACTGCGTCGTCCCCCTGCGCCGAGTCCCGGAGACCCACTGAGGCGAGCGCCGTGCGCCTTCTTCCAGAGAGTCGACCCGTCGATGTGTGAAGTTATCTTCTTATGATTGATGTTATGTTATATTATTTACATATTATTAGTTTTGTTATATTATTTAAGGACCCCCAATGTTAAGTTATTACATAAATCAACCCCAGCATTTCATAGAAATAGAAGTGATACCACATAAAAGCTTTATTATGTTCAGTTTTACAATTTTAATATTTATAGAACAACCCATTAAACTTAACTAATTTGGTTGAAAGCTTTAAAATTTACAAAAGAACCCATTAAACTTAAAAACTCACTACTTTGTTTGGAATATTAATATCTTTTCACATATATCAAACACATATATTATGATTATTAAGATTTAAATTGTTTAAAAATTAAATACTAAGTATATATAATTAAAAAAAATATTTATAAAATATGCCGTATCCCCGCCGCACCCGTATCCTAGAATTTTTAAAAATGCCGTATCCGCGTATCCGCACCCGTGTCGTATCCGCACCCGCACCCGAGTCCGTGCTTCTTAGATTGGCCACATTCAACGTTGCCTCTTTGAAGCTACACCGTTATGCAGAGAGTAATAAGGCAAGGTAACATCGAGAGGGCGGGCGAAAAACTAAGCCCTAATTATAGATGGTGATCCATGAAAACAATCACATCTCAGCACTCCACAAGTTAGGTTTACAAGTGTCCGCTGATCATCTATCTCACCCACAATGTGCCAGCCCTTTTAATATATAGGTCTCAGTCATAACAAGAAGTTCATAGTGAATTATATGCAAGTAAATGCTGTGTCGCTAGGTGATTATGGTCAAGGATAAATGACTGACTTCTCGGTAACGAGACACACAAGACCCCATGAACTCCACTGGCTGACTTTGTCCATGGCCAGGACTTTGAACATCTGCGAATTCCCACACGAATTTCCCTCGAAACACTCTCCTTGACTTGGAAACACAAGTTTGTCATTCCCTTGTTATAAAGCCTAAACCCTTGTTTGTTTAACAGAACATACACAGATTCCTGTTGAACTTTTCATTCGGTAAATATGTCACGTATACGGACACATATGTCATATATACACAGACAAATGTCGAGATTGAGATCGAGAGGGAGGCACAAGGTGGTCATTATCGAAGCTTGTTGCCAGCGTTAGGGACGAGGAGAGGGGCCTCTAGTTTTATGTGTACTGTACAAGTCCGTGAACTGGCAGTAGTCCTTCCCACGTGGGGTCATATCACCAGTTGAGAAGAATTAGCTGGCTTTCCATCTACTTTAATTTGATATTATGGGCGACCCAGAAACCCATCAAGCCAACACCCACCAAGCAACCAATGAAAGAGGAGGGTCGTTTCTTTTTAAGGCTGCAAACCTGTGTACAGGGAAGGAGAAAAGGTCCATTTCCAGACCCAGGTTGAGTTGCTTTGAGCAAACAAAGCAAAATGTCTGGATATTATTCCTTAAAAGTCTCCCACTTATGGTAGTCATGCTTCGGTTTCAGTCCTCCCACCCACCCTCAAAAGCATAGAGGACCATTTTGCCTCTATAGTGATAACCCCCTGTTCATGCCACTACTTCAAAAGCTTCATATATTCTTTCGATCACTTTCTCATCTTGATTAGGCTGCCTCACAAGATTTTATATCTCCACATATGATCACAATTTTTGTGCAAATTAGGGTACCATGTGATTTATTACATAATTTCGAAAGTATTCTCTTGTGTGTGCAGCTACCCTAATTTTACCTTGGCGCTTAAATTTTCAAAGGGAAAAACAACGGTTTTACGACGTAACAACGAATAACCGTTATATTTTTTCCTCAACATTCCGAATTTAGAAGAAAGTTCAAATGTTAATTGCAATTCTTTGAAGGACATGTCATTACTCAACAAAACGTTGTGATTCCTTTTCTACACTTAAGGTTTAGTATTAGTCACCTTAACAAGTTTTAGCTAATTTGCCATGTATATACAGTAAGTTGACAACTCAAACATATTAATTCCTGGATTATTAGTCTCCTTATGTAACTGGGTTTTAGTGTCTACATCAACCAGTTTGTATATTAAGTACATAACGTCTAATGTACCCTATGAATGGTGTAGTTACACTATCATGTACCCTGATCGTGTCTTGCACTCATACTTTTTCGATTGGCTTGTACCACGCATGACTTCCTACAGAATTACTACATTTATGGGTGCTCTACTTTCTTTTTCCTTCGTTCTTTATTGAGGGAGGGAGGGGGGGGGTTCAAACTTATTAATCGATGTTAAGACAACAAACATTTGCATTCCTTTGAGCAATGCCGGAGCGAGAATTATGTGAGGAGGCAGATCTTGCTATCGCTTTATTATAAATTATATAAATTGTTCCGGACAAATAGGTAACCTGAAGGTCTACAGAGTTTGTACAATCATACAAATGACTAAATGCTTGTCGCGGTCCACTATACAAATACTATACATGGACACTCGCACGTTAGGTAAGGTTAACATTTAGAAATTCATTGCGATCTCGCCAATATAGGATCTTCATTTATTTGGAACAGATGGCTATTTAATCAGTTATAATTGGAAGTCGATAAAAAAATATGTTGACCATTTCATCCTACTGAAGTTGGATGGTTTGTAAGTGCTCTTTAGGCCACACACTTGCGAGACAACCCCCCCTCGATCAGAAGCTAAAATCCATGTTCATGTTTAGGACAACATCCTAATTTGCGTCGAAATGACCTGTGGGGGCCTATGGGCTCCAACACACATCTGGAACAATAGCGACATTCAAGTGAATTTCCCAACATTACACGGAGCAGGGAGTCACGTCCACTCCATCCCCATCAAAGTCCACGTACATTTGTCACCTCAAAAGAAGTGCATAATCACAACTTGAATTGATATAAGGATTGACTTCATATTCATTATGGACTTGTTCATGAAGAACAAAATTGGCCACGATGTTATAGGAGACTCTTCTACAGGAATGGATGGACTAGCCAAACCCTAGAAGAGGAAGCATTTATCATATAGGGGAATTGTAGCTCATAGAGAGTGGATTTAGCTCGTAGTAAATGAAATTTAGACAAAAGGTTTGAAAACATTCATAGTAAACATCGATATCCTTGTTAAGGACCTTGTTTCTCTGCAAAAGGTTTGAAAACATTCATAAGTACAAAATATTTAAAATCAGCTTTCAAAAGCTAAAGGTTAATCAAGTGTAAAATTCGAGAATTATGATTTTGAGCCCATCCCATGTTAATTCTCAAAAGCGTGTTCTAAATTAAGAGATTATCATATTCCAAAATAGCTTTAGAAATTTTTAGCATGCATAATCAATTACCATATGAAAAAAGTTGCTAAACATAAAAATAGCGTAAAGGTGCTTGGATAAAAATTGCATAAAGTAGTGTGACAAAATGGCCAAAAACTATATTAGTATGAGGCTAAATCCAATGTTTTGTGCTAAATTTTCGGCACCTGGTCACTGAAAAAGATACATGAATTTAGTTTCACTAGGCTGCAACTTGGGCGGGCTGGACAGGTCTAAGGGCCGAACCATGCCCAGCCCACTCTTGGAAACTGGTGTCTATGTCCAGCTCATCTCATCTACAGGGCAAATAATGTTTGTCCATGCCCGGCCCATGAAAATTTTGGTAGACATGGGCTGGACACAAGTTGTCAATGGTTACAACTTAATTTTGATTTACTTAATTTTTAAGCTTATCGATAACCATCGAAGTTTACTAATATGTATAATGAGGAAAAGTATAGTGAAGTGTCATAATGAGTTTCAATATAAGCATGAAAATAAATATTTTTAGGACCAAAAAAAACACAGACAAAAAGTATCTGGGTGCATTAGATAAATTTTTTAAACAAGTAAAGTACAAAAAGTAAACTTAGTAGGCTGTGCTTCTAGTAATTAACAGTTTAAAAATCTTCCATAATCATTAGTTACCAAATTTTCTCCAATTTTGAAGTTTGAAGACAAACGGGGAAAGTTGGGCAAAACGACGGATTAATGGGGTGAGAGAGGCTCGAACTCTCGACCTCAGGATTACTCAGAAGCTATGAGACCTACGCGCTAGCCAACTGCGCCACCACCCCATGGATGTCTTAAGACATAAGAAAATGTTAATGGCCTGGCCTGAGATGTTAAAGTGTCTAAATTCACATCTTCTTATTTTTCAGGTTTTGCAAAGGTCAGAAATCAGTTTGTGTATTGTGGTGCATGATCTTGGTCACTCAAAAGTGACAAAGGTCAGAAATAACATGCCGCTTCGTATGAGATACGACGTCATGAATGATATTCAGACAGAACTTTTGACAGAATGTTGTAAGCAAACCACGGAGTATCATTTTAGCGTCATTAAGGGTTCTCTAATTAGCACTCTCCAATGCTCTTATGATACTCCTAAAATTTGTGTGCGCAGAGATAGTAGTTGCTTGTGGTTGTACAACAATGAGATAAATCTATGGAAAAAAGGGTGCGAGCAAAGATTTCTTCGATGTTATGGCTAGAGAGAGGCTAACAATGATCTGTCAAAGTAAACATGGGTGAGTAAGAGTAAAAACTTATTTGGTATTGATTCCGAGATGGTCAGACAAGTTTAATCTTGAAGAAATTGCATGCTTATTTGTTTGTCCAATGCCAAATGAGCTTATAAAAACTTAATAAAAGTTACTAAATAGAAATGAGCTTATAAAAACTTAATAAATCCATGTTCCAAGAAAGTATGGAATTCCACAATTGATTTGTTTCGGAAACCATGTTTGTCAAATCAAACCAAATTACTTTCTCATTTTAACACAATGACAATGACTCATTTTTGCCTTTAACGGGTAATCGCCGTCCACTCAAGTTAAGCTCCGTCTTGAAACCATGGACTACACGGACACAAACTTCACAAAGCAATGCATTTATCAAATTCAAAGTGTATTCTGCCACGAAAACGCTCCTATGTAATCAATTTTTTTAACCAGATCTCTGAAACTTTTTAATCGTTTTACTTCTGTGAGATTACGTTCAGTTATTTTGATCCAAAAACCTCCGGCTAACATTTGAAGAGGATTTTGCTCTTACACTTATTGACTATGCTATAGCTAGATAGATTTTGATTGGCAAATTTAACTCACTTTTTGATAGTAAGTTCACAAGGAAATATTTCTCTCTTTTACAGACAAAACCTCTCATGTGCTAACAACTGCCTTCACTTTGAAAATTTTCCAAACAAAACATGGACCCATATATGCTCTTCTGTACAACGTAAATCTGCTTCTTCTTCTTCTTCTTTTTTTTTTTCTTTTTTTTCACTTTCTTACATGTCAAATTTTGGGGAATACATTAGTGAATTTTACCATAAAGTGAAAACCATTTTTTTGTTTTAATATGAATTGAATATTTGTATCATTTGCAGTATAATAAACCCAAATAAGACCAGAAGAAATTCATAACCTATAGAGCCCAACTATGTCGTTTTTCGGAGCCCAAATTCGCTTTTTCCTCTTTACGTCATATCGATTGCGATTTACCAAAAGTGGAGAAATTGGGCTTGGTAGGCCCGCCCAACAAAAAAAAAAAGCTTTGGTTAATTCCATATATGAAACAAAATGGATTTAAAAAAAAAATCTCAAAGTGATTCTTTCGTGTTTTCGACAACTTTTGAATTTCTTAATGTAGAGTTATGTATAAGTGAAGATATACTTACACATTTTTTCGTCGGTTTAACTTTAGAATTACAGTTCAAATGTAAAGAATCAGTTACAAGAGTAGGCAGTTCAGGCATCTAATCTCTTGAGCATTTCCACTTTGTAAATTCCTGCAAAACTAAACCTACCGGCTTCAAGTCCCCATATGGTAAATTGCGCAAAAAGTAACATAAGAATGACGCACGCCCTAACGGAACCATATTACGCTGCAAAAGTTACGAATGGCGATAATTTGAAGATCATAATAATTAATAAAAACCGTAAAATTGGGGACATTTTGGAATATCATATTTGAAGTTAAAAACTTTGGGAAGATACATTGAGGGCTTGTATTTCAGATACCATCATAAATGGAGATAACTGGGGACTACACTAATTGGAAGAAAATAATCTTGTGGTCCTCAATCAAAATATGTTATTGCAAAAATTACTCATTGGGCTCTGCTTTGTGATTCTACAATATTTCCACGCAATTCTTTTCTATGGGCTAGTTTGAGGCCCAAAAATACGGCCCATAAGTTCTAGCAGACTTTGGAGCCACCAATGAAAAGCTGGAAGGCCTATCTCCTAATGCATATCTTACTGGGGAGAGGTGAATTTCACTACAAAAACTTTGGTTTGTCATTGTTTAAGTTGTTCTTATTCAATTTAACCTATCCTTTTGTTTAGTGGTAATACACTTATAGTGATAGTCTGAGGGAAATTAGTTTTGTGATGATGTTAGGGGAATTACATTTTTATGGAAGAGGGCGGAACTGTAGATAAGAGTGAGTCTGGTTCGGTATTAGGCTTGCAAATTTTTTAACCCGACTGAAGTTGGACGACTCATCTTGGCAACACATATGATTGAACGGTGCTCCTCGAGTATCATAGCCTCTTGATACAATCAGCTGGTTGCGGTAAACGATTTTCATTCTAAGAAATCGGTAGAAGTTCGTACAACCGAATTCATTGGTTGTCATTAAATTTTGTCAAGAAGTCTTTTTTTTAGCAATAATTTTTTTTGTACGGAAAGGAGTTCAATGGTAGAAGTATCATTAGCAAAAGGGTAATCTTGACATGCATAAATCCGTCTCCCACCTGCCTTTGGGAAATTCCTTAAGAATGTGCGGTCAATGCTAACTCGAAGTACATCCAGATCTCCGCTTCGCTAAATCCGTCTAACCAAAAAATTATCAATTAAAATGACCCGAACTTTAGGTCTTCATTCTGTCCTCCATACGTATTTCAATAATATCATAAAAACTTTTCAACATACCGAGTGTCGGTGCTTCACTAACCGACGGCACTAATTTATGAAGCCTACTCATTCAATCATTGTCAATTTCGTAAACCAAATGGATGAATCATACAGCTTCCCCCACCCAGTTTGTGTGGGCATTTAAAGATGAACTGATAAAGAAAAAGTGGTCCTTTTTTTCCATTCTGGGTTTTCCTTCCGTTTCTCGCTAGTAATGGCTTGCGGTTGGTGTAAGCCAAGTGCAGTACTTCAATTATCCAGTTGCTTTCTTTATCAAGATCCTCACCAGTTCAACTTCATGTTTCAACTCTTTATATAACTACATCACATCCGCATGGGGTAAACAATTGGGAAACATTAGCAAGTGTAATAATTGAGAGGCGAGAGTAATACAAAATAATTGCATTATTTACAGCTGGATGCCATCTAAAACTCATGTTAAATGAGTTTAAGCGACAAAACTTTAGTGTTTACGCTAAAAGCGACGGATCACTTGACAATGGCGAATGTCGTCCATCCGGCCTCGGCGGTGGTAACTCCATCTATTTGGATACAGAAAGAATCCACTTTTAAATGACTTGATGATGTTTGGTAGCTAACAAAAGGAGTGCGACCCCAAGAAAGGCCACTCATTCTATAAGCAAAATGTTTGCCATATGCCGCTAAAAATCTTTTCACAGCTTTAAGTGCTAGAACTTCTTCATTGCAAAGACTCTTTAGCGACAAAGAACATTCCAGCGGTAATTATGGTTATAGCAAGGATACTCTTCTGACTTTTGGCTATGATTACCCTAGGCATTGCATCCATCTAAAATTTGTTGTTGCAAGTATTTTGACTTTCTATCTCTAATAATTTGAAAAATCATCATATTATTTTCATCGCTAAACGACTTGCGATTGAATCCCCTCAGAATTTATTTCAATTTATTGTCGTCATCCGTGGTTGGGCCTACACACTAAGACGTTCACTTTTTACTCCAACCCTTTTTCTACGACCACAACATCGCTTAAAGTCGATCACCGACGCATTTTTTGGCAGCAATCGTTAGCAAAAGTGGCACTAAAAACATTCAATAAAACAGGGGATGATCAAAGTATTTTCCAACCTTTGCTGGGATGACATGAGCAATGTGTCACAGGAAGATGTCTGAGTGGAGCACCAGGCATATATATGGTGGTGACCGGTGAGGGTGGTCCTGATGGCAAAGTGGCATGTTACTTGTTTCGTTTATACAAGTCATGAAAGTACAGTATCTTTTGCAGCTTCATTTCCAAGAGAAATGATGGACGTACACGTCCTAAAGCTTTACACAATGGGTTAAAAGGAGACTTTTCGATCATGCAAAGTCCAAGTGGTCTGCATGGAGCGATTGATTCTCCTGATCCGCAAGTGATAAGAAATTGTGGAGCACTTTAATTGTGCACGGCTTTAGTGCCTAGGATTAATCAAACCTTGTGGATAAGGCCATCACTTGGAACCACCGAGAGCCCTGATGGTGCCTAGAGTCTTTTCTCACCAAACCTCTTGGAAGTGAGCATACTCTCACCCCTCCAGTGGTCAGGAGAATGGTTAGTCCTTTTTTTCAACAAATACTTAGAAAAGAAAAGAGGAGATTGAAACAAATAAAAAAAGAGAGAGAGAAAAAAAAATCTATAATACATAGACCACCCAAACACACATTTCTTTCTGCGTGTACTTGCGCGCGCCTGTGCGTGGAGGCACAGACGAACCACACCCAAACACACCCTGCGGTCACGACTAACGACCCTAGTTCTCCCCCCCCCCCCCCCACCACCACCACCACCACCACCACACACACACACACACACACTCTTTGTTGTTGTCCTAGTCGATTTGCAAAAAGTGGAAGGGTAAGAATTCTTGCCCTTTGAAGTAAGCGTGAATTTGAACTGTGAAGTAGTGTGCATTTGTTACCGGAATTACTGTGTGTGTTAGGGGGGGGGGGGGGGGGGTTCGTGGATGTTTGTGTGGGTGGGTGGGTGGGGGCGATGAGTGTGTATGTGTGCGCGCGCGAGTGCAATTGTATGTGTAGGGGATGTGCATCGTCAATGTGTGCGTACACAATGACAGTGTTTGTGTGTTTTATGTTTTTTGTGTGTGCGCGCGCGCGCATTGGGGGGGGGGGAGTCGGTGTGTGTGCACAAGTGCAGGTGTGGGTGGGTGCGATGAGTGTGTATGTGTGTGCGTGCGAGTGCAGTTGTATGTGTGGGGGATGTGCATCGTCAATGTGTGCGCACACGACGACAGTGTTTGTGTGTTTTATGTAAGACACAGACACACTTTGTTGTCATCCTGGTCGATTTGCAAAAAGTGGAAGGGCAAGAAGTAAGCGTGAATTTGAACTGCGAAGCAGTGTGCATTTATTGCAGGAATTACTGTGTGTGTGTTGGATTTGCCTATGGAGGTTGGGAGTGGGTGATGGGTGGATGTGTGTGGTGGGTTTGTGTGTGGAGCTAGGATAGTGGTAGGATAATGGAGATTGGTGGTGGGTGACGTGTGTGAGATTTGCTGTGGTGGTAATTTCAGGAGGGAAGGTACGTGGCACTGTTTGTGATGTATGAGAGAACTTAGATTAACATTTAGTAATTTGTTATTGCAGTCATTTTAATAAAAATTTGAACATCATTCAATTGTACGAAGTGTCAACGTAATTTCTCTAATAACGTGAGTAGCGAGTCTATTAACCCAATACTCAGAGATACCGAGTATAATTTTTCAGAACCAAACGAAAAATGACTTAAAAGACTTGCCTACAGATCGATCAAGACGAGTGCACATTGTGTTCGCCAAATGACTTGAAAAGACTTGCCTACTAAACGATCAAGATTGGTGCACGTTGTGATTGGCAGTTGAGGAGTAAATGAGATTTGTGCCGCAGCAGCACCGTCCCATGGGCGGCCATGTCTAACAGCATGTGACTTGATGAAACTCTGGGTTCAAATTAAGAGGAAGAATGTATCCGCCTCAAAAGGCCAAGACGCATTGAAAGTTGCGGTGGCAGACGAGTAACATCCATGATCCATCCAAGTCCAAGGTACATGATGATACTGTATGGGTCAGATGGTGCCCATGCATTTTGATTTTTGCCTCAAAACCATGACCCCCCACACCTACACACGTGAAGCTAAACAACACTGGTCCGTGAGGCATGAGCACACTTTTACTGCCATAGCTTTATTCACCATGCATCACCCTGCTCAAAACCTACCTATCCCTCGGAGCCAACTTCCTGCAGTGCGCCCAGAGGAAACTTTGTCGCGGAGGGACTTCCTTTTCTTTTTTTTGTCGTAAGAAAGGTTGTACGTGTAATTAGTACAGTTCTCCATTCGTCGCAGAGAGTCAGATTATATTAATAACTGTATTAAGAAAATTTTTTACAACAACCCGGGTTTTGGAACGGCTTACAACCCTTCCCTGCCCCCGCCCTCCCCCAATAGCGATAAATGTCGGTTGCTAGATATGCTTAGTTGCTTTAATTAATGAACATAGGAAAAGTCCTGTTAAAAGTTATCGCTAGAGATGTATATAAAAATGTCATTACGGATATTGTTATAGCCAATATGTAACGGCAATTAATAGTGTTCCTACTATCAGAGTTCCAGCCAAAATCCTTTCATTGCTACACAAATAAGAGTACCCCAAGAGCTAGTTTAATGCCAAAGGAGCTGGTTGCTACTTGCTAATTTGCTTCGGCCAAGAGATGGTTACTTTTGCAACTTTTAGCAGCAATGATCTAGCGTACTCCGCAATAAGGAAGCTTGATAATATGATTCTGAAGACGTGACACACAACTTGGACATTATTTATGGATCAAGTTATTCATTTTCTTAAATTTGGTGTGTATGAAGAGCAAAGAATGAATCTTAAAAATAAGTTTTAGAATAAAACTGAAATAGTTTAAGAATAACAGTTTTTAGCATAACCAATTTCCGTTTTGTAAAAGCTACCGACACACTTTATATAAAGCATCGGGTAAAAGTACTAAAAACAAATTTGATGTGAAAAAGTGATCAAAAAGGAAATCAAAGCCATGTAAGATTCTCCAAAAGTGTTTAAAACCATAAATCTCAAAGTTCATGGTTTTGAACATTTTTCTGTTTTGGCCGTGTTATGAACACTTTGTCTTTGTTGCCAAACACCACAAAATCTATTTTGTAATAATTTTAAAAATATATGATCACTCTAGAGTCAATCACAAACACCTCTAAGTGTGTTTGACATAAATAAATTAGTGAATAACTTGAATAATGTGCGCCTAATGGTGTAGGGAATAGGTTAAATACTTTAAAAAAAAAAAATTTACTTCAAAGAAACTAGACTGCAAATTTATTGCACAATGCTTACTCCATCTGTTTGATTGATCTTTCTCCCTCTGACCTTTTACGAATTTCTAAATAGGAGAGATTCATATATACATGTATTCGTTAACACTCTTCATTATTTTTATTCTAACTTAACTTGTCAAACAATACATATTTAATTTATGATTGTTGCTTGAGTTTAATTCACTATTTATAAGATTTCGTAAAAAGTCAAACTATAAAACCCATGAGAAGAAAGCAGTGTAATATAGAAAAATCTTCTGATGAACGCCGAGGTACCCTTGACCTCGAGGTTAGTTGTGTTTTCTCTTTATTAACAATTTGCATCAATGAGTTGGTTTCTTTTCATAATTAGAAGAACGAAGAAGAAAGCTGTTCTTGGATAAGATGATTTACGAGTTATAATAACTTTATTTTTTTGGTCAAACGATGATACATTAAGATTAAAAAAAAAACCTCAAAAGCTATTCTTCGAGAAAGGACTACAAAATGCTAAATAGACAATTACAATCATGAGATACGTCTTTAGTTACCGAACTAAAAACTAAAGCCATGCTTTCAGCATAAATTATCTTTGTCAAATCTAACAATAATCCCCTTGGCTATAACTGAAGTAGGTCGAGAAAGCAGATCAAATGACAACAAGCCAAAACTCTTGCAAAGTGCGGAAAGTTTTGCGAAGAAATGAAAACTCGTCAATCACGAGAGATAATAACGCAACGAACAGAAGACGTCGGCAAAAAACAATGATAAGAGAAGGAGATCTGAAGTTATTGAAGAGAAGGGAGAGTAGGAAGCAAGAGGGGCAAAAAATGCCCGCCGGAGTTTTCTACTAGTGAAATTACCTAGGGACGAGCAGAGAGGAAAGGATGTATAACCCCTCTAATGCAAGTTTTTAGCGACAAAAGATTACAGTTCTAATGTATAACCCCTCTGATTTTGTTATTCTTGCTATAAGTTAGAGCAATAATTTATCGTTGTTAAAATGTATTTATCAACACCATCATGTCACACAAGAGATGTTGCACATCAGAGTGAATTGAGAAAAAGAGTACTGAACGTTGTCGAATTTCTGGAGAGGTATCAACAAAAAAAATTTGACAGTGTCGGTACACAAACTAAGTTGCATTTTGGGAGAACATTTCTCTTTCTTTCATTTCTTATTATATAGCCATCTACGATGTAGACTTATGTCTTGATGAGATCGAAGTAGTTCAATTCTTTAGGTCTAGAATCATTTAGGGCCGCTTGCATGTTGATAAATTGTCTAGGGGACCAATATGTGACAAGTTGATGACCGAGATCACATGCTTATATGGTCAATTTTCAATTTTTCACATCAAAAAAATGATGAAAGGCCATAAAGACTGTTCTCTGGTTAATGGAATGCCATTCTAATGCAAACACATCACATGCATTTTTGAGAACTGAGGCTCTTGTGGGAGGTGCGGTGGGCCTCGGATCGGTGCTCCCATTGTCGCAATTCATACCATTAGGAATGAGACATGCAACTTTATAATAAAAGCTGAGTTATTTCTTGACTTTAATTGACACCAAACATCTTTAAAAAAATGACAATTCTTTTTTCTTTTTCTTTTTTGGGTATTTAGTACACTCGGCGCTCTAATAATTAGTATTCAATAATTTCATAGTTTTTAACGATTGACTATTTTTGAAAAACCAACTCCATATACTTAACATTTTAATACTTTATAAGTCATATGTTCCGAAAAATCTCATATATTGCTATTAGTAAAAAGAGAGATAATGTGTCCATGTGTTTAATTTAACAATGATTATTATTGTAATTATCTTTTAGTATGTTTTGGACAATCAAAAAACATCTTTCCTCACCTTAAAGTTTTTAAGCAATAAGATGGTGTCATAAAGATGATAGTTATTTGTTTACAAAATTAGGAGATAATTATCAATGAGATACAGTTTTAGTTTTATAGCAACACTCCTATTTACAACCATGCATAGAGGGTGAGCATTGGGGAGGAAACATTTAAGTTTTACATCAAGCCAGAGAGAAATCTGTCAAACTCTCACATATATTCCCTACAAATATCCGAATATAGCTAGCCCTCAAGTTGAAGTTAACTAGAAGAAAGAATTAGAGGGCGTAATCTAGTTTCAAGATTTATCATAGATTCCATTATTTCTACTCCAACTCAAAAAGATATATAAATTTGTTGCTTTTTCTTGTTCTTTATTCTCGAATTTTGTGGTTGACAGATGTAACTAAAAAAAAAAAAAAAAGGGTCGCCAAAACTCTCATTTATAAGTTAACACCACTGTAAAAGTTACAAGGAAAACTAGGTTATGTGTGTGTCATATATATATATATATATATATGAGCTGATCTCTATCTACCGGGGGAGAAATGCTATTTCTCCACCACCCATCTAGCCGTCCACGTGTGATAGTGGATGGCCTAGATTCTATTTTTTTTAGCAAGTTCTGGCTTAAACGCTACAAAGTGTAGCGGTTAACATTTTTTCAAAATTGCCCTTTAACCCAATCTTTCTCACGATCACTTTATCGGTTTGTCATCTCCCTCTCACTTTACCACTCTATCTCTCTCTCTCCTCTCTCTCTCTGGCACTACTGTGAGATGATGCCAACCGACAATGCAGCTTTAGGGACGACGCCGGCGAAGCAGAGCAAATCTGCAAGCCAATGCCGACCGACGACGCCGACGAAGCAGAGCAGATCTGCAAGTCAACGCCGGCCGACAACACCGTCTAGGGACAACGCCAACGAAGCAGAGCAGATCTGGACCGTCAACGGTCATCGTCGATGCCATCGCCTCGCATCTCATCTCCGATGCCACCACCGTCACCGTCGCATCTGCCCATCTCACATGTCGCCGCTGTCGCCACCACATCTTTCCTTCGCCCATATCTCCGCTGAATCTGGCGGTAGCCATGCTACCGCCACCACATCTATTGCCATCGCACCACCATTTTCACTCGCCGCCTCCGACCGCCTCATCTACAGGTAGTAACCAGCGTTAGGTACTTGAGTAAGGATTAGAGCCGAGCGAGCAAAGGAAAAGGAATAAATTTTGATATTGATTGTTAGAACCCCTGTGCGGGTAATGATTATTATTTAAGATTTTTTGGACTTAGTTTGTTGTATCCCTTATAACAGTCAGTTGAGAGTATGGTTTGATTAATGGTTTAGTTGCTCTGACAGATTTATATTATTTGGTTGAATTGAGGAATTATTGTCTTAGTGAACTGATCGAGCGAGTGTTAACGTTCCAAAAATTCCGGGATGTTACAGTTGGTAGAGTAAATATTGATATTCAAGTGAATATCATATACCCCCATGTGCTCACTTCTACCCCCGAAATCGCTCATCTCTGGTCTGTTACATTGTATCTTAATGATTGTTTTGAAACTGGGATGATTGTCAATGTTTGTTCTGGTGTCTGTCTTGGACTGCTGTTGGTCATTTATGTTATATACTTAGGGTTGATTATTGATATTTTGGCATTTATCAGACTGTAGGAAAGATATATTTATTTTTTTTCTTTTTTCTTTTCTTTAGAATCTATTTCAATATTCCAATTTGTATCATTATTCAGTTTTGATTTAGATTGGTATGTATTTTTTTGGTGTAATTGACATGTGATTGGGTTTGATTTTGATCAGTATAGATTTTTTTGTTGTTATAAACATGAGTTTGATATTGGTTGGTATTGATTTTGAGTTTGAATCACTGAGAGAGAGAGAGAGAGAGAGAGAGAGAGAGAGAGAGAGAGAGAGAGAGAGAGAGGGATAAAAAGTTTGAATTTAGCTTTGAATTGCAATTCCGCTAACCGCTACAAAGTATAGCGGTTAACCGCTACACTTTCTAACGGTTACAATATATATGTTGTCCTAAAAGGCGTGCGATGAGTCTTTGGGGGGCGCGTGAGGGACATTTTGGACACAATTCCTAACCGCTACAAAGAGTAGCAGTCAAGCTAGTTAGAGTAAAAAAAAAGTAATATGTGTCGTCCACTTTCACACGTGGACGGTCCCAGATTCGGATTTCTCCACCGGTAATCAGAGATATATATGAGAAGTACAAAAAATTCAATATACCGGTCCAAAAAGTTATCATGAGCTTTTTAAAATCTTGGATTAGATGTAATTTGTACTATTCGATGCTAGAATGGAGAAATTGTACGTGTTGGTGGCCTTTTTTGTGAATGGAACTTTTCAAGGCACAAAAGTTTATGAGAAACATAATAAAATAATACTTTTAGTAATTAATAGTTTTTCAATTCCATATCGTCAGCGATTATAAGATACGGACTCAACCGTACTTCATACGTATGAGCCTACAAAATTAACCCAGAAAATGAAATGCCAAGTCTCTAAAAATGATTAGACCCTTCGAAGCAATTTTTTGTTGAGCTAATCAGGTACAGATAGAGCTGTAATTAGAACTTGTAATGCAGCAGCTTCATCAAACTCAGATCCCCTTTTTGCTTTTTTGATGTCATGGACTGAGGACTAAGTTCTTGCATAACTAGTAATTATTAGACAATCTTAATTAAACCAATAAAGTATCTAGAGATGAATTTTGAGTTTGATGAAGCTGCCAAAAAACACCATGTTGATAATCATATTGTTTGGCGTGGGCCTCCTACTCTGCCGAACAAACTAAATGGCCATCTTTTCATGTGTATCAGCTTTAGGTTAACCCCGTGACAGCTCGTAGCAAAGTTTAGGATGATTTGATTGAACTGTATTTTCAGACAATAATCATCCACTTGTTGTGCATGCTACGTACGGCTAGGAAGATGATCACCATGTGCCTGCCTGTGTACCAGCTTTTTCTCAAGTCGTAAGCTAAAATTAGCTACTATTGTTGAAAGCCAGCGACCTTTTTTCACGTATGTTTCGTCAAAAGTGAACGCGTGAATATTTCATAACTGCTAGCTAGGGATTACTTTGGAAGAAAACAAACGTTTGCAAGGAAAACAAATGCCCTACTGTCCGCGAGCTCCCAACGATCAAAGATTTGTACCACAGAGACAGAAGGGACACGGGTGTGAAGATCATCTTAAACATCGGAATGTGAGGCCAAAATCCATGTTCATTATATAGTTTCTTTAATTTGGCTGAAACTCTCAAACAAAATTTGGATCATCCTGGTTCATTCAACCCAAAGATGGCAAAATCAAAGAAAGGCGGCCAGTGCGATACAGATAGACAAGTGAGAGGCCCCATTGGTGCCTAACTGATGATATTTGCGTCAAATCTAGCATTTTGGATGATCCTAAATTACTAATGTTTACCATGGTCCGTGCCATGGCCCTCTTTTGTTATTTATTTTTCTCTTTTGGATAGACACAACATGACCCTAGTGACATCCACGTAAAGCTTCTATCATCATTAATAGGAAATAATTCAATCCTAAATTTGAGTAGGAAGGTAATAATAGGAAAAAGAAAATGTTAAATTTGAGTAGTCCTTTAATTACATGACAAAGGTGTCACACCATTTACAACCTACCTAACATTAATAGGAAATAATTCAATCCTCAATCCTAAATTCTATTCTGAATTCTCTACTTTAAATCCAGATTATTTTGTATGAATAGGGATATCAACTTTAAGGTTTCTCATTCCTTTGCACTTGTATATTCATGAAATCTTACTTATATGCAGCTAATAAATGAAACATATTCAATTTTACTGTATCAAAGCATCTTATTATCATAGGACACTGGGGAAATAAGGTCGGTCTCACAAACCTATATATTGGAATTTATGTTTTGACTTTGAAAGTCAACAATTATTTTGGTCAATTATGATTGACTTTTGAGAAAATATCTCCAAAAGGTCAATTTTGAATGAAAAGTTAGGCTGGGCATGGGGCCGAATTTATTCAAATATACATGGCAATTGGGAAGATAAATATCGAGAGCTGCGAAGTAAATTTCTTGTTGTGGTGGAATGAATATTAACGAATTGGATTGGCGGAGGGGATTAGGTGACGGCACCTGCATAATAGAAAATTGGTGAATCTCGGAAGAAATTCAGTGTGAGCATTCTGATACTTAAGTCAAAACATGTAAAAGAAAGTTCCGAATAAGTAGAAGTCTCAGCGTGAACGTGAGTGCACATATTGGGAGTTTTTACAGTTTTTATAGCTGCGGACTGACCTAGGCTGGCAGGGGTTCAAAAGAGTACCTTTGGCAATCATTTTCTAGTTGGCGGGACTCGCTCTAAGATTTATGTGCAACACACTATTTTCTGGTCGGCAAGCAATCCTGGTTGAGCCAGATTAGGGGCATCTAAGCCATGTTGAGTAATGGTTCGGGACGGTCCAAGTTCATGTCAGGGTGGTGACCGAGTCTCAGTCAAAGTTTGCGGTGACTAAAAAGTTACGGGGGCATAGTAACATTGATATATGTCAATCACTGGTTACACGTCAAATTAATTTTAGCTCGAACTCAAGAGTTTCGAGAGAAATGTATTGTGTTCACGATTAATACGGATGATGTACAAGGGTTTCTAAAATTTTGGATGACAACAAAGTCTTGTCTTGGTTACAATGAACGAGTAATACGACATGGGATAATACTAATCTCGTACTCTTTAGTCCTCATTTGTCGTTATAACATGTCTTCAAAAATGGTATCTTGTAAGCATTTTCTTTGAGATGATTGACTTCAATACTTCTAATCTTCTATTGATCCGTGTAAGCCAAACTTTAAGTTAACCATGGACCACCATGGTCTAAGCTCTAGCACATTTCTTGGCCGACAATTGACTATCATCATATTGAGCCCAAACTTCGGAAACAGGTTTGATGGCAAATATAGGGAAGAGTTAATGTCAACAGGGTTGATGCTTTTATAACAAGAAACACCATCAAAATTCACGTGAAATTGGTTTGGTTTTTGACTTTAAATCTCCAAACCCTAGAAAGTAGAAAGTCCCATCCCCAGTTGGTCCTCCATTAGTGTTCTCTTGTTAGAGTTAGTGAAGTGTCCATTAAAGAAATGGCTAGCTCTCTGGAGTCAAAACACTGGTAGGGAAGGGCAAGATCCACTTAGGTTTCTGTTGAATTGTCCTATTTAATAAA